>BSBM01000084.1:4500000-4650000 GCA_027924585.1 Larix kaempferi
ATTATCATCATCATCATAATGGAGATGACAATGATAATGAAGAGGAGGAGGATGATGATGATGATGAGGATGGTGATGATGATGAAGATGATGATGATGATGATGGAGATGTTGATGAGGAAGGGGGAGTTGACAATGATGATGAAGATGATGATGGTGCTGAAGATGAAGACCCTCCTCCTCATCATCAAACCCTCCTCGCATCATGATCACCATCATCACCATCATCAACAACATCTCCATCATCATTGTCATCCCCCCTTCCTCATCAACATCTCCATCATCATCATCTTCTCCATCATCATCATCATCATCTTCATCACCATCACCATCACCATCACCATCACCATCATCATCAACATCATCATCATCATCAACATCTCCATCACCATCATCATCTTATATCCTCCTTATATCCAAAATTATACAAGCTCATATGATGATGAAAACTATTTAGATAATGTTGATGAAGATGAAGATGATGATGACATTTAACCCCATAACTTGCCTATAATCCCTATAACCTTTAACTCTTAATCTACAATCCTTATAACCCTAACCCCAAAACCCCTAAACACCTAGAAGCACTTAAATGCACTTAGGGATTATGGGTTAGAATAGGGCCTAAAGGATTTTATGGGGGAGGGGCTCTAGGAATAAACTGACACATTTAGATTTGTTGGGTAATAAATGCAGTGAACATTACCCAACGAACTATACAACATTCAGTAGGGACGCGCACGTGTTAGCAGCTTGCATGCGCTCCCTGGCGTTGCGCTTCCTTGTTGAACATGAAATTTAGAAAACCACCCGCGCTCTTCTCCCGCATTTTCTCCCTACTTCATCATGTTTTGTTCACTATTTTCACGCACAGTCCTACAAGCATTTACATTTTACATTGACTTCATACACCATTTGGTGCTTCCTTGACCATTTGGATAGAATACACAACATTTGGGGCTCTATTTGGCTACTTGGATTGAATACACACCTCTTGGGCTCTATTTGGATCATTTTAGTGAATACACAATAGTTGGACTCTATTTGGCTCCTTGGATTGAATTCTCATGCTACTTGGACACACATGAACTCTTCTTACATATAGTGGACACATCAAAAGAGCATTTTACATTTGAAGCAAAGAGCAATCATAATCCTTGAGGTATGGTGACAATTTTATCTTGTTAAATGTATTTTAGTCTTCATTCACTTGTTTGAATGGCATCTATTTTGGTTTTTCCTCATGAATTGTATGATAGATCTATTTTAGTCTTCTTAATCTTCAACATAGACAATAAAAACATCTTACCAAAAAAAACTACAACATGCACCAAGCAATGCTTTCAACCTTTCATGAAGATAATAAAAAAAAATTACTTGCATCACCACCAATAACATTTCATAATCACATTCCTCCATCTAGTAGACAAATATTTGTTGAATTCCTCATGGTTTCACTACAACAACTCACACAAACACCTAAAGAATTGAAAACTCTTAGTCTTATGCGGCTAGTTTCCCTCATCCATACCATGAAAATGAAGTGAGTAGGAGCTTCTCCCTTGTAGGGAATTTGATCGTACTAACATCCCATACCACCATCCAATACCATGCTATTGAGTTCCTAGAGGTGTTGTTATAGTTATATGTAGGGAATTCCCAATAGATTTTAAGATTATATGAAAACATTCTCACTAGATGTTGTTGTACATAATCAATTGCTACATCGAGCTTTAATAATCATGCACATCGAGTTTTAATATCTTGTTTGTTGTTCATTCTTGCAGGGGTGATATTTTTGTTTTTCTAAAAAATGCATTGAATATGGGCAACAGACGTAATAATAAAAGAAAGTCTAGAAGGAAGGAGCTGCCCCCTGAAAAGGCCCATGAGATAATAGAAAATGCCAAGTTGTACATGCAAAACCGTAGAAGTCAAAATGTTAGTGCCTTAGATCCATCAACAAGAAATGACAAAGTGGTTGAATTCAATCAAATCTTTCCTGATGTTGAGTATGAAGGGATGGATGTTGAACAAGTTCTTAATTGGAAACCTCCCCAAGAAGAGCACACACATGGAGAACACACTCCCTTGCAGGACCAATTTGTGAACAAAGGGCCACAACAAACCGTTGACGAGACTCGTACTTCCTTTCCGACTCCCTTTCCTCGACTATCAACCAGACAATGAAGAACTCCCAGATGTATTCATGTGGATGAAAGTTCATTTTCAGGACTTGAAGGTAAGATGCCCAAACACACTATTGATTTCCATTGTAGCAAGATAATCAAATATTTTTTTGAATCCAAAAACGATGTAGCAAAATGTCAATTGTTTCTTGCTTTGTTAAAATCACAATGTCTAGCTCATGTTAGGAGAATTTTGGGCATAAAGGTAGTTAGAAGTTCAGAGGCCAACAATCATGTTGTTAGAAATCTACAATCTGCATTTAATTTGATTGGAAAAACTTATCGTACAAAATATTTTAATGCGGCCCATCGTGTACTCTCGGAATCGATTGTAGACAAATCCACAAGGTAACGTCGCCTACTATCACACACATGTAAAATCTTTAAAGTAGATAGAAAGACTCTTCAAAAGTATTCTGCCATTAGAGAAAAACTTGAGACCCCAGGACAAAAATATTGTTGAGCCTTGTTGGTAGGTTACCTCATTCATACATGAAGCTCATTGATGCTGTTAAAGAACTAGTGCAAAAGTTTTGGCATGATAACACTAGACCGTCATCGAATCAAAGAGATGTTTTAAAGTTGAGAAAATGTGTTAGGGGGGATGAACCCCATGTGAAGCACTTCCTTGACACGACACAAACATAACTCTATGAGAAGTTCAAGAATGAGCACACACAATTGAACTTGGGCCAAAGGTCCTTTGAAAAATGCAAACCCTGGTATGTTAGAATTTGCATTGATTGCAATACATGTTGTTGTAGATACCATGTAGAATTTGAGTACTATTACGATACATATAGACATATATTTTGTGGTTTGCATAATAACATTGTGCAGGATTTCCCATTGTTACAACCACCGAATGCATCTATAGAATTTATACATAGCATAATGTGTCCAAGACTTGAAGGACAAAAATATTATAAAAGATCATGTTTATATGGGACATGTTCCCGTTGCAGTGGATTTGCATTATTGAGCCGCTGCATCCACGCAACCGCAAAGCACGAATTTGGGAGGATGTCAGTAGAAATGCAGAACTTCGAGTACATAACATATCGAGTAGATAGTTCTAAGGAAAGCATAAAAATTGCATTGGTGAAGTCACGGGTAATCTAAGTTTGCATACTTTCATACTGTACATGTTGAATTTGTACATATATATTCAGATTGAAAATGTCACGTTGTATTAATGCCCTTGGTTTTGTGGCACCAGGTACAAATTTGCAATTTCATGAAGGAATTCTACCAAAAGACCGAGCAGTATGTACAACATGTCCATGTAGCATGATGGCAGGATGAACAGTATAGATAGGACACATTTCCCAATGGCACAATATTGTCGGTTGTGGACTTTGCTGAAAACTACACCCTACAGCCACAGAATGAGATTCAAAGTCAATACTACCATTCAGACCAAGTTAGCATAATGGTCCATATCACGTATAGGAATGCACCAGAGAGCAGCAACGACATGAGGATAATATTGAAAGAGACCAACTTCTACATCAGTGACGACAGGTGCCACAACTTGCATTATGTGCAACATTGCTTCAAAATTTTCTATGATCAGCTGAAGGAGAGAGGTATACAGATGGATCAACATTGGGTATGGTTAGATGGTTGTGGAGGCCAGTTAAAAAATGCATGTGTTTTCCAGTGGTTGAGTATTTTGCACAAGACTTATGATGTGCTGCATGTATGGAACTATTTTGAGACTGGGCATGGAAAGGGAGAGCACGACGGGGCTGGAGTATGTCTCAAAAATTCCCTATGAAGGGAGGAGATGAGGTGCATGAGATACCCTCATATTCAGAATGTCGAATCCATAGTTTGATGGTGCAAAGCAAAAATGTCATATCGAACCACGGAGCAACACATACCGACAGGTAGAGGACATGTTGTCAGAAATTTATGGAATGTAGTTGATATAGATCAATCGCGTTCTTATAGTTGTAGTACTGTGCAAGGAACTCGTGGATTTCATTCGGTTCGAAGCTCAAACAAACCCTTATCTAAAATATGGATGTAAAAACTTGCTTGCTTTTGTGGGTCTTGCAGTAGTTGTGAGTGGGATGAGTGCGAATCAATGGATTGGGTTGATGAATGGGATCATGTATCACTTGTAGTGGACCCATGTGTAGTTGTTGAAACAATCCACTTAGAGGAAATCCAATCCTCTATTTCGAATGAATATGATCATATATCTGATCTTGTACAGCCAAGTAAACATTTCTGCATGCATATCCTGGTTCCCTCCTTGTTTTTGTAATTATCCAAGTTATCAAACCACTACTTGTTGGAATATGACCTTAAAATGCATTTTTATAGGACACATCTACGCAGTTGTTGCCCCGATAGACAGTGCAATTGGGACAAATTATTGGTTGGCACGATGCATCCAGGGGAAGCAAACCCTCCTCACATCATTAACCGATAGTGAAGGCATTACCTTTTCGACTGGCTCGATGGTTGTTCAGAGGGAATATCTTACAGTAGATGGAAAGGTACCAAAGAGAAATGGCTACACATACATGGATTATAGACCAGGTTCACGAGTGTATCACTTTATGCACCTCATCGTTGGTACAAACATCCAACTGCAAACAATGTCAATGAAGACATCAAACAAGGTACACTACTTACTACCTCATGCAGAGCATGAGAGGTTGTTCGAGACATAAAAAACTGAGAGGATCCATAAGGCTTGATTGATTGATGTACATAGTGTAGCCATGTGATTGTTTATTCATGCACGATTAATGTTATGCATGTTAGATAGTTTATTTGATATCGTTACCTTATATTGTTTATTTGATGTTTGAGTTATGATTAAGTTATTATTTATAGCCATGTGATTGTTTATTCATGCATAATTAATGTTATTAATGTTAGATAGGAATTTGATATCTTATATCTTATATCATTTATTTGATGTATGAGTTATGATTAAGTTATGATTTATAGCCATGTGATTGTTTATTCATGCATAATTAACCCTAGAAACACTAATATAACACTACAAACATAATCTAGCCCTAGAAATCCTAGAAAGCTACACTAACCTTAGAACACTAATTTAACACTAGAAAACTAAGCTAGAATACTATAAACCTAATCTAGTCCTAGAAACCTAAACTAGCCCTAGAAACACTAATCTAACCCTCATAAACTAATCTAGAATCCTAGAAACCTAATCTGGATATTGCCCCTATTTTCTCTACCACTCACTCCATTTGGAGCTTTAGGAATTGTTTCAATATTGGTCTAGTACTTGGATGAATGTGAGGATCATTTCGGAGCTATGATTCTTCTTCATTGGCTTCTTGAGTTGGTTCCTCATTGCCTTCATCCACATAATAATGGATAATTTCATTGTTGTTCAAATATGTTGGTAACGAGGGCATGTTAAGGCCTTTTTCATTAGTGTTAGTAACAATATTCATATTCATATTCATGATGGCTTATGATAACCATTCATGCTAGGTTTTTGGCTTTGCAATGTCATTTGTTCATTGAGGCTTCCTGCCACTTGACAACCTTCAATCAAATTCAATTCAATAGTGTCATTTTGAATCGGTTCTAGAGAATATGCATGTGGTTCATGTGATGCAACAGCTTCCATATTGTCTTGAGCTACTTCATCATCTAATTGAGTAGCACTAACATGTTCATCATTGTCACCTAATGGTTATAAGTGTCCTTCGGGGAGGCTTTAGACCTACCTCACCCATGCCAATGCTTGAGTCTTTGGAGGTCAAACTCCCATCCCACATGTCCTCATCATCATCATCTTCATCACCATCAACGTCTTCATCATCATCGCCATCATCATCATGATCATAACCATCTTCAACATCATTGTCATCTCTAGGTTCCTCATCAACATCTCCATCATCATCATCTTCTCCATCATCATCATCATCATCATCATCACCATCACCATCACCATCATCATCGACGTCTTCGTCATCATCACCATAATCATCATCATCATTAACATCTTCATCATCATCAACATCTTCATCATCATTGTCATCTCTAGGTTCCTCATCAACATCTCCGTCATCATCATCTTCTCCATCATCTTCATCACCAGCGCCATCATCATCAACATCTTCATCATCACCACCATCATCATCATCATCATCAACATCTTCATCATCATTGTCATCTCTAGGTTCCTCATCAACATCTCCGTCATCATCATCTTCTCCGTCATCATCATCATCATCTTCATCACCATCACAATCATCATCAATGTCTTCATCATCATCACCATCATCATCATCAACATCTTCATCATCATTGTCATTTCTAGGTTCCTCATCAACATCTCCATCATCATCTTCTTCGTCATCATCATCATCATCTTCATCACCATCACCATCATCATCATCACCATCTTCATCATCATTGTCATCTCTAGGCTCCTCATCAACATCTCCATCATCATCATCTTCTTCGTCATCATCATCATCATATTCATCACCATCACCATCACCATCACCATCATCATCAACATCTTCATCATCATCACCATCATCATCACCATCATCATCATCATCACCATAAGTGTCGGGTGGATGATTTTCCAAAGTTGACCCCCATGTGCAAAAAATGCACACTGCCTTACTGAGCAAAACCCTAGTTTCCAAAACAGACCTACAAGGTGACACCCGGGCCATGAGACCGCAAGAGAGGGGAGCCCCTGGCACTATCCCGATGTTCTCAATCCAACGGATTCGACGGTGTTTTTATCAGAGCCACGGTCGTCATTCTATGGCTCGTTCCGTCTCGCATCCAAAAGGCCTCAAGGGCACCTACTGGATACCTTCCAGGCGCATAGAAATCCAACCGTGCAACAAAACCTAGTTCTTGGGAGTCCTGCAAGTGTTTCTAGGGAGGTTCCAGCTGGGAACGCTGGCAGTAAGTGCCTGGTGGATGATTTTGCAAAGTTGACCCCCGTGTGCAAAAATTGCACACTCCCTTACTAAGCAAAACCATAGTTTCCAAAATGGACCTACAAGGTGACACCGGAGCCATAGGACCGTAGGAGAGGGGCACCCCTAGCACTATCCCAACATCCTGAATCCAACGGAGTTGATGATTTGTCGATCGAAGCCACAGTCATCATTCTATGGCTCGTTCCGTGTCGCATCCAAAAGGCCTTCAGGGACACCTCCTAGATACCTACCGGAGGCATAGAACTCCTACCATGCAACAAAACCTGGTTTTGGGGAGTCCTGTAAGTGTGTCTAGGGAGGTTCCAGCTGGGAACGCTGGCCATAAGTGCTCAGTGGATGATTTTCCAAATTTGACACTCGTGTGCAAAAATTACACTATCCTGACGAGACCGTGTGTAAAAAGTTGCACTATCCCGACGAGACCATGTGTAAAAATTGCACTATCCCAACGTCCTGAATCCAACGGAGTTGACAGTTTGTTGATCAGAGCCATGGCCGTTATTCTATGGCTCGTTCCACCTTGCATCCAAAAGGCCTTTGGGGACACTTGCTGGATATCTGCCGGGGGCATAGAACTCCAACCATGCAACAAAATCGGGTTCCGGGGAGTTATGCAAGTGTGTCTAGGGAGGTTAGGCTGGGAACGCTAGCCATAAGTGCTCGATGGATGATTTTGCAAAGTTGACCCTCATGTGCAAAAATTGCACACTCCCTTTCTGAGCAAAACCCTAGTTTCCAAAATGGACCTACAAGGTGACACCCGGGCCACGGGACCAGAGGAGAGGGGCACCCTTAGCACTATCCTGATGTTCTGAATCCAAAGGAGTCGATGATTTTTTTATTGGAGCCACAGTCATCATTCTATGGTGCATTCCGTCTTGCATCGAAAAGGTCTTCAGGGACACCTATTGGATACCTACTAGTGGCATAGAACTCCAACTGTGCAACAAAACCAGGTTCCAGGGAGTCCTGCAAGTGTGTCTAGGGAGGTTCCAGTTGGGAACGCTAGCCATAAGTGCCCGGTTGATGATTTTGCAAATTTGACCCCAATGTGAAGGCCTTTCGAATATTGCTCAAGGGGGCCATTTCTCGTCCGAAGGCCCCTGGTTGTGTGTGGCCACTGTGGACAGATCCAAAATGGCCACGTGGACTTGTGGGAACCAATAGAATCCTAGTCCGCTCGTCGGGTTGGGTCATGTGGCCCTGGAGTAATTCCTCAAAGTGTCCCTGAATGGCTGCAGGGTGCCTGACAAAAATGCCTGTAGCACCCAAACCGTGGCTCCAATCGCAAATACATCGATTTTTATGGATCGAGGACACAGGGTTTCAGCTAGGGGACCCCCCATAGCGTGCCTTAGAGTCCTAAAAATGGTGCCAATGTGCCATCTTCGGAGCTAGGGTTTTGCTTAGTGAAGGCCTTTCGAATATTGCTCAAGGGATCCATTTCTCATCCGAAGGCCCCGGGTATGCATGGCCACCGTGGACATGTCCACAATGGAAATACACACATGTGGGAGCCGACATAATCCAAGTCCGCTCGCTAGTTTGGGTTCTGTGCCGCCGGAGCAAATCCTCAAAGTGTCCCTGAATGGCCTCGGGGTGCCAAACCAAGATGCCCACAACAGCCAAACCATGGCTCCGGTCGAGAATCCAATGATTCCAGTGGATCTAGGACACTGGGTTTCATCTATGCCCCCCCCAAAGCATTCCTCCAACCCCCAAAAATGATGTTATTGTGCCATCTCCGAAGCTAGGGTTTTGCTCAGTGAACCCTACTTCATTGAGCAAAACTCTAGCTCCAGAGATGGCACATCAGCACCACTCCTTGGCATTCAAGGCATACTATGGGGGGGGGCCTAGTTGAAATCTGGCCTCCCGGATCCATCGGAATTGACGGATTCACGATCGGAGCCAAGGTTTGGGTGCTGCGGGCATTTTCGTCGTGCACCCCGGGGCCATTCAAGGAGACTTTGAGGAATTGCTCCGGGGCCACGAGACCCAAACTGGCTAGCAGAATTGGATTCTGTAGTCTCCCATAGCTCCACATGGACATTGTGGACCTGTCCATGGTGGCCACGCACACAAAGGGGCCTCCGGACGAGAAATGCCCCCCTTGAGCAATATTCGAAAGGCGTTCACTAGGCAAAACCCTAGCTCCGGAGATGGCATATTGGCATTGTTTTCGGGACATCGAGTCACACTTTGAGGGGTCCCCCAGCTGAAACCCAGTGTCCCGGATCCATCGGAATCGACGGACTCACGATCAGAGCCACGGTTTGGGTGCTGCGGGAATTTTCGTCGGGCACCCCAGGGCCATTCAGGGACAGTTTGAGGAATTGCTCCAGGGCCATGGGACCTAAACCGGTGAGCAGACTTGGATTCTGTTGGCTCCCATAGGTCCACATGGTCATTGTGAACCTGTCCACGGTGGCCACACATGCTCGGGGGCTTCTGGACGAGAAATGGCCCTCTTGAGCAATATTTGAAAGGCCTTCACTGAGCAAAACCCTAGCTCTGGAGATGGCACATTGGCACCGTTTTCGAGACTTAGAGGCACATTGTGGGGTGTCCCCTAGCTGAAACCCGACATCCCAGATCCATCAAAATCGACAAATTCGCGATTGGATCAGCCACGGTTTGGGTGCTAAGTAGGTTAGGCCTTTCACGAATTTGAGGCCAGCCATAACAACAGAGGAGAAACCTGAGCTATTTCCCTAGGCCGTGGGTTTTATTGTTCTCAAACAAAATCCATCTAATGCATATCATAACTGCTTGTTCATCATTCCATTCATGGCAATTGAGTTGAGGTTGACAAACCTATGCACACCAAATAATAGAGTATTCACTAGACCATAGATTGTAGAATGTAGAAATTTGAAAATGTCTAGTAGCTTTAGGGTTTCATCAATACAAATTCTGGTTTGATTTGAAAATTAAACAAATTTATTGTTAGGCCTTGTTCATATTCTTCACTTTTCGAAACTCTCCGCGTAGACCAAATCACCCTATTAATCAAAGATAAAGAAAATCTCATTTATCTCATGAAATGGAAACATTTGTTTTACCATGTAATCGAGATTTCAGTACCATTCTTTGAAATTCATTGGACAACAAAAAAACGACAATTTGAATAATAGGAAAATTAATTAACTCAAACATATCTTTGCATGTAAATTTGTAATTGTTTATGTTAAATCATTATTGAATAAACTTTTAGATATAGAAATTGCAAATTCTACCTAAAAGAAAAGCATCATTAACACAAGTTTAGCATACCTTAAAAGTTGTTTGTCGCAACGACTCAAAAGATGCAAATTCTACCAGCCGTCACTTATTAAATTACCATAAAATTGTTTATTAAATTACTATAAAGCACTTGTTAACATGGATAGAAATCCAAGGAATTGTATTGGCATAGGATTGAAGAAAAATAATTCGTCATGATTCAAGTGACTCGGGCCATGCAACTCTATTCTTTATTTTTATGTTCGCTTATACTGATTTGGGTTTTTATTTTTATTTTTTTAATGACAGGTTTTACCAATAGGATTCTACTGTGAATTGTGTTTGGTGATAAAGGATTTTATTGTGGATTGTGTTTGGTGACATTTATGGCGACCCCCAAGGAACATATTGAAAAGATCAGGAAAGACAAGTTCTATGTTGGGGAAAAAGAAAATCCACTTACAGAAGATTTACTTCAAGCAGTTAAACAATTATCTACTGAATATACACCAGGGATGTGCATTTTTTGATGGAGCTGATTCAGGTAATTACTGAGTTACAATTTTAGTAGTCATTTTATAATCTTATATGTTTTCTCGGTTTCCATGGTAATATTGGTGTTTTGTTTTGGGTGCATAATGCGGAGGACAATGACTATGAACCACATGTGGAACCTTCATTGGAATTTGTCATTACAATTGAAGATGTCATTGGTGTAGGCGCTCTTGCAGCCTTGATAGATTTTAACAATGAGAAGGGATTTCAGAAAAACAATATTGATTCTATATGCAGGGAAGGTGGTTATATTAGAGAAAAAGGTATAAAGCGATCCATAGAATGACAACCGTGGCTCGGATTGACAAACTGTCGACTCTGTTGGATTTAGGACATCGAGATAGTGCTAGGGGTGCTCCTCTCCTCTGGTCCCATGCCCCAGGTGTCACCTTGTAGGTCCATTTTGGAAACTAGGGTTTTGCTCAGTAAGGGAGTGTGTAATTTTCGCACACGGGGGTCAACTTTGCAAAATCATCCACTGATAACTTATGGCTAGCGTTCCCAGCCAGAACCTCCCTAGACACACTTGCAGGACTCCCCGGAACCTAGTTTTGTTGTATGGTTGGAGATATATGCCCTCGGTAGGTATCCAACAGGTGTCCCTGAAGGCCTTTTGGATGCGAGACAGAACGAGCCATAGAATGACGACCGTGGAACCGATCGACAAATCATCGACTCCGTTGGATTCAGGACAATGGGATAGTGCTAGGGGTGCCCCTCTCCTCTAGTCCCATGGCCTGGGTGTCACATTGTAGGTCCATTTTGGAAACTAGGGTTTTGCTCAGTAAGGGAGTGTGCAATTTTTGCACATGGGGGTCAACTTTGGAAAATCATCCACTGGGAACGTATGGCTAGCGTTCTCAGTCGGAACCTCCCTAGACACACTTGCAGGACTCCCTGGAACCCAATTTTGTTGCACAGTTGGAGTTCTATGCCCCTGACATATATCCAGCAGGTGTCACTGAAGGCCTTTTGGATGCAAGATAGAACGAGCCATAAAATAACGACCGTGGCTCCAATCGACAAACCGTCAACTCTGTTGGATTCACGACGTCGAGATACTGCTAGCGGTTCCCCTCTCCTCCGATCCTGTGGCCCAGGTGTCACCTTGTAGGTCCATTTTGGAAACTAGGGTTTTTCTCAGTAAGGGAGTGTGCAATTTTTGCACATGGGGGTCAACTTTGGAAAATCATCCACCAAGAACTTATGGCTAGCATTCCTAGTCAGAAACTCCCTAGAAACACTTGGAGGAATGTCCGGAACCCACTCTTGTTGTACAGTTGTAGTTTTATGCCCCCGACAGGTATGCAGCAAGTGTCCTTGAAGGCCTTTTTGATGTGAGACGGAATGGGCCATAGAATGATGGTCATGGATCTGATCGACAAATTGTCGAATCCGTTGGATTCAGGACGTCGGGATAGTGCTAGGGGAACTGCTCTCCTCCGGTCCTGTGGCCCGAGTGTCACCTTGTAGGCCCATTTTGGAATCTAGGGTTTTGCTCAGTAAGGGAGTGTGCAATTTTTGCACACGGGGTCAACTTTGCAAAATCGTCCACCAGGCACTTATGGCTAGCGTTCCCAGCCGTAACCTTCCTAGACACATTTGTAGGACTCCTTGGAACCTGGTTTTGTTGCACGGTTGGAGTTCTATGCCCTCGACAGGTATCCAGTAGGTGTCCCTGAAGGCCTTTTGGATGCGAGACGGAAAGAGCCATAGAGTGACGACAAACCATCGACTCCGTTGGATTCAGGACGTCAGGATAGTGCTATGGGTGGCCCCCTCCTCCGGTTCCGTGGCCCGGGTGTCAACTTGTAGGTTCATTTTAGAAACTAGGGTTTTGCTCAGTAAGGGAGTGTGCAATTTTTGCACATGGGGGTCAACTTTGGAAAATCATCCACCAGGAACTTATGGCTAGATCTTGATGAGGAACCTAGAGATGAAAATGATGATGAAGATGTTGATGATGATTATGATGATGGTGATGATGATGAAGACATTGATGATGATGGTGATGGTGATGATGGAGAAGATGATGATGATGGAGATGTTGATGAGGAACCTAGAGATGACAATGATGATGAAGATGTTGTTGATGATGATTATGATGATGGTGATGATGATGAAGACGTTGATGATGATGGTGATGGTGATGAAGATGATGATGATGATGAGGGAGAAAATGATGATGACGAAGATGTTGATGAGGAACCTAGAGATGACAATGATGATGAATATGTTGATGATGATGATGATGATGATGGTGATGATGATGCAGACATTGATGATGATGGTGATGGTGATGAAGATGATGATGATGACGATGGAGAAGATGATGATGACGAAGATGTTTATGAGGAGCCTAGAGATGGAAATGATGATGAATATGTTGTTGATGATGATGATGATGATGATGATGGTGATGATGGTGATGATGAAGACGTTGATGATGATGGTGATGGTGATGAAGATGATGATGATGATAGTGATGGTGATGAAGATGATGATGATGATGATGGAGAAGATGATGATGATGGAGATGTTGATGAGGATGATGTAGAAGATGATGATGATGTAGATGTTGATGAGGAACCTATATATGACAATGATGATGAAGATGTTGATGATGATAATGATGATGGTGATGATGATGAAGACGTTGATGATGATAGTGATGGTGATGAAGATGATGATGATGATGATGGAGAAGATGATGATGATGGAGATGTTGATGAGGATGATGTAGAAGATGATGATGATGTAGATGTTGATGATGATGGAGAATATGATGATGATGTTGATGTTGATGATGAAGAAGATGATGATGGATATGTTGATGATGGCACGTATTTGTAGCAATGTGTAGATAAAAGTTGGTCAACATGAAATACTCATGCAAGCCAACATGCACAGAGCATTGATCATGTGAAGATTTCAATTATTGGCAATGGCATTTTGCATTGGAATTTCATCCCTTCAAACTATTTTTTTTTATGTTTTGAATTTTTACATTGCCCTTGACACGAAGTTTTAGTGACAAAATAACCCTTCAACAATGAAGTTAGACTTAAAAAAATATCATTTAATAATGTTTTTTTTATTAAAGAATAATTTGTGGAAGTTAATGTTTGGCCACATGTAATGCAACAAAAAAATACTTTCAATTTGAACATGTTGCATTAATGGTGTAATTGAAATTGTGACATTCTATTCCAAATGACTTGGCTTTAAAGACCACATAAATATAGTATGCCCTTTATAGAGGTTATTCATTAAAAAACACATTGCTACTAAGACTGTACTATTATTTTCTCCCCTTCCTTTGTCAAAAGAAGATTAATAAGGTTGTTTTTCCAAGGTATAGGATGTTTTGGATTTCTCAAATATTATCGCATGTGAACTTGCACATACCAAGCTACAACAAATCTTTCACGGAAGTGGATTTGTCTATGTGAATAGATAAGTGAAAAGATTTTAGCAACAAGACCTATAAATTTAACTTGGAAGTATTGGAAAAGTACAAAGTGGGATTGAGAGGCTTGATGGTGATTGTAGTAGTGGGCATGGTATTGGTGAGAATGATGTCATGATAGTGGAATTAAACATTAAGATGGTGACCCTGGAGCTTCGATCCTAGCCTAGAAACATGAGAGCCTAGCCTAAAAACCCTAGTTGGTAGCGTAAACCCTAGTTTGTATTCTAATCACATTGAAACCCTATTATGTAGCCTAAGATCTAGCCCTAAATTATAATACATATAAAAATTAAATCATTTTCATTGTACATATATATCCATGTGCATACATTTTAATTGAAATCACTATACACATATATGCATAGTATCTCATCTATATAGAAAGGGTCCATCATCAACTAGAAAACCGTTGTACCTAGCACCAAATACATAATTTAGAAACCTAATGGTTTGAAATTGGTTGTACCATGAAGATTTTTATATTGTGGATATGCAAACCTATGACAACCTTCTCAATGGACGGCAAACCTAATATTATCATAACTTTAGTAAAGCTTAGTCCAACATGTAGTAATGCTTACATGTTCTAGTGTTGATGGTGCACTAATGGAGGCATGCAACTTGATGAGGGTGTATGTGTGACTCCATTGATGTAATGCAAGTCCTAATTATCTTTAACAAGTGTCTGAGTGTCCAGTAGATGAATTAGGATGTCCTAATACCCCTCAATCCCTTCCAGACAGAATTCGAAAGCATTTGGGGTAACAAGTTGGTGTGTTGAGGTGGATATAGCGTCACAGATACACCTCATAGTAGTCATTTATTATAATGTCAACTATATGTGTTTAAGTCAATGTGTCTACATAATATTAGATCTCTATCACATAATGATAAATTAAGGAAGTCCTAATTGTAAATGGTAGTGGATGTGATGGTCATCAAATCAAAGGTGGCTATATCCATGAGTGAGAATTAATGAGCTAGCTATACATTGTGCTCAAGGTTGTCCTATTTGTATGGTGACAATTGATTAAGAAATGATTCCATAACTTGGTTATTAATTTGTTGCATGATCTTAAGTAGACAAAATGGTCAATATAAATACTAGTGACGACATTTCATTATGTAGAGTATGGACATTTTGGATCTCATTATGTAGAGCTATTAAAAATCATGTTGGATCTCATTTTAACCTTTACAATAGACATTTTCTAGTTTTAAGTATTCTTTTCCTAGTACTCAAGTTCCCAATATATATCTTATGTGCCATGAGGTGTGATTTGTCCATCCATTTATTCCATTTGTTTTTAGATTAATTCTCACACATGATTTTGTTTCAGTTAGCCTATGTTTATAATGTTTTCTTAACATAGATACCATTACAAGCTTTTACATGTGGAAAGATAAACCAAGCTAAACTATGATATCCAACTTGTCTTCTACAATCTAGGTAAGCTTCAGGTTGATTCACATTATCAACTAATGCATGGACATCATTGGTACCAAAACTTAAGACTGCATGCCATGGACGGATAGAAGTAAAAACCAAATTTAGACAACATCACATCATGATACACACAACATGAGACAACAACATTAGACAAAAAGATACTAATATAGACAACATCGATATAAATCACATAACTAAAAATCCATGTACATCAAGGCTACAAAACTCATCCAAACATATACAATTTCTGGAAAATAGTGGAACATGGTTCCCAATGTACATACAATGGAAACTCATGCCTTATAGAAAATGCGACAACTCATGTCGTATATCCAAAATACATGGCAACTTGTGCCGTAGATACAAAGTACATGGAAACTGGTGCACAAAAGTGCCACATCATGGCTAATGTACATAACATGGTCTATCAAGCATTGTGACCACCCCCATCACTCCCAGGTGCATCTCCAAAGTCGATCTTCCTACTCTTCGAGCTACCGGTGCCTCGGGTCTTGCTCCATCTAGGAGTAGACCGTATCTCCGGGCTCTGGAACAAATGATATACCGTCATTTTCAAGCATTTGCAACATCTACCACATTTATAAAACAAATGTAGAATTCAAATCTTAAATAAATCACCTCTGATGCGAGTGGGAAACATGAGGTAGGTGTTCTGGATCTATGGAGCCTGTTAGCAATTCCATCCTACAACATTTACAACAATCATTTCATGGAAAAGTAATAATTGCTTAAATTAATTTTTGTTAAAATGCATTAAAATATTTTCATAAATTAGCTTGATTCTCACTGTGAACACCTCGGACAATGGACATAGATGGGATTCTGGGCTAGTAGGTGGAGTAGATGGCTGGACAACCAGCTTCGATGCAGTCATGGGGGGGGGGGGCGCAGATGTATTAGCAGCCACTACAGGTGCAACCATTGGAGATACAGATGAGGATACTAGATTCCACAATAGTGGCATGAAGTGGGGATTATATGGTGCGAGAAGACATGGTGGTATGGGGTGGAGGAGGATGTCGTGGATGATGAACCCCTTCCGGTTGTATGATAGAGGGTATCGAACGAAAAGGACTGGGGGGGTGTTGGGGGATGGTGCATCGGAGGTCACTCCTGCATAGAGGGAGGAGGATGAATGAAAGGGAGGTTGTGGACAAAGAGGGGAAGCTGGAAGGAAGGGGGGGTGTGGAAGAATGGGGGAGGATGGATAGACAGGGGGGCGTGGATAAATTGGGGATGATGTATAGATGGGGGGGCATGGATGAGTGGGGGAGGATGGATGAAGGGGGGAGTATGGCCAGAGAGGGGTGGATGGATGGAAGGGAGGGGGTGGACAGAGGAAGGGGTCTAGATGGAAGTGAGGGGGGGTCTCATGGGAGAGGGTGGAAACATAGGAATAAAATGGGGACCTACAGCTGTTGGTGGCACCTACATATACATTTGTAATATCACAATTTAGTAAACAAACAATAAATTAAACCATAGTAAGTCGTAAAAATTCAAATTAAAAGTGTGCTTTTAACTACACATTGTACCTGTGTATATGGCGATCTGCCAATCCCTGGCGGGGATGGTTGATCACCGTAGTCAGGGAACACCTATGGACACCAAAATGCTTGCATGTTATGAACATGTTAAACAAGTCATTATTTAGGCAATCAAGATATTCAAAAACATTGTACAAACTATCAACGTGTATGCCATAAATATAAATACTTAAGTAATAACAATATTGTGTGAGGTACTGAAAATACCTCCATGTGAGGTGCTGCAATTTCAGTTGCAGCTGCCATTGCTACATCCAGGTTGGGAGATCCTACGTTCTCCCATGTTGGTGTCTCAGCTCTGAATAACTGTACATTGAAATAATAGTTTAAGTCAAACAAAAATACTTTAAAAATACTTTACAAGTTATAAAGTGATGATTGAAAACACATTAAAAAAATTGCTGACCTGATCCATATAACAACCCTCGATCGGGCTAGGGCAAGTGTGCCCGTAATGGGGAAAAAGATGTGGCATTGTCCCCATCGAACTGGAACTCCCAGCATGGCTACCACCGGTCACAGGTCTATCCTGGCCCTGTCGTGAAGGTCCTGCACCTGGATCTCTATCAAGGTCACCCGACCTCTCCACTATAGTCGCTTCTACAAAGGAGGTGTGTTTGAGGAGTCCACGTGCAACATTCCTCATTGCCTCCTTGATCTGATCAACATTATGGGGTAACTGAGGTGGCTGGGGAGAGGGGTTGGGGTCGCGCCTAGGAGCTGGTGGCCCTCTCAATGGGTTCCTCCTGGAAGCAGGTCGATCTTGGGAAAAGCCACGCCCAACACCCTGGAACTCGGTTATGTCAAAATAGTTTACATGTAAACCGAGCATAAACTCAGCCCACAATTGCCGAAGGAAGTAATGTGGAACCTCCCTATTATTGCAGGGAGGTTTATCGTACACCATGAACCACCTCTGCATCCAATTGTCCCTCCATGGTTGGTAATGACACCAATCCATGCAAACACGTGGATTTCTAGTGTTGGGTGGTTGTTGTGTTCTTGGATCGGTGAACACACTGTATAATTAGGCCTTTGTAATATTCAAATCTTTTATTGCTTCCTTGGAACTTCTCGTGGAGTAATACTCCCACATCCTAGCCCTATATTCAATCATGTCAATTAATTGGCAATGTGCATGGATGAGGGAGTCAATTGAGCTCTCAGTTGACGTGGCAAGAGACACTCGAGATAGTTCCCTCGTGTTTCTTAAATCTTGAGTGTGCACTCTCATTTCATTTACATAATGGTTAAGGTCATCTTGTTCAACATTTGGTTGGGGGTTTTGGTTTTCTTCGGCATTTGGATTTTGTTGACGGTTTTCTTCAGCATTGGGTCCAAGGTTTGGGTTTTCTTGTGTTCCACCGGACTTCGGGTTAATATTTTGTTCACTCATTGTCTCGGTTTAAAATCTTCAATTGAGAATTGGTCCATTGTTTAAAAATTTGGGAATTATTAACAATTTAATAAACAAAAAAAATAAAAAAATTGACACAAAGAATGAATAAAATGACAAAAACATTTGAAATTACCTATCCAATCAATGTGTTGATGAGTTGGTGGATCAAATTGGTGGGTTTTGGAATGCAAATGGCCTCTCATGGTGGTTGTAGTCACGCGCATGCGGAGGTGAAAGTCACGCTCGACTCCAGTGACAAGAATGGAGAATTCGGCTCTGTTTTTTATTAACAGGAGCACGCGCATGCGCTAGCCACATGCACGTGCCTCAGTTCGATACCGAACCTAGCAGCGCGTGCGTGCTGCCTTAGGTGCATGCGCGTAGTTGCTTTATTCCCGCTAGTGCATCCCCATTGCAACAGTTTTGGGGAGCAACTTTGTGTACCCTCCTGAAAATTAATGAATAAATACATATAATGATTAGTTAAACTTAAAAGAGGAGGCCTATGTAACACATGTCATAAACCTATTTAATAAAGGCCATGAGATCATTTGATGAGAATAGTAATATTTATTAATTATATATTATATTAAAAGAAAATATTTACCATGAAATTAAATTATAAGTATAATATTTAATTGATTCATGTACTAATAATTTGAATACTAAATTGCACTAAAATTGATAAAAATATTTAAAATTAATGGAAAATATTAGTTGTATCTATATATTTTAATAATTATTTAGAAATGTTCATGTATGCTATTATCTTACTTTGTGAGTAAGAAATGAGTGCTAAATGAGGAATACATTATTTTCTTTTGCTTGTCTCAAGTTAGTTATTTTGGCAATCATGAATACTTTATTGGTTGTCATTTGGGGTCCATTGTTTTTGTACCCTTCATCCAATAGGACATTTTTCACACTTTTCTTTGGGCATACAACACATCGTTATTACCTTATCACACAAACTTTTTATTAATAGTGTACTTCTTTTTCATATTTATATCCCAATACAACACATCATTATTACCTTATCACACACAAACTTTGTATTAACAGTGTACCTCTTTTCCATATTTATACTACTAAAGATCATAGTTCTACACTAAAATTTGATTGTTCACACTCAGAAGAAAGGAGTGGTAAACTTTAGAAATTAAAACTAGAGTCTTTCCTGCAAAATTATATAGTTTTCAAATGTAAACCTCATTAGGTAACCCAAAGGATGCTTCATTCATTGACATAGACTATTGCAACTCATCTAGGGGGATTCAAATTGAACACCTACTAGCAAAGAACTAGCAAAATTTCCAATAACATTGTCACATGCATGGATGTCCTAGCATTTTCAACAACATTAGAAAATGCATGTGCCACAAAACATATTGAAAATTTACAATGGAGACTCATTTTTCCAATACTAACTCATTATCTCGTTTCTTCATGACTCGATTTGAAAGAACAAAAAAGATGTAAGAAATTCTAGGAGTATCCTTGTAGCTACAATAATACAACCAAATTTGGTCACCAATTAATTCAGATTAACAAATTTGGTCACCAAATATATTCAAATGGTGTGTATATATATTGTGCCACCTGGTTCTGTGATTTAAGTTATGTTTTGAAAGTTACCAAAACTGCTGTCGTATTTTTCCACTCATATGGATTATGACATTTTAGAAATAACTCCCATGGTTCAACACTAAACATTCTGATTCTATTTCCATATTACTTCATTAGTTAATATTACTATATCTCCTTGATTCATTTGCAATAGGACATTCTTTTATTGCACCCAAAGGTGCAATTGCTAGTTATTTCCATATCTGCAAAAAGAAAACCTTTATTATGAAAAGCATATCCAATAGAAAGAGAGTATTGTCTTACAGCTGCTAATTGATGCCTATCCCAGTGATGGAAATGGCATCCAAATGTGCCTCGAATACAACAAACCGTATTGAGAGCGGAGTAGAGCCGAGCTTGTGCCATACTGCACTAATATCTAGAGATGAAATGTGAAATTGTATGCAGAGAGACCCATAATAGAATGCATAAATGTATTGATTGTAATGTCCCTCAAAATACACCCTAAAAACAAATCTTAAGGGTCTCCGTGATTGTCGTAAGACCTTGTTCACGTTTAAATAACTTTTGCACTAGTAAGCTATTTGGACGTTCTTCATGTTTACATCCGAAGGGGTTCTATTTGCTCACCTATTGAATGGAGCCTATTATTATGATAGTATCAAAGACTAACTTTCTGGATATAGAATTAATTGAGCATGATCTTATATCCCTTATTCAAACGTTCATATAATTAATGGAATAAATATAATTCTTTCATCGCTCTAAATAATTTATCTCCCTTACCATTCATCCACTTGATGAGTATAGTGTCCTTATGGTTTAGACTTTTTATCCATACATAGAACTTTTATTTATTAATAGCATAACATTTCCTGAAACATCTTCATAATGAATTTTAATCAAAACATATAATTATTAATTCAATATATGAATGTTTTTTAATGCTTATTTATATATGTGTATATATATATATATATAAATATGAGAACAATTTTCTTTAATCTACCATGATTATCATATTTTATCAAAGAGATATACTATAAGATTTCTATATATATCCAAATATATTGCTATGACCAAATTTTAGCTCTTTTATATTTCAAGAAATAACTAAATTGCAATAGGTAAATATAAGATTAAATGGCATTCCTTAATTGTATTAGTTTTTGGACTAATAATTTTTCCTGATACATATGTATAAATGCATTCTATTATATATAAATAATCATAAGTAATTTCCCTTCACAGGAACTATATTTTAATGAATTCTATACAACTATAGTCCAACTTTATATAAATATAAATTACTATCCTTAATTATGAGAGCTAGAATGGTCACATTAAATTTCCTTCCATTCCCTTTTAACCAAAACATAATTATGAATATTAAACTCCTTTCATAAATTAACAGTATAAGCATTTATCCTAATCAAATAGTAGACTCATATGAGTGATGGGCCATAACCTATTCTATTGACGTGTGAACATAAACCTAATATCTTTCACCCAATATAATTACAAATTGAAAGTTGTATCACCACCACTATATATAATAATATATGTTAAACCATCATACCGTAAATGAAAAGTAAAGACTTAAAATAGTTAAAAAATACTTTTTGTCTATTTTCTGAGCTTTGAAGAATATCAACTAGATTTTAAACGAAAACACGCTAGTGATAAAATACTGGGCAACTAACAGTTAAAGGGAGTTTTGTAAGATGTAAGTGGTAAGCTGTCAGTTCAGAGACTCCCATTAAAATAGTGTGGCAGTTGGTTAACTCCTGACCCAGAAAGAAACAATGGAGACAACCGAAGCGATGATCATTGATAGATCACGTAGTCAACAGGTATATCACGCCAATCATGCTTTGAGGGAGAAAGCAACTATTTGGGAGAAAATAATTCCGGAGTTTGGCTACTGCATTCACAAGAGATCGGGCAATTGATCTGGTTGATAGAATAGATGTCCGGGATATTTGGTTTTAAAGGATAACACCATATTGGAGACTAAAATTACAGGTATAATCATAGGAACTTCCAAAGTATAAGAACACTACAAAGACACATGAAAATCCCGAGTGTATGCACAAGCAGTTATCTAACAGTCAGGGCCTGGCGTGGATTACTCTGCCACGACATAAGCAGTCATGTGAAACACGTGTGGTGTAATTTTTACAGCGATGTAGGCTCGGTGGAAGAAGAAGAGCTTCCTAGCATGGGAACAATTTCGTGTAATTTCCAGTAGTCCGATAACTATAATCTTCAGTTCTGCACAGATGCATTATGGTTTAGAAGTGAGAGTTTTGGATGTTTGTGAATCACATACCTCTCAGACTAGGCAGAGTTATACAAAGATATCGTTTCAGCGAATACCCTATCAAGGAAAACAGATCTTGAAATCGCTCATCAGGATCTCTATTATTTCATCCAGCAGGACTTAATTTAATGTGCTATTAAATTTTTACTCATAGATTTGACCTAGCACAATCAACTAGATCGCTTCTTAGACTTGCAGATTCTATTAATTTTACTCGGAGTATATATATATATATATATATATATATATATATATATATATATATCATGCTTTATTTTAGCGGAGATTAAAGCTCCGTTCCTATGAAAACATGTTTCAAATAATATATTCGATCTAGAATTTGTGCATTACGATTTTAGTAGACATTAACACTCTGTTAATAAAAAAATATCACGTCTTAGATCTAAAACACATTCCACTTAGAACACTCTGTATTTAAAAATAAAGGTAATCAAAGGCCAGCATTTAAAACACAACCTCTGTATTTAAATATGGAGGTAATCATGTAGTTTCTCAACAAGAAAAGTCCAAGATCATGTCTAGCGTGTTACCCAAAGTATGAAGAATGGTTGTGTAGATTTAACACTTGAATGGATAAGATTTGAAAACTTGAATTTAATATACTTCATTCATATATGAATCATTCTAAGGTTAATCGTTGCCCTAGATATGAATCTCTAAATCTAATTTGACATAATAGTTCCAATATGAATCATAGCAGCTTGCGAAATGCTAGCTTTACTAACTTACTACTTATAAAACCCACATAGCTTTGCACAATCATGCCTCCTAATTTATATATTTAATCAAGCACATCTATACTATGATAAAAAATAAATCCGAACAAGGACTAACAATTTAATCTAAATTTCTTCCTACCATTGATGAGTTTATTAACCATGCATAAAAATTTCTTACTTGAAAAGAAAGGGTAAAAGGCAATTATCTTTAGCATATAGAATGAGATGACCAAAAGCTTGAGTGCAACGTTCCTCCCTTCCAACTGATCTCTATTCGGCGTAGGTTTTTCCACCGAGAGATCACCCCCGAGCCGGGCACGAATACACTAGGGTGTAAGGTTAATGCTCTCGTTCTTTCATTCGATTTTATTTATCTTTCCCTTCCCTTATTTACCTTCAAAGTTGAGGAGAAAGAAGAAGAACTGAACCCCCTTCATGACACAACAATGTCCTTTTTATAGTCGAAGTTAGTTTTGACTGCTAAGACAACTTCTTGTTCGAACTTGAATTATTCAAATTTTAGTCAATCTTAATTACTCGACTTACTCAGTGATTTTCAATTAATCAGTTAATTGATATTTAACTGATTGTAATTAATTTACTTTACATAATTATCTCATCTAAACATAATTAGATATATGAACTTTATCCTTTAAATTAGCTAATCTTAACTTAACTTAGATAACATTAACTAAGTTAGCTTTAACTAATTGATTTTCTTTAGTCAATCTCTATTTAATTAGTTAACTGAATATTAATAGCTTAGAGTTTTTTTTCCTTGAAAAAAAAAGTGTAATTTTATTTCATCTTGTGAGTACAAAATTATATTGGATCTTCTTCACTCTTGAAGAGTGTATATGCTACTAAGCAGTACCAATAAATGTAGAATAAACTACTTCGAACATTCGGATTTAAACAAATAAGAAAAAACTCGTAGCTCATATAAAAAATACAGCTAAAGACCTTATTTCGGGCAGCCTTGAATGGATTTACAAAGAAAAGCCACTAGAAAAATAGCAAAAAATACCGTAGATGAAAGGGGAAAGTAACATGAGAGAAAATGTTTCCAAAAACCTCAAAAAAGAAGCATCTGTAGAAAGAAAACCCTAACCCACCAAAAGGATGTCTCTCCTCGGCCGCCCACATGGGAAGCTCCCCGATCCACCGTCGAGAAGAGGCCACCGCTGCCATCCAGCGATCACAGGGAGAATGAACTCGAGGCAGAGAAGCCCCAACACGTGTCCACCTCAATCGATCCATTCTCAGCAGCCCACATGGGAAACAGCTCCCCGATCCGCCACTGAGAAGAGGCCACCGCCGCCTTCCAGCGAACAAAGGGACTGAACCCCATCGCATGTTTGCGTCAGCAAAAATCGTCGTTCGCACAAGGTTGCCGCCATCCTTCGAATGAACTCGAGGCAAAGAAACCCCATCGCCCATCCTCCTCATCCGATCCGTCGTCTGCAGAAAGGAAACTGGAGCCCATTGCTCAACAGTCCTTGCTACTGCCGTCGTCCTCCGACAGAAAATGCCCCGCCTTGGAGCTGCATCCCACTGCACAGATGCCACCGCCACCGCCGCTGCGAGCCGAAGAAGCTCGCTACCCAATGGGTAGCCACGCCAATGTGCCGCCAGTTGATCCAAAGCAGAAAGGAAACCCTACAGTCTGCCAAGATAGGTAGCAGACTCATGGGAGAAGGAGGAGAGCGGCCATGGAAAAATCCATGGCCGCTAAAAACTGCTGTAGCGGCTTGTCAAAACCCTAGTTGCCGAAGATACGAGCATCAATTAATATCTTAGAGTTATCCATGCATTCTCAAGCATTAGTTACTAGATATCCATGCATACTTATGCATTAACTGCTAGTTAATCTTTTCTTCTTTTATAGATAATGGGTGAAAATGCGAAGCTGGGAAACAATTCCATGACAACGGAGTGAAAAAAAAAGAGGGCGCGTAGATGAACAAGGGAAAAAAAGTCAACCTAAAACTCTCAGCCAAGAGTTTAAAAAATTCTAGGTTGAGAGTTTTGAGAGTTCAAACTCTAGGCCGAGAGTTTGAACCAATTTCCGGGCTGTGTTTTCAAAAAACTCTCGGATGAGAGTTTGAAATAAACTCTCGGATGAGAGTTTGAAATAAACTCTCAGTGAAGAGTTTGGAAGGTATTTTTTGGTCGAGAATTTATGGTCAACAAAACCTGGGTGAAAATGCGAAGCTGGGAAACAATTCCATGACAACAGAGTGAAGAAAAAAGAGGGTGCGTAGATGAACAAGGGAAAAAAAGTCAACCTAAAATTCTCAGCCAAGAGTTTAAAAAATTCTAGGTTGAGAGTTTTGAGAGTTCAAACTCTAGGCCGAGAGTTTGAACCAATTTCCGGGCTGTGTTTTCAAAAAAACTCTCGGATGAGAGTTTGAAATAAACTCTCGGATGACAATTTGAAATAAACTCTCAGTCAAGAGTTTGGAAGGTATTTTTTGGTCGAGAATTTATGGTCAACAAAACCTGTGAAAATATCAGGCATCTTTTTGGAACCTGTAACTTCAGCAAGCCCGAACCCCTGCAAATTTGAAGTATTATTTGTCAGAATTGGTAGCAATGGATTCATATCTGAGTCTAGTTTCCAATGATATAATAATTGTTTCATTTGGATTTGAATTACTATTTATTAATAATTTTTTTCTAAACCTTATCCCTTAAGAATTTTATTACTCTGAAAATCACGTGAAATAAAAATTCAATATCATAACAAAGACAACACCAAAAAATTTGAAATTTCACAGAGATCATAATTGGCTCGTCCTCTTCAAAAGGGTACTTTTATTTTTTCTAATAAGAGTCAAATTTGAAAGAAAATGTAAAGACAAAAAGATGTGCCGATAATGCACCATTTTTTGAACATACATTGTTTCGATAAATAATAAAAAAAATAGTTCCCAAGTCTTAAAAAACTCAAAATACAGTCCAGGATCAAGTGTAGTGTGTGTAGATTATGAGCCTACAATTTGTTTCCCTAAAATGAATAACCATCTATCAAAAAACCGACGTCAACACAGGTCACTCATTAT
This sequence comes from Larix kaempferi, assembly GCA_027924585.1. Taxonomy (NCBI): domain Eukaryota; kingdom Viridiplantae; phylum Streptophyta; class Pinopsida; order Pinales; family Pinaceae; genus Larix; species Larix kaempferi. Next base: position 4,526,544 of record BSBM01000084.1, read on the forward strand.
CCATACCTAAAATGTTCAAGTATATGTCGTTGGTTGACAACAAATCTGTCCCATGATATGTCCATAAAAAATTAAAAAAAATACAAGTAGAAAGCTAATTCAATTCTCTAAAACCTTTGTTTTTACTTCAAGTTGAAATTCCCAAGGGAGATATGGGTTTGAAGAGATCGAAGTTGAAAAACATAAAATTTAACAGTTTTGTTTGTAAAAAACAAGCCAAAATTGTTTCCAAACTTAAGATTTTCACCCTTATCTTTTATAGTTGTAAAGCTTTTACTTTCAATTCAATCCTACTTAATTTACTTATCGTAATTGAAATAAAATATAAATATTTATTTATGCATACCAATATGTTTCTTAGGAATAATAAATCATTTATATTTACTCATAATTTATACTTAGGTAATTGTTAACATTTTCCACTTAGGAACTTTAATCAAAATATTTTGTCGAGGCTAAGATACCAATGTTGTTTGGGTTAACTTCTTATTTTTACTTAATGATACTTAGTACAGATTAGCCTCATGCGAATAGTTAGATCATAGGCACTTGTTACTACCTTGCAGCTTTCTTCGACATCCTTATCTAAGACTAATTATTAAGACACTTGTAAATTTAAGTGTTTGCTTAGCGAACATTATAGTTCTCTTTAAGTGCTTACGACACTAGGATGACCAATGTCATCAACACTCAAGGCTATCAAGCCATTCACCCTCTCCCCCTAGTGGATTCCTGCCCCAAGCGTTTCGTTGTGTCAAGCTTTAAGTCTCCCAAGTCTACAAATTCACTTAACACTTAGGAAAACATAATCATACTTACAAGATTTTACTTACAAAAACCCTAAGGGAGAAAGCGGTATATTACATTGATGCAACAACTGTCTGCAAAATTCCTGTTCCCATTGCTTGTCTAGCTAGAGATTCAATCTCCTTACCATCAACAACGATGCAGAGATGCAAACTTTCCAAACTTCCAGAATACTAGAGGCAAGCTGTAACTGTTCTTCATGAGCTCGCGATCCATGAGCCTGCGACCTTTACCGTTCCATGAATCAAACTCGTGACTGAAACTATTGAAATAACTTTAAATGATTTGAATTAAAGATCTATATAAGTTAATTGGTTAAATCTGAGCGCTCTATTTGTTAAGACGACCAAGAATATTCTGCTTTTATTTAACCTTGTCCATAAATAATTGATTTATATTAAAAAATAGCTAAAAAATCTGACACCTCGTATCTATTCCAAAATATATATGACTATGGGCGTAATTATATGCCATCATTGACTATTTCTCTTAAATTTAAATTGAAAATAAACATATAAAAACATATATTTCTAATGTAAAATAAATTATATAAATTAAATAAGAATGATAAACATAAATTAAATAAGACCAAGCCAAGTGTCAAGTCACTAAGAATGATAAACATAAATTAAACAAGAGGGAAGAAGCAGAGCTTCAAGTCCCTGCTAAGCAAAGTGCCAAGTCATGATAGGCTCGCTTGGGAAGTATCGACCAATAGCATTATATCGGTATATAAATCTTGAAGTTCCTCGCCAGTAGGATAAAGCAAAAGCAAATGTCGCACTTGGTAGTAGCATAAAGCAAATGTCGCACTTGGTACCTCGCATTTGGTGTTTAGCATTTAATCATTATGGTTACAATGACAATGCTCTCTACGTTGAATTAATAATAGGAAATAATGTTTTGTAATGTTTTGGAGGGCATTTGACACTAACATAAGCCATTTCAACACATCAAAAGATAATTCTATCTTGAATTAATAATAGGTAATAATGTTTTGGAAGGCATTTGACACTAAAATAAGCCATTTGCATCAAGCCTCAGGTGATATAGGAGATGTCAGAGGGCCTCGTAACATGCAGTAAAGTATTAATATACATTCCAAAGCAGAGGGCCTAGTAGTCTCATACGATATAGGATATGTCAGAGGGCCTCGTCTCGTAACATGCAGTAAAGTTTTAATATACATTCTAAAGTAGAGGGCCTAGTAACATGTAGTAAAGTATTAATATACATTCCAAAGCAATATAGCAGCTGCGATTTTTCAAGAAAATTTATGCTAGCTATAAGTTTTTTCTCACTAATATTTCATCCAAACAGTTAATTGTACTGCATACTAGCAAGCTATATTAATATTAATAATATGGCTTATATACGTCGATCGACGTATATCAATATGGCTTAAATGTGGTTGATATACGCCGCTCGGCATATATAAGCCATATTATTAATATTATAGCTTGCTAGTTGACGGTCGACCTGCGGAAATATTTTTCATAACTTTTAATATTAATATTATGGTTGTAAAAATATTAATAATAATTATTTAATTAAATTTTTTTTATTATAATAATATATAATAAAAACTATTTAATTATAATAATAATATCATCTCTTATTATTATTATTATTATTATTATAAATAACAAATATTGAAATATATTATAATAATAATAATTGTGTACACATATACTTATGGTAAACAATACATCCTAATATGGCATATGTTTTTATAATAATAATAATAATAATATCTTTTATTATTATTATTATTATTATTAAAAAAAAATTATTATTATTAAAGTTGTCAATTCTCATTATAAAATATTTTCATTTATTATTGTTATAATTATATTTTCTTATTTTCATTTTCATTTATCTTAATTAATTATTAATAATAAATAAATATTTATTATTTATTATTATTATTTTCTTATTTTCATTCATAATTATTATAATAATATTTTTATATTTATAATTATTATAAAATATCTTAAAACCAAAGAAAATAATAATAATAATATTTATTATTATTATTATAAAATATTTAAAAATAATAATAACAATAATAATAAAAATAATTGTTATTATTTAAAATAATAATAATAATAATAATTATTATTAAAATTGTCAATTCTCATTACAAATTATTTTCATTTATTATTATTATAAATATATTTTCTTATTTTTATTTACAATTATTTTAATTAATAATTATTTATTATTATTATTGTTATTATTAATTTTTTATTTTCATTTATAATTATATTTTGTTATTGTTGATAAATAGGATTATTAATAATATATTATTTATAATTAATTAATTAATTAATAAAGTTATTAATATTTTATAATATAATGATTGAACAATGTTTCACATTTATATATATAAGTAAGTGTTAATCAATATATCATATAAATTTTGTATAATTAAATTTTTAACCTGAAATATTCTTTTTGATTCTAAATCTAACTTTTCTTTATTATTTTAATATTTTTTTTCTTTATAAATATATTTTCTTATTTTCATTTACATTTATTTTAATTAATAATTAATAATTAATAATTAATAATAATTAATTAATTAATAATTATTTATTATTATTATGTGGTTGTTGTTTTTATTATTATTATTAATTTCATATTTTTATTTATAATTATTATAATTATATTTTTTTATAAATATTTAAGAAATAAAAATAATAAAAATATTATTATTATTATTATAAAATATTTAAAAATAATAATAACAATGATTATTATTATTTAAAATAATAATAACAGTAACAATAATTATTAGTATTTAAAATAATAATAACAATAACAACAACAAAAATAACAATAATAATAATAATTATTATTATTATTAAATAGCAATTTTTAAAATATTTTATAATAATAAAATTAATTATCAAAATAAATTATAATAATTTTAAATGAAAATAAGAAATTAATTAAAATAATAAAAATATTAATAAATAATAATTATTAATTTACTATTAATTATTAATTATTAATTAAAATAATTGTAAATGAAAATAAGAAAATATAATTATAACAATAATAAATGAAAATAATTTATAATGAGGATTGACAACTTTAATAATATTAATAATAACAACAACGATAATAATAATAACAAAAGTAAAAACATTGAAGCTCACGAGCTAACTTGTGGTTGACTATGGTTGACCATGCTTGAATTTGGTTGACCATGGTTAATTATGGTTGACTTTGGTTGACCATCGTTGACAATAGTTGAACATTGTTGACTTTGAATGTTCATGGTTGACTATCGTTGAAAATCCTTGAGCATGGTTGACCAGCGTTGACTTTGGTTGACCATAGATGACTTTTGTAAACCATGGTTGGTTTTGGTTGACTATGGTCGTTTATGGTTGACCATGGTTGACTTTGGTTGAACATCATTGACCATGGGTAACTTTGGTCAACCATGGTTAACTATGGTTAACCATTGTTGTTCTTTGTTGACCACGGTTGACTTTGCTTGGCCATGCTTGGATTTGGTTGACTTGTCTATGGTTTACCATGGTTGATGATGGCTGACCATGGTTGAGCATGGGGGACTTTGGTTGAACATGGTTGACTTAGATTTACCATGGTTGACTTTAGTTGAGAATGGATTACTATGGTTGGCTATGGTTGACCATGGTTGCTCATGGTTGACTATGTTTGACAATGGTTAACCATGGTTGACTTTGGTTGATCATGGCCAACCATTGGTTCACTATGGTTGAGAATGGTTGAATGCGACATGGTATGTTTTGTGACAATTTGGCTGTCAAAAATTGACTTTGGTTGAATTTTGGCTGATCGTGGTTGACTTTGGTTGACCATGGTTGACTTTGGTTTACTATGGTTGAGATTGATTCACATTGGTTGACCATAGTTAACTTTTGGTTAACTTTTGCTTAACCATGGTTGACCATGGTTGACATTTGGTGGATTTTGGTTTACCTTAGTTAAATTTGGTTTACTTTGGCTTATTTTTTATTGATAATGGTTGACTATGGTTGACCAAGATTGGCCATGGTTGACTTTTGGCTAACCATGGTTAACTTTGGTTGACCATGGTTAAATATGGTTGACCATGGTTGACTTTGGTTGATTTTGGTTGACCATGATTGACTTTTGGTTGACTTTGTTTGATTTTGCTTGACTATGGTTAACCATAGTTAACTTTTGGTCTAAAATGGTTGATTTTGGTTTACCATGGTTTACTTTGGTTGACAATGGTTGACTTTTTCTAAACCATGCTTGACTTATGGTTTACCATGGTTGCCTTTCGTTCACCATGGTTAACTTTGGTTGAGCTTGGATGACTTTTGGTTAAACATGGTTGAGTTTGGTTTACTTTTGGTTGACTATGGTTGACCATGGTTAACTTTGTTTGACTTTTGGCTGACTTTAATTGACTATGGTTGAGAAAGGTTGACCACGGTTGACTATGGTTGACCATGATTGACCATGGTTGTTCATGGTTGACCTTGGTTGGCCATGCTTGACTTTTGATGACCATGTATGAGTTTTGTTGACCATGGTCTAGGGTTAGTTGACTTTAGTTGACCACAGTTGAATTTTGGTTGGCTTTGGTTGACTATGGTTGACTTTTGGTTGACTATGGCTCACAATGGTTGACTTTGGTTCACATTTGGTTAATCATGGTTGAATTTGGTTGACTTTCGTTGACTTTGGTGCACTATGATTTACCATGGTTGACTTTGTTTGATCATCGTTGACTTTTGGTTGACCATTGTTGACTTTGGTTTACCATGGTTAACTATTCCTCACCAAGGTTGACAATGGTGGACTTTGGTTAACCATGGGTTGACTTTTGGTTTACTTTGGTTGGTTATGGTTGACCATTGGTTGAATATGGTTACTTTGGTTGACTTTGGTTGGCCGTGGTTCACTTTGACTTTGGTTGACCATGGTTGACGTATGGTTAAATTTTTGGTTGATCATGGTGAAATTTTTGGTTGACCATGGATGAATTTGGCTAACTATGGTTGACATTGTTTAACCATGGTTGACCTTTATTTACCTTGGTTGACTTTTTTTACCATGTTTGACTTAGTGGTAGACTTTAGTTGTACATGGTTGACCATGGAAGAGCATGGTTGATAACAATTAGACTTTAGTTGACTGTGTTAGAGCATGGTTTAAAAAAGTTGAGTTTGGTTGACCATGGTTGACTTTAGTTTGATTTGTAGCTGACCATGGGTGACATTGGTTGACCATGGGTGACATTGGTTGACCATGGTTGACATTGGTTGGATTTTGGTTCCCTTTAGTTGACTTTGCTTGGCTTTGGTTGACTATGATTGACTTTAGTTTTTTGGTTGACTTTGGTAATTTGTGTTGACCATGTTTATTCTGGTTTGGTTGACTTTGGTTGTTCGACCATGGTTGACTTTGGTTGGGTTTGGCTTACATTGGTTGGGATTGGGTGACTCTTATTGTTTGGGCATTGATGACTTTGGTTGACTTTGGTTTTTGGGAATGGTTGACTTTGGTTGTTCATGGATGGTTGGTTTTAGTTGTTTGGGAATGTTTGACTTTGGTTGAGCATGGTTGACTTTGGTAAGCCATGGTTTACTATGTTTAACCATGGTTTACATCTAGCTGAAGCATAAACAACGAATGATTAGAAGTACACATGGAGAACAAGTAACGCATAACCTATTTGTGGTACTTGTGGCCTATTGGTGTTCACAGACCACAAGTCAAGTGGTTGTTTTTCTAAGTATGTTTTTACTGAAACACATTTCATTGTGGTATTGATTATTAAATATCAATGAAAATAGTTATATATATGTGGTATTGATTATTAAATATCAATTAAAATAGTTATATATATATATATATATATATATATATAAGTTCTTTAGTTTTGGTGATGTGGTTTAGTAGGGGAATTGTAATGATAAATATATCCAAATTCAAATTTCAAGGGCATGATCGATACTCATGCCCATTTGTTGTAGTAGTACTAAACTATAGCATTAATAATCTTGATATATTGTTATAAATGTTATTATCAATGTTAATATACGTATTATTGTTAATGTTATATTAATGTTAATGTTAACATTAATATTGTTAATATTTTGAAAATTAATATTATTAACTTTATTAGTTATATCAATTATATTATTAATGCTTTACTTTTATTAACGATATAGTTATTATTAATAACATTTTAATGTTGTTAATTTTATTAATAATAATTCTAGTAATCTTATTATTAATGTATTAATATTCATTTTTATATGTTCTTAACTTTATTAATATTGTTAATGTTTTAAAAATTAATATTATTAACTTTATTAAAAATATTAATTATGTTTACTTTTATTAATGATATAGTTATTATTAATAACATTTTAATGTTGTTAATTTTATAAATAATAATTTTATTGATCTTATTATTAATGTAGTAATATTCATTTTAATATGTTCTTAACTTTATTAATATTGTTAATGTTTTGAAAATTAATATTATTAACTTTATTAATTATATTATTAATATAATTATAATATTTTAACTATGTTAATTTTAAAAATTTACTTTTTGTTATTAATAATATAGTTATATTATTAAACATTAATATTATTAAGAATAACATTATATTCACATTATAAAAATGGTAGTCGTGGGAACGAAATTTCAGAAGTAATTATTCATTTATCTGAGACTTCATCCCACGAAGGCATTATATAAGTGATAATCCAATTTTAATCAACTATAAGGTCAATTTCCATGCAAAACTTTCACAAAATTTGCAAAAACATAAAAGCAGAACGGGCCATATTCTGAATACAATAAACAATTAATAAAACATTTAGATAGTGGACTCATTCAAGGGTTCGCGTCATATAACAATGGCGGCAGTGTACAAATGACAGACAGTACATACATCATAACTCTGTACATTCCTACAATCATCAGCTTTTGCAATCATAGTGACTTCTCTAATTATTGATTTCATTGTTGGCAGTACCTAACCGGTTCTTGGGCCATAATCCAAATTGAAATGTTAGTTTCCAGATGTTTCTTTTATATTTCGTTGACTGAAAGGGATGCCCATGTTTTGAATTTATTTGAATTTCACACTGCGTAAAGATGAACTATTATTTGAAGGCAATTTCCATATCCAAGAACTTTTTTGTCCCCTGACCATTATATATCATAAAAAATATGTAGTGTAATTATGTTTGCTTGATGTGCCTAGTCACCAACTGAATCTCAGCTCTCATTATGCTTTTCAGATTTTGTTTTCAGGAGTAGGTCCAACTACTTAGATATTCAAGACATCTTCTAATATTAGTGTCAAATGTTTCAATTGAGTGGAAAGGCCTCTTTTTTAGTGCTTCCATAGTGCTGGGTTATACGAAAGTCCACAAAAATCTTGTTAGAGATACCCGATTTCAGCTTGCAAGGTTTCACATGCTTAGGACTGCAAGGACAATACCACATGAAATAGTTCCATTGAGCCGTTAGGTCTCCCCTATGTGAAGAAGGTAGAACATAAGCCTTATTTCTATTTGACATTTGGCATAGTTTCATCATTAGAATTTATTCCATTCGATAAAATGTACCAATACGACCAAAATTGGGTACATCTTGATAATAATTATCATGATCGAAAATGATCGAGATGGTCTTGTAGATTTTATATCTCCTGTACATACTTAATATAAGGTGGTCAGAAACACTCCTGATTAAGCTGCAGGCAGAGTAGATGCGTTGCTGGTAATGGAGGCTGTTGGTATGGCAGATCCCAACGGCTTACTTCTCTGTTCCTTAAAATCTATAGAGATGAATCGTTGTAAATATCCCACCATTTGTCTGCTCTATGCATGTTTGACTCCTTGATGTCTCCTCTATGCATGTTTTGCCTCCTTGACAGTGAACCTCCACGGTTTTGATCCCTGCACCACCACGGTGTCCATATAGGCACAATTATCCTATGGAAAAACTGTAATTAAGAGCTCAATTGAAATAAAGCAAAAGAGAACTTAAGTCGACATAGTAATGAACGACATTGGTTTTGTGGATGTCTACTCTTTCTGGGTGTCGCCAGAGCATAGCCATTACCAGATTAGACTCATGAGGCCAGTGGCTTGTATACTTTACCGAAAAACAATTTCTGAAGAGAATTTACCATGTAATTACCAAAACGTTGCAGCCCATAATATATAGCTATTTTCTACATTAACAGAATTTGATTATTACCACGGTTGCCTTAGAACTTGTCGTGGATACGATCTAGATTGAATATATACAAAATCAAAAGGCAAACACCACTAAGAAAGTTGGAAACCCATGAACCCGAGGCGTACATTCTAAAGTGATTCCAAAAATGTGCAATAAACTCGCCCGATTGTGTGCCCACCTGGATTCATCGAGTAACCAACAAATTAATATACAAGTTATTAAATCCAAGAAATGATTGTAACAATGAAAAATGGATTGTTTTAAGTCCCGTGGTGAAATGAAAAAGTGGATTGGCAAAATTATAGACGTGATATACACAGCAAACGTAGTTCAGAAGTTTTAAAAATGAGAATCCATGGACATGGGATATTGGGAGGATTATACACAATTGCCCAAATAACCACATTTTCCAAAAGAGATCTATTATTTTATTTAGCATAGCTTTACATTAAGCTAATAATCAAACTGTAGATTTAAATTACCATCAATTTTAGGTTAATGGAGAGTGGAGAAAAGGTAAATAATGGATTCTTAGGTTTCTAGTGTAAATTCATTTAATCTAGGGATAATAACAATAAACATAAATCTTAATACCCACCCTTTCTCACCGTCCTTCCGAAGCCTTGACAGCAAATAATGGTCGTACAAGTTCCCACCCATGCTAATAACAAAGAGTATAATACCCAGTGGTATCAAATCCATAGTTGGCGATGGCAAGCCCTCAGATATTTGTATGATATTGCATATCATACAGGAAAATGATAGGTGAAAAACTGTAAACAAAGGAAATAGAAATGGTAGTGTTCATGGCTATCCCTCCAGAATAGCGGTGAATAAACAGAACCTGCACACAACCAAAATATAATCAAGAAAACGTTGGATAGAGAAACTGAAGGATTAACTCGATAGAGAATTCCTTGAAAACCCTCTTGAAGGAATGAAGGGCTAATGCCACGGTCAAGACTAAGCCGAGTGCCCGCCATCAATGAACATGAACTCAATCCATCTGATTATCAATGGTAGTCATAAGAATAAATGATAGGCACCAGACTGTGCACTGCCACAGACAGTGCCGTCAGTAGCCAAACAATTAAATGCCAAAACCATCATTACCGTGGCCACTACAACTGCAACCCACATTCTCTGCTGCTCCAATATTCTTCTATCCAAACAAACAAATTAACACGCCATTCATTAAATCTAAGAAGATAAAACGCAATAAAGAATCCACAAGGAAGCACTATTTTTCCTTTTGGGAATACGATATATCGAAGCCTATCCCTGGTTTTTTACTCTTCTGAACCATTATACTCGCCGTGCAGGAGAAGGATTCAATCCCTTCAAGCCCAGTATGTTCAAGCCATGCATGAGAGGATTCAAGCTTCAATGAGGGGTGAATCGACTGGCCCTCCCAATAGTTACCATCCGGGGTGAATCGACTGGCCCTCCCAAAGAACAATTTAAGGGTAGGTTAGGGAAGTGAAAAGAGAATTGGAATGGGTGGTGAACATGGCTAAGAGATGGCGCATCTAGAATATGAATGTGAAACTAATATACTACCGTTACAATCTGCCCCTTGTTACTGGATCTGTTTTCATCTTCTACGCCATAACAGGTGCCAACACCACGTCTCGGATAATGGTGAATAGTCTATTAAGAACACTTTAATGGACAAAGATACAATAATTAAAATTATTCACAAAAGTTATTGTAACCGATTTTCCAGTAAACGAGTGCACAACAGTCTTTATCCTGTTTCATTTATCAAACGGTCCGAGGGACGAAGCATCATTGGGCATTGGAATTAACTCACAACCACTTGGCATTTGAATTAAATTATTTTAGTCAGGGGTGTCGATTCAATTTAAACATGCATCTGAGTTAACTCATTAAATATGGATGCTTCATTTGGGTGTAAGACGAAGCATATTTTGGGATCAAGCAAATCTGGCCATTGGTTATTAAAAAAATAATAAATCACCCACCCAAACCCTCACCCCCAAAAGTTAAAAGAAAACACTTATATTTTGAAAATTAATATTATTAACTTTATTAATTATATTATTAATATAATTATAATATTTTAACTATGTTAATATTAAAAATTTACTTTTTGTTATTAATAATATAGTTATATTATTAAACATTAATATTATTAAGAATAAACATTATATTCACATTATAAAAATGGTAGTCATGGGAACGAAATTTCAGAAGTAATTATTCATTTATCTGAGACTTCATCCAAGAAGGCTCAACTATAAGGTCAATTTCCATGCAAAACTTTCACAAAATTTGCAAAAACATAAAAGCAGAATGGGCCATATTCTAAATACAATAAACAATTAATACAACATTTAGATAGTGGACTCGTTCAAGGGTTCGCATCATATAACAATGGCGGCAGTGTACAAATGACAGACAGTACATACATCATAACTCTGTAAATTCCTACAATCATCAGCTTTTGCAATCATAGTGACTTCTCTAATTATTGATTTCATTGTTGGCAGTACCTAAGCGGTTCTTGGGCCATAATCCAAATTGAAATGTTAGTTTCCAGATGTTTCTTTTATATTTCGTTGACTGAAAGGGATGCCCATGTTTTGAATTTATTTGAATTTCACATTGCATAAAGATGAACTATTATTTGAAGTCAATTTCCCATATCCAAGAACTTTTTTGTCCCCTGACCATTATATATACATAAAAATATGTAGTGTAATTATGTTTGCTTGATGTGCCTAGTCACCAACTGAATCTCAGCTCTCATTATGCTTTTCAGATTCTGTTTTCAGGAGTAGGTCCAACTACTTAGATATTCAAGACATCTTCTAATATTAGTGTCAAATGTTTCAATTGAGTGGAAAGGCCTCTTTTTTAGTACTTCCATAGTGCTGGGTTATACGAAAGCCCACAAAAATCTTATTACAGATACCCGATTTAAGCTTGCAAGGTTTCACATGCTTAGGACTGCAAGGACAATACCGCATGAAATAGTTCCATTGAGCCGTTAGGTCTCCCCTATGTGAAGAAGGTAGAACATAAGCCTCATTTCTTTTTGACATTTGGCATAGTTTCATCATTAGAATTTGTTCCATTCGATAAAATGTACCAATACGACCAAAATTGGGTACATCTTGATAATAATTATCATGATCGAAAATGATCGAGATGGGCTTGTCGATTTTATATCTCCTGTACATACTTAATATAAGGCGGATCAGAAACACTCCTGATTAAGCTGCAGGCGGATTAGATGCGTTGCTGGTAATGGAGGCTGTTGGTATGGCAGATCCCAACGGCTTACTTCTCTGTTCCTTAAAATCTATAAAGATGAATCGTTGTAAATATCCCACCATTTGTCTGCTCTATGCATGTTTGACTCCTTGATGTCTCCTCTATGCATGTTTGCCTCCTTGCCAGTGAACCTCCACGGTTTTGATCCCTGCACCACCACGGTGTCCATATAGGCACAATAATCCTATGGAAAAACTGTAATTAAGAGCTCAATTGAAATAAAGCAAAAAAGAACTTAAGTCGACACAGTAATGAACGACATTGGTTTTGTGGATGTCTACTCTTTCTGGGTGTCGCCAGAGCATAGCCATTACCAGATTAGACTCATGAGGCCAGTGGCTTGTATACTTTACCGAAAAACAATTTTTGAAGAGAATTTACCATGTAATTACCAAAACGTTGCAGCCCATAATATATAGCTATTTTCTACATTAACAGAATTTGATTATTACCACGGTTGCCTCAGAACTTGTCGTGGATACGATATGGATTGAATATATACAAAATCAAAAGGAAAACACCACTAAGAAAGTTGGAAATTCTAAAGTGATTCCAAAAATGTGCAGTAAACTCGCCCGATTGTGTGCCCACCTGGATTCATCGAGTAACCAACAAATTAATATACAAGTTATTAAATCCAAGAAATGATTGTAACAATGAAAAATGGATTTTTTTTAAGTCCTATGGCAAAATGAAAAAGTGGATTGGCAAAATTATAGACGTGATATACACAACAAACGTAGTTCAGAAGTTTTAAAAATGAGAATCCATGGACATGGGATATTGGGAGGATTATACACAGTTGCCCAAATAACCACATTTTCCAAAAGAGATCTATTATTTTATTTAGCATAGCTTTACATTAAGCTAATAATCAAACTGTAGATTTAAATTACCATCAATTTTAGGTTAATGGAGAGTGGATAAAAGGTTAATAATGGATTCTTAGGTTTCTAGTGTAAATTCATTTAATCTAGGGATAATAACAATAAACATAAATCTTACCTTCCGAAGCCTTGACAGCAAATAATTGTCGTACAAGTTCCCACCCATGCCAATAACAAAGAGTATAATACCCAGTGGTATCAAATCCATAGTTGGCGATGGCAAGCCCTCAGATATTTGTATGATATTGCATATCATACAGGAAAATGACAGCTGAAAAACTGTAAACAAAGGAAATAGAAATGGTAGTGTTCATGGCTATCACTCCAGAATAGCGGTGAATAAACAGAACCTGCACACAACCAAAATATAATCAAGAAAACGTTGGATAGAGAAACTGAAGGATTAACTCGATAGAGGAATTCCTCGAAAACCCTCTTGAAGGAATGAAGGGCTAATGCCACGGTCAAGACTAAGCCGAGTGCTAGCCTTCAATGAACATGAACTCAATCCATCTGATTATCTATGGTAGTCATAAGAATAAATGATAGGCACCAAGACTATGCACAGCCACAGACAGTGCCGTTAGTAGCCAAACAATTAAATGCCAAAAACCATCATCGCCGTGGCCATTACAACTGCAACCCACATTCTCTGCTGCTCCAATATTCTTCTATCCAAACAAACAAATTAACACACCATTCATTAAATTTAAGAAGATAAAACGCAATAAAGAATCCACAAGGAAGCACTATTTTTCCTTCAATATCGAAGCCTATCCCTGGTTTTTTACTCTTCTGAACCATTATACTCGCCGTGCAGGAGAAGGATTCAATCCCTTACAAGCCCAGTAGTGTTCAAGCCATGCATGAGAGGATTCAAGCTTCAATGAGGGGTGAATCTACTGGCCCTCCCAATAGTTACCATCCGGGGTGAATCGCCTGGCCCTCCAAAGAACAATTTAAGGGTAGGTTAGGGAAGTGAAAAGAGAATTGGAATGGGTGGTGAACATGGCTAAGAGATGGCGCATCTAGCATATGAATGTGAAACTAATATACTACCGTTACAATCTGTCCCCTTGTTACTGGATCTGTTTTCATCTTCTACGCCAAAACAGTGCCAACACCACGTCTCGGATAATGGTGAATAGTCTATTAAGAACACTTTATGGACAAAGATACAGTAATTAACATTATTCACAAAAGTTCTTGTAACCGATTTTCCAGAAAATGAAGTGCACAACAGTTCTTTATCCTGTTTCATTTATCAAACGGTCTGAGGGACGAAGCATCATTGGGCATTGCGAATTTAACTCACAACCACTTGGCATTTGAATTAAATTATAATTAAATTATTTTAGCCAGAGGTGTCGATTCAATTTAAACATGCATCTTAGTTAACTCATTAAATATGGATGCTTCATTTGGGGTGTATAGTTAACTCATTAAATATGGATGCTTCATTTGGGTGTAAGACGAAGCATATTCTGGGATCAAGCAAATCTGACCATTGATTATTAAAAAAATAATAAATCACCCCCCCACCCCCACACCCCAAAAAGTTAAAAGAAAACGCCTATCGGCATAAATATGCATACATATTGTACAGATTAATATATGATGAAGTTTCAAAAAAGTTAACTGAAAATATTCTCTTACTGATATTTCATCCAAATAGATGTTTATACCTTGAAAACAAAAAATACCTGACATGTGTGTCATGCATGATTTAACTTATACCTTGAAAACAACATCCGTCCATGTTGCTTGACAAATGGCTCATGACATCAGACCATGAATTGATATGAATTGATTATTCATTACCTTCCAGTAAAGTCGACGACAAGGTTGTTTGTGTTGGTAGTGCATAGGGATGGTGCGACTCTTTGCATGGGCGATGTCACATTTGTTTCTAACCCTGGTACCACGTCTTGCATGCATAAGCAACGTGGATGATTTTTCCAAAATTAATTTTGATGGAAGTAGTAATTGATGAAATATTAAACCATTGTTTAATGAAAATTCCATTCCATTGACCATAAAAACCATTATTAATTTCCGTCCAATGAATTTCACAACAACATTTTATACAAATTTTGTTTAACCAAAATAATCATTCATTTTATACAAATTTTGTTTAACCAAAATAATCATTCAGTAATAAAATTTCAAAACATTTCACACAAATTTTTGTTTTAAACATAATAGTCATTCAATACCAAAATTGATATCAACTTGCAAGTTTTCCAGAAAGCGCAGGATAACATCGATAAAGAACCGGGGAGTTGTGACAAGCTATGGAAGGTCCGTGGAAAAAATTGCATACAAATGTAACCTTCCGTCTTTTGGGCCTAGTGCCAGTTTATATCCTCAGGAGGAAGTTACGACAGCTTCAGAAGACAACATCAAGCAGAAGAGCCACATTGGCACCACCTTGTATACTATAAGCCGATTTCCCATTCCTTTTGGTATTTGAAGGCACACGAGCCTTTACAGAAAGTAGTATAAGCAAAGGAAGGTCGAACGACCTTACAAAAATAGTCTTGCAGAAATATAATGTTACTGTGTCTAGATCCATAAGGCCGTCATTGAAGACAAATAGGCTTCTGGTCAACAATGACAGAGCCAAACTTCAACACAAACATTGGTTCATTGAAAAAGATCAGGAGAATGAAGCAGACAGACCTTGTTGCGTATAATTATATATGGAAACTATTGGATAAATATTGGTTTTAATGAACGTACATCACAGAACATAAGCCGCTAGCAGGCAAAAGGATAGGATGCGACCAGCCCACCGGCCAGCTAGCAAACAAAGAATAGAAGTATTAGCCATCTAGCAAACAAAGAAAAGACGTATCAACAGTCAGCTAGCACACAAAGAATAGACGTATTAGCCAATCAGACAGCTAGCGGATTCAAAGAAGCCCTATCAATCGGCGGCTTCAAATCCTCACCGCCAACCAGGTATGGCTTTCGATCTTTATTTCAAGGAACCCAAAATTATTTTGTCAATTGCAGGATTGGAATATCACAAGGGCTGTAATCGCGGTTTAGTAGAAAAATGGTAAAAGTCAAAGAATACCAATAGGAAACTTGGCCATTGGTAGAATTTGAAAGAAAATTGTATTGTGGAATTCTGTTTTTTCCCAAAAGAGGAAGATCTGAAATTAAAATTCACCTGAGATTAGAGACTTCATTGAAAAACTGATCGAATAGCACAATAAAACAAAAAGGTTAGTCGAAGGGCTCCTTTTAGTCATGCCTTTACCTACAACAAAGTTACAATATGAAAATTGCATCTTTCAGAAAACCTAAATTTCGAAGTAGTAGGTGGAAAAGATCTGTAATTTAAAGAAAGCATCAGTAAAAAAGTTTGAGAGATAAGAATTATCCATGATTCTGTATGACCTTTCGAACCATGGCTCAAAAATTCTGTATTACCTTTTTGTTCACACACCAAAGGTCCTCACATCTAATCTGCACTTACTACATGCTATCACAATTCGTTGCCCAGCTACCATGTCCTGAAAATCAAGCGGGCTTTGAAAGTCTATAGAACCTGCACTTGGAGTGACGCAGAGGAAAAAGGGCGGAAGCCGTATAAACACAAAGCAAACACAGTGGAGTTGATCCGTAACGGCTAGCATCCGAGCTCGCAAGGGGCATGGCCAGTTGCGAGTTCCACGTTCTTTTCGCAGAAGCAAAGATAGCTTTTGACGATTATGTCGACGGTGAGACATGTTTACAGCATGCAACCGGGTGGCACCATCCACGATGCTCAGAAACCAATGCTGGAGACTAGCGCATGTGGTACAACATGCAACATGCAAAATAGACACTGAGTTGAAAGGGTGGCAAGGTAGACACGGAGTTGAAAAGAAGCCAAGGTTAAGGTAAGTTTGGACAATGCATGTATAAATAAAATATGGCCTTGCCTCCGATTGAGGCCAATAAGGCTTCAATTAATTTGATTGGCCAGAACCAGAATTGCACCCAAAAAACTTTGGTTATAATGCTTTGCAAACCGTGCCAAGAGTAGTAGTTTTTGGCCGGAACGATTCCAAGAGTCCCTGCTGCGCTGCGAGGCAGGGACTAATAAGAATAAGAATGATAAACAAGCTACAATGTAATTTCCATAATATGATTGGAACATTTTAATTCAAGCTTTTGATAAATGCGAAAAGTTTTGTAAATGAAATTTTTAATTTAATATGTTGAATAAACTGAAAATAAAAGAGAATTTATGATAGTGTAGTGTAAGAAAAGAATCATTGTGACTGGTAAAATAGGACTCTAACGTAGATGCTCGTTACTTCCCAACTTCAAACTTCTCATTTGAAAAATAATTACAATATTCACATTTTGAAATTGAAACATTTAGTCTGGTTACCGTCGTTTAATTAATTGTTTATCTATTTACTTTAAATGAGATACTTATTAAAAATGTAATGACTGCTTGAGGCCCGTAAATATATATGCATATAGAGAGAAAATGAGAGAAAAATATATACTTAAAATGTTTCATGATAGGGACGAATTAAAAACGAGTTTAGAAGAGATGAATAAATCCGTGTTCAATTACACAGGATATGCAATATCGCAGGGTCCAAGCATACCGTGCTAGAAACTGTACTATCAACGTTCAAGACCTTGACAGAATTGAGAGACTTTGTGGCTATACTATGCGATGGTATTATTAGTATCTCTACATATTCAAACATTGTAAGATACTTACTGTCTATATAAATCCGAGAAAACACGCGGATATATATTGAACCAAGGGACTGGAAGAACTTCCATAGCGACTTGGAGGAGGAACGCTCCGAATTTGTATTGAAAAGCCAGTGATATATTGGAGAGCTACTGCTCGATACATTGTGATCACCATAATCACGGTGTCGTCATGCGGGTCCTGGCATGAAAGGAAGAGAGCGATGCTTTGCCAAGAACAACGTGCCCACAAGACTGCAACGCGTATGTGGAACCAAGATAATCCAGAAGTACAGTATGCGGGCAAGTCATTCTTGGCTGAGTAACACTCTCGGCCTCTACATGCAAGAGCCTGCACGAATTTCTTCACAATTACCAGATTTACTAGACAAGATCGAACAACTCATGAATCCCAGCGTAAGAGAATAATAGGTCAAATTGCAACTATACATATATTTATACACAATGCATGCCCAGAAATCTATAGCATGGAATCAACAAATCGAATCTCTTGGAAAGAAATGAAATGGGTAAAGTTGGAACCCAGAAATCGAATATATCTTGAAAATAAATGATATGATAGGTTCGATTCGCAGCGTAGTGCGCCCACGTTTAATTGGTGCGCCCACGTTTAAGAGCATATAATTGGTACGCATCTATCCGTTTCTCACCTTTAAATGGGCGGAGCCCTTCAATTCTCTCCGAAATAATGCATTGAAAAGCGATAAAGGAGCACTTGCATACTGTCTTATCATCTTTCGGATGTGTAATCAGAAAACGATAACGGAATGACGTGTGTTATCTACTCACTAACGAAATGACGCAAAAGAATCTAGTTACCACAACGTGAAATAATACAAGTGTAGTGTAGTTTATGCTTTGCTGTCATCGCTAGGTTTCCAAATTCTATATGCTTTTTCTATTAGGTTTATGTAAATGTCTTTTGTTGTCCTTGTAATAATGATCATTTGGGTTGAAGATCAAGGAGGGTGATCGAATTTCATGGTTCCTTTGTTTATCGTAGTTGTTTCTTAGATCCCACGTTGGGCACCAAAAATCTTTATCCTTCTCTTCGTTTTTAGATGTGGCCATTGTCATCTCTTAAACTTTAAATAACTTTGACCATCGTAGTATTAAACCGTGAAAAGAGAGGGTACTAATTGTAATCGATTTATGATGAAATCTGAGTGTAGTAAAAACTCCCCAGGTTGAATGGTTAATATGCTAATTATCATCGAAGCTACAAATGATACATTATTTTTATTTTATTAGTTTATGCCCTAGCAAGCAATGCAATGTTATGGGTGTTATAATATTTTTATTTTATTAGTTTCTGCCTTAGCAAGCAATGCAATGTTATGGATGTTATAATATTATTAGTCTATGCAATGTTATGGAATACAGTGTTCAATTTATTGTGAAAGTTATGTTTATGAATTTTGAGTTTTATATATATATTTCAATAATTAAAATTATAAATTATAAATTTTAATTTATTATAAAATTTGATTTAATGACAATTATATATATATATATATATATATATGAAACCTTTTTTCTATGGGTTGATAAGTGAAAATTGTATTCTTCCATGGATTAAATGGGAAAGAATGCTCGTCCCAAGTTGTTAGGGGGATTGGGCTTAAAGAATGTTTTCTTCTTCTCAAAAGGCTTAGCTGTAAAGGTTGGTTGGAGGCTCCTCACTACACAAACCCTATCGACCGAAGTTGTTACTCATAAATATATTCCCCTTGAATCCATAGAGGTGTGGATTCGAAATCCAAATAAGAGGCATCAAATTTTATCATCTATTTGGAAGGCCTTGTTAAGCTCCTTTCATCTTATTGAAGACAATCTAACATGGAGAATTGGAAGGGGTACAAATGTGTGAATCAGGTCACACCCTTGGCCAAGATGTCAGAACATACATGTTCTTCCACAAATCGATGATCCTGTAGCTCCATCTTCAAGGCATTTTCCACCTTGATCAAATTGCGGACCCTAAGTCATCGTCGATCTAGAATCAACGTTCGATAGACGCTAAAAGATTAGGCATGATGGATGCACAAGTGGATGCATGGAACACACATTTCAATGCCTTGCTATCATCTTATATCCAACTTATAGACAGGATAGATTAATTGATTTGGTTACCTACTCCCCATAGAAAATACACTCCAAAACTGGGATATTCCCAAATTGTTGTAGATGCACAAAATAGAGATCAACAATGGTGTTGGAAGGGAATTTGGAAGGCAAGGTGTCCTCACAAATCTTGATTATTTATATGGTTCCTGATTGCAAAAAAGATACCGACATGCGATAAAATTTCCAAAAGGTTTATGAAAAGACTTGGATGGTGCACTTTGTGTCGAGTACATGAAAAAATAGCTTTCCATCTTTTCATTAACTTCACCTTTTCTGTCCAAGCATGGAAATAATGTAGCTAGAGGCTGGATATAAATTTTCACTGGGATGGTGCAAATGTGGAGGAGGCATGGAAATCATGGGTATCATCTCCAAATACAACAAACATCCGAGACCTACCCCTGATTATTAATTGGAGGTTATGGATTGCTAGGAATAGATCTATTTTCCAAGATAAGCCCTCTTTCCCTGAACTTATAGAAATACATTGTTTACATATCTTATCCTATTTTCCCCAACAAAAGGATGCTCCCTCCATCCAAGTAATTGAAGAGGAAATGGCGAATAAAGCCATTCGTTGGGAGATTTTTTATGGTGCCTCACAAAATAAGAATTGTGGAGCTGGGATTATTCTTTGCTTATCTGAATGTACCAATTTCAAAATTCAAATGGGACCTGGAGTGGAACAAACAACTATGGAGAACCCATGGCCTTAAAACATCTCTTATGTTTTTCCAAGGATAAAGGATGCACATCACTCCAAATTTTTGGTGACTCAATGAATGTCGTTAATTGGATAAACAAAGCACAAATATGTCATAATATGGTTCTCCTTTCATTTATTGAGGAGGTGCACCATGTTGTGGCCAGTTTTGATTTATGCACATGTCGTCATGTCTACATGGAAATGAAATCTATCGCAGATAAACTCTCGAAAGATGGTTTACAATTAGCATATAGTCAATGAAAGATTGCACAAGCTCAAAACGAGTCATTTTTTGAATTTTATCATCGATGGAATCACCACCCATCTACACTTGCCAAATTTATAAAATTTTAAATCAATAGCTGCACACTTATGGGTTCATGGTGCATGGACTACATTGGATCCCATCTTTTATGCATTTTGTTAAATCTATAGAGATTTCTTGTATCGAACTATATGATACAGGAAGGTTGTATAGACATACTCTTTTTTAAAATGACAATAGAGTTGGAAGACATTAAATACATGAAAACCATGTATTATGCATAATATAAATTTGTTACTATTAATAAAATTACATTTTTTTTCCACGGAAATATATATATAAAACTTTTAAATAGAAACATAATTTCGTATAAGGAAAAGTGAATGTTGAGATTCAATGCAAAGGGAATGTGAGAATGAGTAATGACTTGTCACCTTAACTACAAATAACTCACGTATTTACCATTTTTTAATATTTATATATAGATTGATAAAATATTTTACATTAATATTAATAGGCAATGGGTGAAAAAATGAAGATGGGTGTCTATTTTGGGGGGTCTCGTGAGAAAATAATTCTGTTTTTTTCATGTCTTCCAACTTCGGGCGAACAAAAGTGATATTTTTATTTAAAATTTCACTTTGCCGTAAAAAGAAAACTTTTGTAGAATTATGTTAGCTTTCTACTCATAATTTTTTCAATTTTTTTTATTAAGATTTGATATGTCGATCTCGCAAATGTTTGACAGTGTGTTCTTATAAAATGAAAAGACTACAAAAGAGTTATGATTTGTTGCACCACTAAAATCGTTGTTAGACTTGTGTTTTGCAAAAACTGAAAATGCTACGACAATCTACACACAATGTACTAACGCGTGACTATAAGTTTGCATCCAATGGACCTCTATACTAATTATTATATTTTTTTAAAGTCGATCCATGGGGAAACTCAGTCGATTTTCAACAACCTTTTTGTTGCACCACTTTTCTCTCAACCCGCTATAAAATCAAAAAATCTAAGACCACCCTTTTGAAGTAGACACGTCAATGAATCGACCCACATTTTCTTCGATTTTTTTGGTGTTGTATTTACAAAGTTATGTATTTTTCTTTTCGCTGTTTTTTTAAAGAGCTGAATCATAACTCGACACATGTTACAAATATAAAACTTAAAAAATATCAGTTCTTATCTATATACAACAAAATTTATACCCTCGTAAAGTAGATTAAATAATGAATCTACTGGTATGAAGTCCGACATTCGTTTTGTTGTGTAAGAGGTGGTTTTCTCCTTCCGAAAATGGAGAAACCTGAAAATTTTGCAGAGATCTGAATCGGTCATGTTTCAGAGATTATTCGGCCGAATTAATTATTCGGCCGAATAATTATTCGGCCGAATAATTATTCGGCCGAATAACTGTTTTCCGTAACGGCGCCGTAACTTATAGCGAAGGTTATTCGGCCGAATAACTAAACGGAAAAAAAATTTCGTCGGCCGGAAAAAAAATAAAAATAAAAATTTATACTCATATAAATAAACATAAAGTTAATTCATTATTTTCGCATGTTTGAACTTCGCATTTTTTTGTCAAACTAATTTCGGAAGGAGGATATAATTTTTGCAAAAGGAGGTTTTTACAAGGTATGTTTCTTCTTCTTCTCTACAAAAGGCACATTGAAGGAGTTTTTTTTTCTAAGGCATATTTACAAGAAGTTTTTCCAAACTATCTCTTTTCTTGTTGCATTTTTACAAAGAAGACATTTTTTGCAAAATGAGGTTTTTACAAGCTATGTTTCTTCTTCTTCTTTACAAAAGGCACATTGAAGGAGTTTTTTTTTCCAAGGCATATTTGCAAGGGGTTTTTCCAAACTATCTTTTTTCTTATTGCATTTTTACAAAGAAGACATTTTTTGCAAAAGAAGGTTTTTACAAACTATGTCTTCTTCTTTTTTACAAAAGGCACATTGAAGGAGTTTTTCCAACATATCTCTTTTTTATTGCATTTTTACAAAGAAGACATTTTTTGCAAAAGGAGGTTTTTACAAGGTATGTTTCTTCTTTTTTCCAAAGGCACATTGAAGAAATTTTTTTTCTAAGGCATATAAATGCAAGAAGTTTTTTCCAAATATTTATTTTCTTGTTGTATATTTGCAAAGAAAACATTTTTTTGAAAAAAAGATTTTTACAAAGTATGTTTCTTCTTCTTTTTTCCAAAACACATTGAAAGTGTTTTTTTTAAGGGATATTTGCAAGGAGTTTTTTCAAAATATTTCTTTTCTTAGACATGTTTGCAAGGATGTTTTTTTTTCAAAGTAGCTTTGCACTTTTTATTTAATTGAAAGAGGTTTTTTTCAAATAGTTGTTTTCAGTTCATGTTTTTATAAATTCCGTAAATGTTTTTAAATCTTAATTTATTTGTTTTTACTATAAAGTAACATGATTCTTTAATTTATCGTCTATAGATTAAACAACCATGGGCAATAAGAGAAATCGTAAAAGAAAAGCTGATCGTAAACGTGATGATGATGATAATAGAGAGAAACAAAAACTCAGATATATTGCCAAAAAACAAAGGGTTGCTGAAACGGAAGAGAGAACTATTGAAGATATAAATACAGATTTACATGACAATGTTGAAGAAATGGAAATTGAAAATAGAGTACAAGAAGAACAAATTGAAGTTGAAAAGAACATTGTAGAAGATGTAAATAGTGATTTACATGCTAATGTCGATGAAATCAATATTGAAGATCAAGTTCAAAATCCAGAAATTGAACCTGGTATGTATATATCATATATTTTCCAAATTCATTTTTTTATAATGAATTTTATTTTTTGATATATGTTAAATTTAATTTAATTTGATGTATAGGTACTTTTACTATTGATGATGAAATGTTAGAAGACATTGATTGCGACAAATATGGAGAAAAACTACCAGTACATGTTGCACGATATCGTGCTACAAAATTTTATGATGAAGTTCTCAAAGATTACTCAATAGCAGGACAAGCACAAATTTTGAGATGTTTATTAGTGTCCAAGAAATTAGAAGGTGCTACATCGTTATTGGGTATTCACAAAGTAACAAAAGAGTCGAAATTGAAACAAAATGTGATGGAAAATATAGGCGATGCAATAAAAAAATTTGGAAAATCCAGGAAGAAAGATATCAGTGCTGCACGTAAAGCAATTCATACAGCAATTCTTTCAGCTAGTACTAAACAAAAGCGTTTGACAACAGAACTAGCAAAAGCAGTTGGAACATCAAGAAAAACATTATACAAACATAGCAAATTCAGAATGCAAATAGATGAAAATAATGAACTTGCTTGTTGGGCAATTATTTGTAGACAACCTTACAAAGATAGATTAGGAGCAGGGGTTAAAGATATTGTACGAGAATATTGGTTGGAACATGCTCGAGTTTCACCAAATGCAAGAGATGTGATACGCAAAAGAATATCACGAAATGTATATGAAAGCCAACCAAAACATATAATGGACATGACACAAGTACAATTGTTCAATAAATTCAAGGAAGATCATCGTGGAATTAATATATCAATCACTACATTTGTGCAACAAAAACCATGGTATGTTCGACCTATAACTATACGTGATACATGTTGTTGCCGTTATCATGTGCAATTTCAGTTATATTATGACACGTTTCTTGAATTTGGTAAAATGTTTTGGACAAATTCACCACCTCCGCCGACGATACGTGAATTCATATCTCAAATTTTATGTGAGAGAAATCACGATGAAGTATTTTATTCAAAGAAATGTGTCAATGGAAAACATTGTCATCATTGTGGAAATTTGGTGTTATTCCACAATAAATACCCTATCGATAATGATCAATCGTTGTCAAATGTAAATGTTGATTGGAAGAGATACGAATACATCAACTATACTACAAGTTCTAGTGATTCACGTTCCAAAAGAATTGATTTGCTAGAAGACAAGATATGCGTCACAGATTTTCTCAAAAAATTTGAAAACGAAATTTATAAATACACCCAACATTCACATAGAGCACGATGGCAAGATCTTCAATTCAAACAGTCTCGTGAAATTTTTCCACCCGGAACAATTTTGTCGGTGGTTGATTTTGCTGAAAACTATACATTTGCTGCACAAAACGAAATACAGAGTGAATACTATCACTCTGACCAAGTTTCGATATTTGTCCATGTTGTATATAGACATTCTCAACAGGATATCGATGGCATTGAAAGCACATGTGACAATCGAGATGTGATTAAAGAATATCACTTCTATATCAGCGATGATCGTACACACGACACACATTTTGTCCAACATTGTATAGAAAATATTTTCTATGACTCACTGAAAAAACGCGAAGTCAAATTCAAAGAGCATTGGATATGGTCTGATGGATGTGCGGGTCAATTTAAATCTTCACGATCATTTTTTTGGTTATGTCGACTTCATAAAGCGCTGAACATCAAACATCGCTGGAATTTCTTTGAAACTGGGCATGGAAAAGGTGAGCATGATGGTGCAGGAGCATGCGTGAAAAGAGCACTTCGAAGATGGCAAATGAACTATTCTTCAGCACGGTTTCATTCAGCTGCAGAGGTTGTCCAATGGTGTCAATTAAATCTAAGCCATGATTATAATCAACAATCAAAAGACGTGCGCAGGTATGTCCACTATTTTTTTAATTTATATTATTTCTTAAAATTAAAAAAAATGTATATACTAACATTTAAGTACACATGTACACTATTTATTGTGTAGGTTTTTTTGGCTTGTTGGGGTCCAAGATATAAATAGATCAATACCATATGACGCTAGCACCATACATGGAACTAGAGATCTTCACTCTATTCAAACAAAATCATTTCACAACGTGTTTGCATTTGACAGTAGAAAGCAATCATGCTTTTGTCATATTTGCATTGAAAATGTCGAATCTACAGAAGTTTGTGAAAACATAACAAACAACTACGTAAAAGCTTGGAGACACACAGAGATTAATCCAAAAGGAAAAATGCCACTGGCAAGTGTTGAAGAATTAGAATCAGAAGAAATAGCAATATCGTCTGATGGCGATAGAATTTCAGATCTCGTAAGAGAAGGTAATAAACTTGTTTTTGACTTTTTAATCAATTGTTCATTCTAATCCTTCGCCATAAGTGGTCAATTCAATTCATTTAAATACGCTAACACCAATCATAACTTGCACAGGAGATGTTTTCGCTGTGATTGCACCTATAGACAACAACGAAAATGTCAAATATTATTTGATGCGATGCACCGAAGGAAAAATGAAATTATTGGAGGACTACAACGACAACGGATTTACATACGAAAGAGGATCCATCATTTTAAAAGGCTACTTTTTTCAGCAGACGCATATGACTAAAAATTATGTATACTTTCAGGATTATGAGCCTGATGTTATATGTTGTCAATATAGTCATTTAGTATGTGCATCTCGAATAAAATTGATACAAGTTCCATCAAAAAAACAATTGAAAACCAAAAAATGGAAACTATCCATATGTGACCATGAACGGATAGTTGAAGATGGTATTCCATTACGATGTTTTTAACTATATATCAAAAATAAATTGATCTATATTTTTGTCCATGTCAATTGTTGTGTGCAATATATTTTTTGTCCAATTATCAAAATTGTTGTGCCCAATATATTTTTTCATTGAGATTTTATGAATATTTTCTTGAATGACAACTAAGCTTAAATGGTTGTACTTTAACATGCTTAAAAATGAATTCAAATATAATTTAAAAATTCAAAAGTACTTTATTCGGGTCCCCATATGTCTATTAGACCACTAAGGGATGAGATAACGGATGTGGCTATGCCCACTCCGCCCCGAATTTTTACTTTTGGTTGATTAATACTAACGAAAAAATACAAAAAGACCTATTAAATTTTGTAGTATATTAATCCATCGAACATGTTTCTTTAATACATACTTCACCATAAATATGATCTTAAATAGATGTCTTAAAATTGTAACCAAGTTCTCCGTCCCAAATCTTTAATTTAAAATATCGCTTGTGCAAATTCACATAACTGAAATCATGGCAAATGGAGATAACGATCATTTGATTTTTAATCACAAGCAAGGATTCCAGGATTGTGAAGCTTATGCTAAATTAGAGAAATGATTATTTACAACAAATCAATGAAAATTCATCAAATTGTTGTTTAAAATCATTGCTCTAATTTAGCACAAACTTCACAATCCTGGAATCTTCGCTTATGATTAAAAAATAAAAAACCATTACCCCCATTTGCCATGATTTCAGCCTTCATCAAATGTACCTGAACATTGAAAATAAAAATTAAATTAATTAAAAATCCATTAATTTTTCCCAACATTAATTCTTACCATAACATTCATTTTCAACATTGAATATTTCCTAACTTAGATTATCATTTTAAAAACATTTCCAACACCTCCAATTCATTCCTACCCTTGGGTTGCACCTATCAAGACATTTTAAACATTCATGCAAAACATATTATAATAACACTTATTCTCAACATAACAAATTGAAAACATTCATTCTTCCATAACACCTCCCATTCATTCTTTCCCAACATTTCTTTTTCTCTAACACCTCCCATTCATTTTTTTCCAACATTGATTCTTACCATCACATTCATTCTCAACATTCAACATTTCCCAACTTGAAATAACATTTCAAACATTCCTAACACTTCCCATTTTCTAACTTCATAACATTCATTGTCATCATTTCAAACACTTCCCATTTTCTAACTTCATAACATTTCAAACATTCATGCAAAACATATTATAAATATTATCAAAACTCATGCAAAACATATTCTAAACATTTACCAAATGAGAAATAATGGACATGTACTCATGTATATAATCCAAAAAAGAGTTGATGAACTTGTGAATTCAATGTCCATATATATATAATCAAAAAATAAATACCCTCCATGTTCAAAACAACACCAATATATAGATATCAACAAAAACTATAAAGTCTGAACCACTATCCATCTCGACCAATATCTTTCCACTATTTTCCACTAGGACCTTCCCTGGGACTCAACTCCACCTACAACACACAAAAAAACAAATTATAAATTTAGATCATAAATTATTTAAACAATTTTAAACTAAATTCAAAATATTAAGATATTAAACTCATCTACAAAACAATTCAATTATTAAAAAAATCGTACATCAAATTCTTTGGATGCATATCCACCACTTTTTTCCCCTAGAGACTTTCCTTTGGCTCCAAAAGATCTAAAAGAGCCAAGCTGCAACATGTACAAAAACAATTTTCAAATAAATCAAAAAAATATATTTAAACATTAAACTTATGTCAAAATTCATTTCTAGTTCGACAAAATTACCTCAGTGCCAATATCGGCATTCATTAAAGACCCCACATCTTCGCCCCCAATTTCCAAGTGGTCTCTTTCCTAAAATTTAAATTTTGTTAGTAAATAAAACATAGTAGATACAAATAATAAATTAAGCAAATTAACTTAAAACCAAAACAAAAAAATTAAAATCATTAGCTCACAAGAGATGGTAAACCATCTAAAAAGTTGGAATCTAATGAAACCTGCATAGATAAGTCAAATTAACAATAAGATACATTGATATTTATTAAAATTCAAGTAATCAAAAAAAATATCATGTTCAATCATAAATATTATAATTAAAATACCTCTCCTGAGCGCTCTTCATTTTGACTAGGATGCTCTTGATTTTGACTACTGGAGACTCGAAAATTATTTGCATTTAACATTCTCGTAAACTACAAACAAAATACATTTGCTTAATATACTTATTCCCATGTAGCAAAATATTCAATTCAAAATGATTAATAAAAAATCAAATAGATTATCATAGCATAATCAACAAACCTCTCCCATGCTCGATGTGTCATTAGATAACACATCTGAAGCTATATCTCGACAAGACTTAGCATAAGCCCTGAGATCATCAATGCTCAATGCATCTACCTCGTCATTCGTCTTGTAGACAAAACTCTGACGAAGAATAGCGCGAGCCTTCTCTCGCCCCAAACCAACTTCTACTCCTGCAAGAGCTGAAGCTAAACCATCACCTACTGATTCCCTTCCAATTGTCCCTAGTTGAGATGTTGTCTCCATCTCTGATCTTAAAGCCACAACCCTTGGTGGACGAGGTATCTCAGGTGGAGGTTGTATAGTGGCAGGGTCTCTAAGAGCACCTTTTCGATTATATATTCTACCCTTTCCAGCTCCATAAAAGTCAGAGGGAACATCAGTATAGTTAGGCTTCATACCTAGAAAAAACTCCGCATAAAAAAATCTAGCAAAATAATTAGGAACCTCATCGTTCCAAGGCAATCGACCATAAGCTGCAAGAAATCGATCATATATGAAATGTGCAATTTGAGGATGCTTGAAATATTGCACTTTCAACATTTTTCGCTTAAGGCCTTCTTTGAAATTGAACATTGAATTGGCTTGTTCTCTACTGACTCTCTCCTTCACAACCTCCCACTTATCTGGACCCATAACTTGCTCCTTTCGCATCCGCATCAAATGAACAAAACTATTTGTAGTTGGTCCAAGTTCATCGTATGCATCAATGAATTTTTGCAAAGATGCCAAAACAACCTCTAGACTTTGTCGACTCTCTGGAGGGAGATCCAAAGAACAAAGATCATTGTTCAACCTGTCATAGTGGGATTTACAACTTTCAAGAATAGTTTGTTGCACAACACCTCGCCATGGAAGCTCATCAGGTAAATCAGACGGATACGTTGATATGGGTGTACACCCCTCAGCTAGTGGAACATATGTTGTCCTAGCTCTAGGAGGAACTTCAGGACCCTGCTCTCCACCCACACCTATTCCATCATCTATATTCCTATCTTGATCTTCCCCTCGCTCCATCGAATTACGCACATCTTCTGAACATCGCTCTGCTTCAAATATAGCCGTAGTCAAAAATTAACTTTTTCCATAAATTCAACACACAAAAAATACAAATTATACATTATTAAACATTAATGTTCATACCAACAGAACGTTGGGATCGACGCTCTCCCACAGAAGACAAAGGAGAATCATTTGTACCCCCTCGAACTTGTTGGTGATCAAACGATTGGGACCCATGCAATAAACCTGAACCCTGCGGTGAATTCGACAACCTTCGACTACCAATTGGAACACCAATTCCTGAAGATTGTGATGACCTCCTACGCTTTCCCTTCGCAGACTCTCTTTCCATTTGATATAACTTCTAAATTTACACAAACATTAACATATTGAAAATGTACATAACTACCACTACAAGCATCAAGCCAATATTTGATTAAAAACTCCAACAAAATTTAAGTCCCCCTCCTAACTCTAATTAATTAACTAAAATTCCTTACCCTACCTAATATTGCAACATAAAGAACATATCTAATAATCATTTCATTATAAAACACAATTAATTGAAATAGTATAATAACCTTAAAAACTTTTAATCCAACAAATATGTTTGAATTATATATGTCAACAAACAAACATCTCACTAAACATATATATGTATTCTTATTAAAAGAATTCTAACTTATATTTATGATAATACAATTTACACACATTGAAGTTGTACATGTTAACTCTACAAACTCAAAACATATCTATTAAAAATCTGCATACAAAATGCAGAGCTTCCTCAAATAGTAGAACATAAATATACCCTTATTAAGAAACTTCTAGTTAAGATCTTTGATAAAACAATTTACAAACATTGATGTTGTACATGTTCATTCTACAAAATTAAAAACATCTCTTAAGATCTGCGTAAAAAATGTAGAGCCACCTAAAATATTATAACTTACTTTCTTTTGTAAGTTACTCTCCTAACTCTAAGAACAATATTGCAGCATAAACATGACATCAATAATCATCCCATATTGTAATAGTTCAATCACCTTCCTAATTTTTAAACTATCACTTATGTTTTCATTCTATATCTCGATAAACAAACATTCCTTAATTTTTATAAAAAAAATAGTTAATAACTTACAATATTGAATATTTAAGTGACTTTCTAAGTTAACTCTGCTCATGAACAAAGTTCATGAACAGAGTTCATGAACTCAATTGATATTCTTGTACCTGACTTAACATCGTCACACCACATGTTGATCATTTATAAAGTTGTTTAATTTCATGCATATCATGAACAGAACTCTGTTCATGAACAGAACTCTGTTCATGAACAGAACTCTGTTCATGAACAGAGTTCTGTTCATGAACAGAACTCTGTTCATGAACAGAGTTCTGTTCATGAACAGAACTCTGTTCATGAACAGAACTTCTATGATAGCAAATGAACATTCATGGTTGATGGAGTAGTAGTAAGTTCATAGTTTTCATGATATTATACAGATACCCAATTCCAAGTAGGAGGTTGAGATTCATTGTTGAATGCATGTCATTAGATTGAATCGAAAGGACTGCCTACTTGGAATGCATGTCATTATCATTGTGAAAGGGTAATGATTCCTCCTAGAGGTTGAGATTCATTGTTGTATTAGCTAGTACTATTATATTAATCATATTCTTAGAACTGCCCCATAAAAAAAACCAAAAGATGAGGGTTGAAGACATAATGTAATCCTAAAGGTGAAGTGCAAGCACTCATAAGCATGAATAATCATGTAGTTCTAATACCCTTATCTGAAATCACATATAAAGCCTAATCAAAGCATTATACTATTCTTAGTAAAGCTAACCAAGCTTTAATAATTGTAAAGCTATCCTTATATTTTCTCTGCATCTTAGGATTAAACTGCAATCACTATAACAGTTCACATCTAACCTATAAATAATGGTAGTTCATGAACAGAACTCTGTTCATGAACAGAGTTCACGAACAGAACTCTGTTCATGAACAGAGTTCACGAACAGAACTCTGTTCATGAACAGAGTTCACGAACAGAACTCTGTTCATGAACAGAGTTCACGAACAGAACTCTGTTCATGAACAGAGTTCACGAACAGAACTCTGTTCATGAACTGTTCATGAACAGAGTTCATGAACATAAAACTGATTCTCTAAAATAAATATTGCATTTAAAACATTTAACCTTCCATTTAAGACCCATTACAGATTTTTTTAATTTTAAGACTGCCAACAACATAAAAACAAATTTAACGTAACGATGCATACCTGTATAAAAAAATGCAGTGAAGAATCGTCGATCCCAACGCCACCTCTATTCACCCCAGCAACGCTCAAAACAACACCTATTTCCTTCACAAACAACAACTAACGTAATCAGATAAGCCATGTAACATACACAAACTAAATCATTACTTCATAAGCAAAACGAAAAATCATTACGTCATAAGCAAAACGAAAACACACCTTCAACCGTTCAGCTAAAACAGCAGCACCGTCAAAGCAGCAACCCACCAGTACACACCTGCCAACGACAACAGACCAACCGACACGGTACCTCCAACGAGCAGCAGCTGACGCAAATCATACCCCGACGAAACGTTAAAGCCCACGATCAACAGCAAAACTAACAACAACCCAACGAATACGCTGCTTAGAACAAACAGAGCCGAGGAGCGACAGGGGAAATAGAGCAGACGCGACTCGCCGAGAAAGAGCGAGCAGTGGAACGCAAGCAGCGCGGAGAGCAGCGGGGTGGCGAGCAGCGGGGGTGGCGAGCAGCGGGGTGGGGCGTCGGCAGGGTGGCAAATGTCTACTGCGGGCCCATGCGGGGTCCAAAGAAATCCAACAGGGAATGCCAAATGGCAGCCGATGCTGTCTTTTTATGCAGAAAATTTGTTCGGCCGAATAATTATTCGGCCGAATAATTATTCGGCCGAATAATTATTCGGCCGAAAACTTGTTCGGCCGAATAATTACTCGGCCGAATAATTATTCGGCCGAATAAACTATTGCCCGAAATTTTTTTCCGTCCGGCAACCGTTTGCACAAATTTCAAGAGTCTCCGTTAAACGGGACGGAGAACTGTTTGTGGTTATTCGGCCGAATAACCTTAAAATTATTCGGCCGAATAATGTAAGTTATTCGGCCGAATAATTATTTTTATTCGGCCGAATAATATTTTTATTCGGCCGAATAACTTCCGCTAAGACGATTTTGCACTGATTTCTCACGAAAGTGTTACCCACCTTCACGTTTTCACCCCAATGCCCTCTTGACTTTGAAAAGTTGGCTCAATTGTGGGATCTACTAAATCTAACACAATATCAAATAAAACATATTACAAACTACATTATACATTATTTATTACTCATTTGTTTGAGTGTATTAATGATCTACTTGTTTGCATGCATTAAAGCCTCACCTCCATACCCTAACCCATTATTGTTTGTTAGTCATTGAAGCATTCTCATATCCCTTTTGTGCCATTTTGAGCCCTCTCATTCCATTTTGAATATTCAATAAAATGAAGAATGTCAAGGAATAAAATCTATGACAAAACAAGCGAGCTTAAGTAACACGCACCATTTTTTTTATTACTATAGAGCTACGATAAGTATTACTTTTGTCCATTTCGTATGAGTATTCCATGTTCTGCAAAAGACAATGTTTGTACATGATGCATCCTAGTACATGTATCAAATCTTTAGGAGACCATATCCTATTAGTATTACATGTTGTGAAACAAGGAAATGTTTGTACATGATGTATCCTAGTACATCGAATATTTAGGAGACGAAATAGTCGTTGTATTTTGTTCGTTGCCATAGCTTATATGTCAAATCATTTTGTAAAATCTTGAATGCAATCCATTTTTTAATTATAGTTATGCTTTCATGAGGGTGCAATCGCAAGGATTTAATATATATAATTTGGCATGAATATATTTAGGTATCATGTGAATGGGTAAAATGTTATATATATATATATATATATATGGGGGTATTTTAGTTATGATATTTTCTTATCTATTGTATAATAAGGAAATGGATTAATTATTTGTTTTGTTTTATATTGCATAATGTGAATGGTTATATTTAATTTTGTATTAGACCATGTTATTATTATATTGGTCATGTGAAATCTCATTTTCATATATCTATGCAACTATTTCTACTTTAAAGCATAGGAGCATAATTGGGCTCTATTGGCATTTCCCGTATGGAAATTTGGAGCAATTCGAATTCGTTGGAAATTTGGAGCAATTCGAATTCGTCGAATATTCAATATTCAGTATAGTTATGATACAAATATAGATTCTTACTAATGAAAAAGTAAATTTTAAAAACCAATTCTAAAAAATCAAATTTTAATTATTTAATAACTATAAAATATAAATAACATTCAATTCTTTTTTTTTATAAAAACAAATGAGTTTTAAAGTACATTTATGTTAATTTGGTTTATATATTTGATTAAAAGTACTATTTATAAGAAGTCTACTTCCGTATTTTATGCGCATTGGATTTTTTTATTACATATTTTTTCTGTATCGAATCGTATTCGTATCCATATTTGTACTCGAATTATGCTACTATGCTTTAAAGATTTGAACACTAATATGTAGTGATTTTCACATGTCTAGGTGACTATTTCTATTTTGAAAATTTGAACATTAATATGTAGTGAAAATTTCATCTCATTAAGATAAAGTGATGCAATGCTAGGTTCCGATCATTGTCACATAGAAAAAACTCACAACAAAAACAACACAAATTAACAAAATCTTGCACATAAAACTTAGCCTGCCTTCATCCAATAAAAATATATAAATTCTCAACTTACAATCACAAAACTCTCAAGGTCTTTGGATTCTGCATAAACTCACTCTGCAAGCTAATCTATGAAAGAGAAAATCCCCCTATCACACCAAGTCTTCAAATTTTATGCTAAAGTAATGTATTCTTCAACTCCCAAAACTTTTATTTTCCTTGGGTAGCTCAAACATGACCTCGTGAAATATTAGAAACCAATTATGATCTTTTGACCTTCTCGATACAATGCATAAGTCAAAGTTTGAATAATCTAAGATGAATTTGAAAATTATGCATGCATATAAATTCCAGACTATTCATGTTTCTCTCTATGTTTTAATTATTTGACTCATTACGATTTGATGAAATTTTTAAGAAAGCAAGGGGAATATATCATCTAAATCCTCAAAAATAAAAAAATTTAGACTCTTATTCTAAATATTGGTTTTGCACAAAGCAAATCATTGAACCCTTATTTTTGCAAAATTTTGCACGTGATCTTTGAAGATGACACGACTTCTCAAACATACTTATAATTTAATAATTATAATTTAATAATTTTGATGAAATTATTGTGAAGATATTTTGTTTTCATATACAACATACCAAAATTGAATACCTTATATCAAAATTATGAGAGCGTGCCAATAAAAATATTAGTAATTTATCTATGTTGAAATACTATCTAGAGCACACCTCATGCATCATTTGGAAAGTTTATAAACATCAAAATTTAATTAAAATTTGTGGGAACACGTGAACATAACTCCTTGACATCTATTAAAAATTCCATACATTTATTCCAAAAATTGAGCATGCTTCGATAATAATACTAAGTAAATGTCTCCATTCAAATTTCACTACCATTCTAGTTTTGGGCTTGTGTGTGGGGTAGAAAATCGATATCTTATTCTAAAATTTGTTGTGAAGTTAAGATAATGTATCTTCTATAAAATGTCCAAAATTGATATTTTGATTAAAATTTGTGTGTGTCTCAATGATACTAGAACATTAACCTATGTGTTAGAAATTTGAAAAACTTGAAAAAAAAATTGTAATTGAATTGTTTTTTCTTTTTCTTTTTGTTTGTGTGATGTAAGATTACCAAAACCCTATGGATTCTCTTATATCAAAATGCATTCGTTGAAAAATTGGAGTATATTTCTCAAAAGTATAATAAAAATAGTTAAAAACTGAACATCTTCCTCTACACCTTATTGATGCTTACATCCACATTATTTCTTTCAATTTCATAACCCAACACTATTCTTCATCTAACCCACATTTTAATGTTTCTTCCATTCCTCGTGAATCTATTTTAATAGGTTTCACCACCTCTTTTTCTTAAACCCAAATGGTTCTTACTCCTTCCCTTAACTCCCTCTTAGGCACCATTCTTGATACTTGTTGCATGGATTGCACATGCGCACCATTCTCCTCACTATTGAATTTTCCTTTATCTATATCCCTAATGGTGAGATCCTCCACATTCTCTATTTAATTTGTTGCAAATACACCACCACATAAAAAATTACAAGAATGAAAACCTCTCATATGTGCCTCTTTCAAAAGTGTATCTATTGTAGAACCCATGTTTTGATATTTATTTTCAATAGCCCACTACTACAAAGGATCATGTTGTACCACTTCCTTCACATACGGCAGCATCAGATTTACCATAAGCCAATTATCCTTATCTATTTCTTTAATTGATGGATGCAAGTTCACCTCCATCCAATCCTTTTGAAACTAGTAAGTGTCTCTCCTCCAATCATGGATGACTCTTCTAACAAGTTTTCACGACCTCCCCCCAAAAATATGATAAGAATACATGAGAAACATATCAATTGGAATGCTATGGACATAATCCTCAATATTATAACTAATCAAGCACTACTCCCTCATATTGACCATATGCCCATTTTGTAACCATGACACT
This sequence comes from Larix kaempferi, assembly GCA_027924585.1. Classification (NCBI taxonomy): domain Eukaryota; kingdom Viridiplantae; phylum Streptophyta; class Pinopsida; order Pinales; family Pinaceae; genus Larix; species Larix kaempferi. The sequence goes on from BSBM01000084.1 coordinate 4,563,310, forward strand.
CTACATACTTCTAGATGAGGTGTACATCTCAATTTCAACTTGTCAACAACTTCATTTGACACCAAATTTTCTAAATTATCCACATCAATAATTAAATTATATAGATTACCTTATATCTTACATTTCATTAAGAAGAGTGTATTACGCTAATTTGGCTCTATCTCAACCACCCTATACAAATGCAATAAGATTTTTTGCATTATATTTTTTTTTTCCCTATTATGCCCTCCATTCCACTACCTCACTTTTTGGAATGATTGGTTCTACTTCAACAATATGAGTTCTCCTCCCTATCTTCTTCCATGAAAAAACACTAGGCATTCAAAATCCACATGACATTATGATCCACATTTTAAGAAAAAACCTTCAAAATTTTCTCCTCTACCTCTTCATGTTTCAACATTAAATCCTCTTCAAGTAGTTTGATCTAAAATATAAGAGATACATGCATTCTATTTAATTTGTTTTTTTATTATGTTGTCTTCTTTTATCTCTAATTTTCTCATAGTCTATTGTATCGTCACCAACTTCTCCTCAATCCTCAAAGCTACTTGACATGCCTCTTCCATTGAACATAAATTAAAAATATTAAAAACATCATGAATGGTGTCACTTAAATACCATTCAAATCCTTGGAAATGGATTCTATATTCTCCTCATTCTTTTATACTTTACAAAGATTTTGTAAAACTCCTTTGTGTACTTCTTTACTGATGTCTTTAATTTCTTCAAATTCTATATTTTTCTTAAATAACATAATTCACAGGTAAAATTTTATTATTCAACTCTAACATCATCCTACGGTAGGTTTTATTAATCTCTCTAGCCCTAGAAACTAATCCCACTAAAAATAACCGTGACTTTTCATTTTCATAGGAGAAAGATAACCCTCTTAGGAACTCTAATCTACTCAATTTCAAATAATTTTTTCATTTATAAAATCCAATATATTGTAACAAGCACTAAATTTCCCAACCAAAAACTATTTTTATTGCCTATGCTTTTAGCACTTAATATGATACTTATGGCGTAAAGCACATAACACTATTTATCACATTACTTGTATGGAAGATAAATAAGAATTGGAGAAACAGGAAGTGCAGAGCCAAAGGCTCACACACACACAAGAATGGTATAGAACCAATTCAATTATTAATGAAGAGATGATTACATTAAATAGCTTATGCTATCTCAAACAAACCTAGATCTAGATCCTATAAATTTGGATCTTAAACAACTCATCAAATCTAGAAGATTCACAATATCTAAAATCCTATTTCTACATTATTCCAACATCCTCCCTTACTGTAGAAATGGATCAAAATATGCCTGTAATTCCAGGCTTACAAACCATCAAATCAATTCAACAATTTAATCTTTTGGGACTCCAACCTTTCAACTCTACAATCCTCCATCTTCTTCATTTTGACCTTAGTTTCTGTAAGATAATATTTGTTTATGTTTTCCCGTTTCCTGCTCTTACAGTTTGAGAGCTTGAAGTCTTCACACATAGATGTATTTTTCATTTGAATGTGTATTCTAGAATTTGGTTGGGCCTCTGCTGTCCTGGATCTCCTTTTAGCTTTTACAACTTCTGCAAACTTAATAATTGTCATCCATGCTTGGTTACAATTAGCTATGTTCTGTGCAGTGGAATTCTGCAACAATATCTCTTCAGCATATGCAAACCTGATACATTCTTCATCAGAAATATATTCCACATTTTCACCGTTCTTTGGCTTTTCAAGCCAGTCTGTAATAAACTTCAACTCTGCATCAAAATCGACTATTGTTTCTTCAGCTGCTCCAAATCCAACCAACAACTTATCAATTAAAATCACTTCCAGCTTAATTGAAATTTGTTCTTCTATTGTGAGATATACTTCATCATATCTAGGTTCATTGTCAATATTTACTACAATGTTGCACATCATATCAGAAGACATTTCTTCACTCAGGCAGCTGGACAAGCCAACAGCCACACCAGTAGCTTAACAACACGATCCTTTCACACGATGTTCAATGCAGGAAACTTACAGATCTTACAACAGTGGAACGACCTTCACAGGAATGGTGATCTATTCTCCTTCTGCAGCAATGGAGGCTTCACGGCTTTGATTTCGTGGCCTCCAGTAGTTAATTTATGTAGCGAACTTTATTGCAGCTTCACATCTCTCTCCGAGCTGACTTGATCTTACGTCTTTACACGGGAGGGGCAACAGATTTCTACTCACTGCTGACTCAACAACTCTCTCTCAATGGTTGTAGAATTTTCTAGGAATCGGCTCCTTTAAGTAATGGTGCCTCTCTTCACCTTTCGGGCAGCGATGGCGCCTCCTTAGTAGCGATCTCAGCATCAGCAACTTCACAGAGTAATTTCTCTACACAATAGAGCAACGATGGCGCCTCCTTTAATGTCAACAGCAACAACAATTTTGTGGGCATTCTCCTCAGCCCCACACGGATACCTCTTCCTTGTGGATGATCTTGGGCATCACTCTTTCATGCTTTGGTGGCCGCTACACTCCAACAATTCTGATCTCAAATAGTGGCTCTACTTGGATCAGTTGTCGGCTGTCCCAAATTCCACTTGTACAAGCCCGTATTCACTCAGATTGCAGGGATATTATACTTTATGCATAGGCTGAATACCTCAGTGATTTCTTGAGCAATTTATGCCAATTACGGTCCTGATCAAAGCCAGATCACATGCGCCCAGCAATATTGTACATTCAGCAGCTCGGTTGATGCTACTCTTTCCCAACCGGCAGCACACTTGATAATCAATCTCAGACTGACTCCCTTGGCAATGTTGGCTCTTCAGTGGCAGTTCTTCACACGGATCTCCACAAGCGCCTATGCAGCAATTTCTCTCTCCTCCTCAATGCAGAAAATCAAACCTCCAACAATCTTCAGCAAGAACAAACAGTCTTGCACAGCGAGCAATAGCGGGATTCTCAACAACAGGCTGCAGAGGGCTTCTCAACAGGCCACGAAGGGCTTCTCGACAGGCCACGGAGGGCTCTCACAGCAGCAGAAGGCGGCTTTATCAGCAGGCCACCAAGGGCTCTCATAGCCTCAATGGGATTCTCAACTTCCACAGATTTTCAGGCAATCACAGCCAGCCACAATGGGCATTCACAACAATAGGCCATTCAGGCACTCACACAGCCTCAATGGGCTTTCACAGCAGTAGGCCACAATGGGCACTTCTCACAGCCAATAAAGCTTCAGCAGGCCACTAAGGGCTCTCACAATCAGGCCACAATGGGCTCCTCACAACAGGCCACTTTGGGCTCCTTCACACCAACATGCCACTATGGGCTCTGATACCAAAATAAGAATTGGAGAAAGAGGAAGTGCAGAGCCAAAGGCTCGCACACACACAGGAATGGTATAGAACCAATTCAATTATTAATGAAGAGATGATTACATTAAATAGCTTATGCTATCTCAAACAAACCTAGATCTAGATCCTATAAATTTGGATCTTAAACAACTCATCAAATCTAGAAGATTCACAATATCTAAAATCCTATTTCTACATTATTCCAACAAAGATTACGATGTATTGTCTTCTCTTAAATACCATTAGTAGTAACTTTATTACGGCTTTTCTCTTTTCTAGTTTATTGATTTATTTTTGTTCTCGATAGTGAGGCATTGATGTTCATTACCAAAGTGCTTATTCGTATTATGTGATCTTCACTTTAGGTTTGAAATTTCTTTTTACCTTTTATGTGAGGGTAATTTAAAGATTTGCTTAGGTTAATTCATTATATATATATATATATATATGACTAACAATTAAGAACATGTGTTTCATTCTAAGAGGTCATAGGTTTAAATTCATAAGAGGGTACCTATTACATGTACACCTTTGTAAAGTTTAGCAGTTAAATGGCTACGCAAAAAACGATTCCTATTCCCACACACAAGAGATTTTCATACACCAAAATTAGTGTCTAAAATGATTGTAACTGATTCTTGACATTACGAAGTGTTCGAAACCCTTCCAGATTACTGGCAACCATCCTTGTTCTCGGCTCAAGGTTAGAGTTACGTTATAGTTGGAGTCACACGTAGGGTGTACTTCCTTTGAGTTCGACCTTCACCTATCTATAGATATTTATACAAGTTCATGGTAGTTATTTAAATATTTGTTATGCATTGCATTTTTTATTTCCTTGGATATCTATTTTTATAATATTTTTATTGTGTTTGTTATAATAAAAATATATTTTTCAAGCTTATGAGAGTTTGCTTTAATTTTGATAATATTTTTTTTTTGAGTTAGTTAAGATTGAAAGATAATTTTGATCTTTAATATTAGGGTTATTGATCCTTTAACAATATCCTAATTTTCTTTTAAATTCTAAATCTTGCTTGCACCACATTTTCTTGTTGAATGTAAAAGTAATACTATTTTTAATATTATCTATGATTTTGGTTGAAGTTAAGAACAATTTTAAAAAACCTGTAATTTTCTATATTTTTAATAGAAATAATAATTAAATAATTATATTATATTATATTAATTATTTTATTTTAAAATATTTTAAATTTTTTTTTTTTTATTATATCAACAAAAATTGAAATTATTTTTATGAAAAGTTGTCATCTTTTAAAAAATTTAAATTTGGTTGTTGATTTGAACTTTTAATATCAAAATTGGAAAAGTCATTTTACATTGAAAGATAATTCTGTCCAAAGGTTCAACTGCAAAAATACCACTCAGTAGAGGCATGCAAATATAATGGTATATTATTTATTTTGTAAGCCATATATACACGATATCTGCAAAATCTAACACGATTTTTGCAAAACTTAATGGACGCCATTAGTATCACTAATATGAATTAAAAAAATTCCAAATATTATGCTCGTGCTTAATATATTAGATTTAATATATCGAAGACAATACAAGAAATATACTTAGGCGCCCCTCTGATAATGTATTAATGTATTTCTGATAAGAAACTATAGTAGCTCTAACAAGAGGACCAAGGCAGAAGATTCACTGCAATCTACTAAACACTATTTATTTCCATATCTGCAAAAATAAAACCTTTACTATGAAAAAAATATCCATTGTCTTACAGCTGCTGATTGATGCCCGTCCCAGTAATGGAAATGGCATCCAAATGTGCCGCGAATACAGCAAACGCTATTGAGAGCAGAGCAGAGCACAGCCTGTGCGATGCCACATTAATATCTAGAGATGAAAAGTTAAATTGTATGCAGAGAGGCCCAGAATAGAATGTGAAAATGTATTGATCCAACAACTGTCTATAAAATTCCTGTCCCCATTGCTTGCTTGTCTAGCTAGGGATTCAATCACGGTGTCGTCATGCGGGTCTGGCATGAAAGGAAGAGAGGGATGCATTGCCAAGAACAACCTGCCCACAAGACTGCAAAGCTTATGTGGAACCAAGATAATCCAGAAGTACAGTATGCGGGCAAGTCATTCTTGGCTGAGTAACACTCTCGGCCTCTACATGCAAGAGCCTGCACGAATTTCTTCACAATTACCAGAATTACTCGACAAGATCGAACAAGCATCCAGATTTAATAACTTAACTCAGGTGCATGTTTAATTCCAACCGACAAGCATTTTAATCCTATTTAAATATTAAAATAATTAATTAAATTTTCACAACCCTCCACTCTCCACACTAACGCTCTCGAACGCTCCTTTCCACTCTCCATACTAACGCTCCTCTCGAATGCTCCATTCTCTCTTCTTGAGCATTAACTTATTATATTGTGTGTGCAGGAGGCAGCGTTTCCAGTCTCAAAAGGGGATCCATTTGCGATGACCTAGCGTTGAATTTTGCAGGCAGCAGCTGGATCTAAACAATTTCGCATTTTATTTTGCAGGCAGTAGCTGGATCTAAACAATTTCGTATTTATTTTTGCAGGCACTGGCTGGATCAGGGTTCAATTTCATAGTGCAGCAAGGTTCGTGTAGCTCGATGAAGGCCTGGTTTGTTGTGGAAGCCGCGATCATGATTTATGTCCAGTGGTTTTCATTTTCTTCATCTTCTCATCATGAGGCTTCCTCAATTTCACTCTCACTGTGTTTGGTGTGTACGTCAAGGTGGAGGCCATCTCTATGAACAGTCTACCCTACCCTCATGTACTTACTCGATTCTTATTCTGCTCTTTTTTCCACATTTTCGATTCTATCATCAAGTTATGACTACAATTTAAATTGTGATAGTTTGTGCACGATGGGGAGGCTAGAGGGTATATCCTATGGCTACAGAGCTTGAAGGTGTGCGGCTCTGTGAAGGGATCCAACTGGACTGAAAACACAATGGCTTGAACGGAAAGAGGGAGCGCCTTCTTCCCTACTGCCCCACAGCAAACCCAACCACTGCTCCATCACACCCCAATCAATGAGATAGCTCTGATTTCCACCAAACTCCATCACACCCCAATCAATGAGATAGCTCTGATTTCCACCAAATCATTCAATTGGTGAGTCCCTTACGGATTTCCTGAGATTTTATTTCTACCCTTCAATTTCATTTTTCTTACATGTTGATAGACTTTGCATTAATCATTATGTTAGCGTAGATCTAATCTACAATGAATTATTTACACTGAAGTGTAATCTACAATGAATTTCTAGTACATATGGTGTGGTGACAGCGCAGAAGCCAAAAAACTCAGGAACAATTTTCTTCATGAAAATAACATGTCCAAAAACATTGATAATCCAAAAGATGTAGGTTTATTACAAAGATATGTGGAATGCTTTAACAAATATTTTAAAAAAAATTAGCTTTTAAAAATATATGTGGTTTTAGATCTGTAGAATGTTTGAAAAAATATTTAAAGAAAATTTTCAGCTTTTGAAAATGTATGCGGTTTCATATCTGTTGAATGCTTTGAAAATGTATGCGGTTTTATATCTATCCAAGATTTTGAAAAAGGTTTTGAAATGTTGTGGTTTCATAAATTTTGTTTCGAATATTTTAAATAAAAACTTCAAAAATCATATAAAATAAAATAAAAACCATAAAAATAATCAAACATTGTTAGTTTTATTGAGTTTATTAATGATTGTGATTATTGATTATGTGAATTTATTGTAATTTAAAATTAATTTAATTTCTATTTTACATATTTGCGTCTGGAAATTTGACCACACATTTCTTTCAATTTTCATTAAACCAGGGATGAGCCAAATTAACATTCAATGAACTGTCTTGAAAACTATATTGAATAGGTAGAGCAATAAGCAACCACTCAAAATTTCAAGATAATTTTGCACGGCCATTAAAAAAATTGATTGATTTTTATTTGTGTTTTATTTCTATTATAAAAAACCTATAATATTTATGGCTTGTAATATTATCTTGTATAAATAAAATTTTGCCACTTGAAATAAATAAATTCAATAGTTATTCATTCCCATTTTTTGAAATGTTAAAATTTTAAATAGTTAATTTATTTTCTTAATTTATAAAAAAGAATCCTTAATATTCACTAAGCAGTTAATTTATTTTCTTAAATTCTAAAAAACCTAATTCTTAGGTAATAAAAAATGATTTTAAATCATACTTCAAAACGAAAACGAAAAGGTACTTTCAATCATCCCTGTCCATGATCAACTTGAAGCACATTGATAATTCTATTTTAATTAAATAATGGGCTATCAGAGAGTCTTATTCTCAATTAGCTTTAATCATTTTTATTTTCATTTTTCAATAGCTAATTGAGAATATTTTTATTTTCAATTCTCTAATCATTTTTATTTTCATTTTTCAATAGCTAATTGAGAATATTTTTATTTTCAATTCTCAATAGGTAGTGGAATTTTTATTTATCAAAGTGGTATTTTTTAGTTGGATCGCTTATAATTAACAAGCAGGTTTTATTGCTTAGCAGGACTACATCTATTTCAGTATATGGAAAAGGTTTTGGCTGATATCTTTTTTGATTCACTTTCACTTGTTAACCCATTGTGGTGTTGGATTTGTAACTTAAAACTAGTTGCATCTTTGGAAAGAATCAAGTTTGCTAACCTCCAATAATATCAATCCAAAAAACAGCTATCATACCTTGCACTTGGCCTTACTGCTTCACATTCATCCATCGGATAGCTCACTACCCAAACCATATACCACCACAAACAAGGAATCTCTCAACATTGAATGAGGACGAATTCAAGCGCTGTTACAACTCACTCATGAGTTTTAAGATAGTGGCAAATGGGGTTTAATATGAACTTTTTAGGTTTTATATATAAAGAGTAATACTTTAGATAAGTTTTAATTTTTACTTTAGTTAAGAATATTATGGTTTGTTGGTGGGATAGATGGATTTTATGAAGGTGGTAAAAAAAAAAAAAAAATACTTTGTTGAGTAAGACTTAGACTTAGTTTATATCTCTATAAGTTTTACCTTTTAGTTTTGTTGAGTAAGACTTAGTTTAAGAGATTTTTTTGATATGTTTAATAAATTTAGAGTTAAATTTATATTTATAAAATTGCTTTTTTTGTATTTAATAAATTTTGATTTTAAATAGTAAAAATATATAAATAAAAAATGAAAAGTGAGTTTTTAGGTAAGGATATCTAACTTTTACAAAGAGTCACCTTAAAATTTCATATATATCTCCCACATTGACTTTTTCTTTACTGTTATATATGTCTTCCACATTGACCTTTTTAAATTTGATGTTCTAATTTATATATCAATTTGTAATCATAATTTGAAAATAAAAAACTTTAAAAAAAAATCTAATTAAATTTTTCAAAAATTCAATTAAAATATTTAAATTTAATATGAAACTAAATTTTCATTTATAATATATTTAATTTATAAAAACTCTTAAATACATTTACATTGTATTGTTAATACATTTACATAACTCTTATTACCAAAGCCATGAATATTTTTTTTTTTTAAATGGCCATTTTAAAATGTGGTTATGATGTTTTGTATTTTAAGTATTTACAACTTGCTAAATGTATAATAAATAATATGTTAAATATTGTGAAAGGAGAAATTTAATTATTAGTATTAAACTTAATGTTTGTTGGCGATGTTAGTATAGAAATTAAATTATATTTTTTATAAAATAATTTAATAATAATATAATATTTTTTCAACATTTATATTTACATTTTATTTTATAAATAAAAATTATTAATTTAAAATAATATAAAATATTTTTATAGTTTTTTCAACTGAAAATATTTTTATAGTTATTTATATTGTTGTATATAATAAAATAAAATATAATAACAATGATTAATATTAATATTAATACTAATACTAATGTTAGAAAATATTAACATTAACATTAACATTAATGACAAACATATTCAAACATGATAAATCATAGTCAACCATGATCAATAATAATAAATCATGGTAAATTATATTCAACTATGGTTATGTGGTTAACAATATTACTAAAGTCAACAATATTAAGTCACCCTTAGTCAAACATCATAGGTAATCCATGATAAACCGTGCAAAAGTGTGGTAAACCATGAACAACCACACTTAACCATGATCATCCATGATCGGCCATTAAGAACAACGGTCAGCCATAGTAAACCATGAACAACCATAGTTAACCATGAACAATCATCATTAACTATAGTCAACCATAGTCAACAATGAACAACCATGGTCAACCATGAATAACCATCTTCACCCATAGCCAACCATGGTCAGCCATGAACAACGATGGTTAACCATGAACAACCATAGTTAACTAAATAGGGTCAATCAAAGCTAACCATGGTTAACCAACTAGCTTCAACCAAAGTCAACCATAATCAACCATGGTCAATCATAGTCACCATATTCAACCATGGTCAGCAAAGTCAACCATAGTCTATCATGGACAATCGAAGCGAGGCATGGTCAACCAAAAGTGAATCAAGGTCAACCACGGTAAACCAAAGTCAACAATAATCAACTAAGTTAACCAAAGTCAAGCCATATTACCTAAAGTCAACCATGGTCAACTAAAGTAAGTCAGTTATGGTCAACCATGGTCAACCAAAGTCGACCATGATTAACTAACGTCAACCATAGTTTACCATGGTAAAGCATGGTTAATCAAACTCAACTAATGTCAACCATGGAAAACTAAAGGTCAACCATGGTAAACTAAAGGTTTATCAACATTAGCTAATGCTAACCATGGTAAACCAAAGGCAACCAAATCCATCCTTGGTCAGCCAAATTCAACCATGATCAACCAAAGTCAACCATAGTGAACCAAAAGTCAACAAAAGTCAACTTTAGTAAACCATGGTAAACCAAAGTCAACTATAGTAACCCATGCTCAACCATAGTCAACCAAATTCAACGAGAGTCAACCATAGTAAACTAAATCCAACCATGGTCAACCAAAATCAACCATGGTCAACCAAAGTCAACCATGGTCAACTAAATTCAACCATGGTCAATCAAATTCAATCATGGTTAATGAAAATCGACCATGCTTAACCAAAGTCAACCATTGCGAACAAAAGTTAATCATGGTCAACCAAAGTCAACCAGATATAACCATTGTCAAGTATAGTCAACCATGCACAACCATACTTAACCATTCTAAACCATAGTCACCCATGGTTGATAATGGTCAACCAAAGTCAACTATGGTCAAGCATAATCAAGCATAGTCAACCATAACAAACCATGGTCAAACATAACCAAAAATTGTAACCCATGGCCAACCAAAGTCAACCATGGTCAATCAAAATCAACCAAAGTTAACCATCGTCAACCAAAGTTAGCCATGGCTAACAAAAGTCAACCATAGATAATTCATCCAAAATAAACCATGGTTAAGGAAAGACAACCATGGTCAACATAACTTAACCATAGTTAACCAAAGGTTAAGCAAAGTCAACCATGGTAAACCAAAGTCAAGCATGGTAAACCAAAGTCAACCATAGTCGACCATTAGCGAAACATAGTCAACCATGGACAGCCATAATCAACTGTAGTGAACCATGCTCAACCATAGTCAACCAAAAGTAACCCATGGTCAATAATAGCCAACCATATCTAACCAGTGTAAATTAAAATTAATCGAAGCCAACCATGGTCATCCAAATTTATCCATGATCAACCAAAGTCAACCACGATCACCCAAAATTCAACCAAAGTCAATTTTGGTCATCCAAAGTCAACCATGGTCAACCATAGTCAACCATAGCCAGCCAAAATTCTACCTTGATCAACCATAGTGAACCATAATCAACCAAAGTGAACCATGATTAACCATTGTGAACCATAATCAACCAAAGTGAACCATGGCAAAGTAAAGTTGAATATGGTCAATAAAAATTCAACCAAAGTCAACCATGGTTTACCAAGTCAACCAAAGTCAACCATGGTGAACAATAGTCAACCAAGGTCAACCATGGTCAACCATAGTTAACCATGTTCAACCATAGTCAACCATGCTTATTCAAAGTCAACCAAAAGTCAACAATAGTCAACCATACTCAACAATGGTCTACACAACCAATCATTCTTAACCAAAAATCAACCGAAGTCAACCATGGTCTACCAAAAGTCAACCATGAAAAACCAAAGTCTATCAAAGTCAACCATGGTTAACTTTGGTCATAAAAAGTAAACTTTGGTTAACCATAGTAAATCAAAGCCAGTCAAATTCAACCATAATCAACCATGGTCAACCAAAAGTAAACTAAGGTCAACCAAAGTCAACCATAGTCAACTAAAGTCAACCATGGTCAGGCAATGTCAACCATAATCATCCAAAGCCAGCGAAAATCCTACCAAAGTCAATTTTGGCGAGTCAAAGTCAACCATATTCAACCAAAGTCAACCATGGTCAACCAAAGTCATCCATGGTCGACCAATGCCAACCAAATTCAACCATGGTCAACCATTGTCAACCATAGTTAACCATGCTCAACCACAGTATACCATATACAACCATGCTCAGCCATAGTCAACCATGGTCAACCAAAGTCAATCAAGGTCAACCAAAAGTCAACCATACTCAACGATGGTCAACCACAGTCAACCATTGTTTACCAAAGTTAATCAAAGTCAACCATGCTCTACCAAAATTGAACCATGGTTAAGCAAAGTCTACCAAAGTCAACCATGCTTAACTTTTGTCATTGAATGCCAACTTTGGTTAGCTAAAGTCAAGTTTGGTTAGTCATAGTCAACTTCAGTCAACCATGCTCAACCAAATTCAATCATGGTTAACTATGGTTAACCATGGTCAACCATAGTTAACTATGGTTAACCATGGTCAACCATAGTCAAACAAAGTCAACTGAAGCCAACCATGGTCATCCAAATTCAACCATGATTTGCCAAAGTCAACCAAGGTCAACCAAAAGTCAACCAAAGTCCACTTTAGTTGGCCAACGTTAATCATAGTCAACCATAGTCAACCATGGCCAACTATAGTTAACCATGGTCAACCAAAGTCAACCATGGTTTCCAAAAGTCAACCATGGTTGTCGAAAGTCAACCATGGTCAACCAAAGTCAAACATTGTCAGCCATGGTCAAACATAGTAAACCATGGTCAACCATTCTCAACTATAGTAAACCAATGGTTGACCATTGTCAACCATAGTCAAGCATAGTCAACCATTTTCAACCATGGTCAACGATAGCCAACCATGGTCATACAAGGTAAACCAATAATTGATTATGGAAAAAATCTCAACCATAGTCAACCATGGCTAGCCATAGTTAACCAAAGTCATCCAAAGTCAACCATAGTCAAACATAATCAACCAAATTCAAACCAAGTAAGCGAGAGTTAACCATGGTGTACCATTATCAACTAAACTCAACCATGGTAAACCATAGTCAAGCATGGTCAACCAATAATCAACCATGTTCATTCAATGGTCAACCATAGTTAACCAATGTCAACCATAGTCAACCATTATCAACCACACTCAACCATGGTCAACGAATAGTCATCCATAGTCAACCATAATTAATCATGGTTAATCAATAATCAACCAATGGTCAACTATAATTAACCATGCTTAACCAATACTCAACCAATGGTCAACCAATAGTCAACCATGGTCAACCATAAGTCATCCAATAGTCAACCAATGTTAAACCATAACCAATGGTCAACTAATAGTCAACCAATAGCTAACCAACGTTTAACCAATAGTCAACCGATGGTAAACAAATTTCAACTATTGTCAACAATGGTCAACGAATGGTCAAACATCACACATTAGACATTAAATATTAATAAATATTAAATTTACACATTAGACATTAATAAACATTTAAACATTGACAAACATTAGTCAACATTGTATTTTCAGAATAATTGAAACTATGTGTTTATGTTATGCGGATAAGGTCATGGGTTTTTAATGAGAGGGACTGGCCGAGAAAACTTAGGGATTTTGTCTCCTTAAGGAACCGTTGCTCCCACTTGTATCCAAACCATTTGTAAAACTACCATGTGTCAATGCGATGAGAACAAGACCCCTCCTTCATAAGGAAGAACCAACTCATCATAAAGGGGGAAAAGAGAGGACGTTCGATCTCTGCAAGGAAGAAGGGGGTGGATAATCTCTGCGATAAGGGAGATAGTGAGCCATCGCTACAATAAGAGGAAAAATGCGATCCATGGGTATTATTTTATCCTTAGTGTATTAGTTTTTGTGTCTAGATTATTTACATCTTATTCACCTCTGAATGGTTGCGATTTACAATGGTTGACAAAGTTGACCTATACACCCCATCGATGCAAACCATCTATTTTATGTCTGGATTATTAACATCTTATTCACATATTAATGGTTGTGATTCACAATGGTCAGAGTTTGACCTCTGCACCCCATCGTTGCATACCATAGATTTTCTGTCTGGCTTATTTACATATTATTCACATCCGAATGGTTGCGATTTACAATGGTTGACAGATTTGATCTCTGCACCCCATTGACGCACACCATCGATTTTCTGTCTGTCTTATTTACATCTTATTCACATTTGAATGGTTGCGATTCAAAATGGTTAGAGTTTGACCTCTGCACCCCCTCAATGCACACCATCGATTTTATGTGTGGCTTATTTACATCTTATTCACATCTGTATGGTTGCGATTTACAATGGTTTACAGAGTTGATCTCTGCACCGTATCGACGCACAACATCGATTTTCTGTTTGGCTTATTTACATCTTATTCACATCTGAATGGTTGCAATTTGCAATGGTCGGAGTTTGATCTCTGTACCCCATCGATTTTCTGTCTGGCTTATTTACGTCTTATTCACATCTAAATGGTTGCGATTTACAATGGTTGACAGAGTTGATATCTGCACCCCATTGATGCACACCATCAATTTTTCTGTCGGGCTTATTTACATTTTATTTACATCTGAATGGTCACGATTTAAATTGGTTGACAAAGTTTGATCTATGCACCACACCATTGATTTCTATCTGGCTTATTTACATCTGAATGGTTGCGATTTACAATGGTTGACAGAGTTTTATCTCTGCACTCCATCGATGCACACCATCGATCCTTCCTCTGGCTTATCCATTGAATAGTGTGAACTCTGAATGAGGAGGTTTGCTTCAACAGTATAATCTTGGTATATATCATGCGATATCTGATGCCTTTTGATATTACTTCTCATATTATAAGTCATTTAGGATATATAGTATATGATAACTCTGTTTGTTGTCCATTGCGGATATATATATATATATATATGACCGTATCTAGATTATTATCACAGTGTACTTGACAAACCTAGGCGATCTATTCTTAGATCGGTATCCTAGTAATGGGTTGTATGCATTAAGTATAGAAGGGGAGAAGAAAGTTGTAGGCTATAAGTATATATAAGAGGATTTTCATGTTGTCAAAATATTAAAGATCACATTGTGTTCTAATAGAGAGGGAAGGTTTTTGATGAAATAGAATTTTCTTTCTTAGTGGATACATTAGACAGAGAGATAATGGTTGGTAGGAAGGTTGCAGTCATACCTTTACTCGCCTCATCTACTTATTAATCTAGATAAGTACTTCTTAAGTATTGTACATTATTTCATATGTTGAGAAAAAAAATATGTTTAAATATTTATGAATATTTGAGTTGTGTTGTGCAGAATGGTATGAGTGGATAAGAAATAGACTTTGTAATGGATTCAAGTATTTATGACTAATGGATTTATTATTCTTGAAAGGAAGCACTCAATTGTTAACTAAAAATTAATATCATTTGTATATTTTGGAGAAGGGAAAATTTACAACTATTGGGAAGTAGATAATTAATAAGATATTATAAGTATGTGTACATCTAAACATTTTCCCATGAGTGACATGAATACATGGTATAAGATTTGACTCAAGATATACTTATGGAAAGCAAAAGTAACTATTTATTTTCCTAAAAGATATGGGGGTAATTACAGGATCAAATACAAGTAGGATGTAGAATATATTTGAGGTGAAAGAAAAATATATATATTGATGTAAAGTTATATATTACTCATACTACCTACATATGATGACCCAATGAAGTGAATGTTTATTTAGTATAGTATTGTTATAGTACGACCATACTTCAGAGGGCTTAAATAAGCTTTACTTAACATGATCTTATGCAATTGACTTAGATTGTTGAAGGTTTGTTTACGGTCAATATTAAGTATTTGTTAATAGAAAATCAAGTAGCTTTTAATGATATTTTGTACTATATGGCATCTACAAATCATAAGAATCCTAAATAATTTATTTGATAGTATGTATAAGTGCATTTTCTTTATGAGTGTTGAAATCCACATTAAGGAAATGTATAGATAAAAATGAAGTAATACTTTGAATAGTCAATATTTTGTTGAACGTTTAGTGGTTTCATTGCTATGAATTATCATAAAAGATATAAGACAATGCTAAATATTTGTCATTTCTTAGCTATCCTTTGTATTGTAAGTAGGAAGGGTATTTTTGGGGTTAAGTAACTGATTCAGAGTCCATTATATTGTAAATCCTTATGCGAATAATGAATTGATTGTAAGTGTGTCTTTTAGGTCCACAGAGTGTTGACTTACATATCATTGAGTATGTTTTAAGTAGAGTTATTTCATGAGAGCATCATAATGTAAATGTGTGTGAATTGCTTTTAAAGGGTATACCACTATGTTCATATTAAGTTGACTAAATTATAAATGAAATGAATGTGTAGTGCATGGGGAGGAAATGTGCATAGAGATAGAATATAGTAGTACCTTGAATAAGTGACTTACCTTGGGAGTTTACATGGTTAAATGGGAATGTTAGGTTGTATTGAGGTTTGATGGGAAAGTCATGATAAAATTTTATAATTCCTTATGTGGACAAAAACCCTATGTAGGTATCATACTTATAATTTCCTTAAGGGTCAACTTATAAGTGAATACTCTTTTTATGCTGTCAGGATAAGCAGTATTACGTTCTTACATTCTTGGTTTAAAAATAGGATGAACGATGACACTGAGCATATTACCATAGAGCAAGTTAAGCAGATCTATATGCATAAAATATACTAACATATTTGTTTGTTGAATAATTGAAAAATGAAAAAAAAATCTACCCTCCATTTCCTCAAAATTCTACCAAAGTGATTAACATGAGGTAAGAAAATATGAAGTGGTTGAACTAACAATTTGATTTTTATATTCTTACATTCTTGGTTTAAAAATAGGATGAACGATGACACTGAGCATATTTGAGCATATTACCATAGAGCAAGTTAAGCAGATCTATATGCATAAAATGAGAATGTCTAGTATTAGAATACTAACATATTTGTTTGTTGAATAATTGAAAAATGAAAAAAAAATCTACCCTCGGGCCTATATATGATTAACATGAGGTAAGAAAATATGAAGTGGTTGAACTAACAATTTGATTTTTTGTTATTCATGCATACGAGGAATGGACGAAGGAATGAATTAGAGGAACTAATCCTCAAAGTTACCCAAGAGGTAACCAAAGAGAAATGGAGATTGAATTCTATGACAAGGTAATCTATGATTTTACCGGTAAGTACTTTTCTTTTGTTTTATTTCCAAATAATTATGTTTATAAACTCACTAATGGAGTTCGTGTTAAAAGTATATTCCACAAGAAGTATATATGTTGTTTTAAATTATTGTAGATAAGGGTGTCTAGATGATAGGATCATAATCTGATGATTAATAGTTATATTCAATGGAATAAAAAGATGAATAGTTATATTCGGATGATTAAAACATAATGATAGTATATGATTTCATGATTTAGATTTTTTCTAGCATGGTGTGGACATAAATAAAATTGAGTGATATCAAATGTACGTAACATCATATAAATAATATTTCTTTTGAGACTTAGTAAGATACCGAGAAAACTTTAAACTAGTATAATTATTCCATATGGGAGCAATGAATCTATGAAGGTGTTAACATATATTTTCCTTACAGGTTGACTTGCAAATGTACTGATCCTTTATATTATTTTATTGACGAAATTTGATTCATATTGAAAGAAACAATAAATTTTATGTACTAACCATGCAAAACTATGTCCATGGTTCATGACCGATGAAAATAATAAATGATCACTCAGGGGTGAGTGATGAATTTTAAATGTCTTTTTATAATTTATGGAAACTAAAAACCATGATTAGAAAAAAGATTTCCTAATTTTGTTTTTTGGTAGATCTATGATATTTATTGACAACCAAAAGTAGTATATATGGTCAAGTACATACAACAGAGTGATTGGAAGTCATATTGTAAAAAGTTTAAATACATACCAATACTTGAAGAATAAATGTACAAAGATAGTTAAATCATTAAAGCTTATGAAGTATTGAGGAGTAAATAGGTGAACTTATTGGTTAACGATTGATAATATTGTGTGCGACTAATTGTGAAGTTGTAATAGATTCTAAATTCTTAGTCATGGAAATGAATAATAAAGCCATGATGAGAAACCAAGTTCATGTGTTGCATGTTGTGATTGATAGCAAATGCACAACAAAAATGATATTATCATTATTAAGGAGTCATAAAACGGAGAAAGAAAATATCAACACCAGGTGGCGAAATTGATGATCTAGCTCTACTTTGATGAAATAATTTCCTGGACTCAAGCAAGAGAGCTTGAGTGGAAAATGATTTTCCTAGACTTGAGCAAGAGAGCTTGAGTGGAAAAATTTCCTGGACTCAAGCAAGAGAGTTTGAGTGGAAAATAATTTCCTAGACTCAAGCAAGGGAGCTTGAGTGGAAGAGAGAAAAAGTCGGTGATCATAAATGGCAAGACCTAGGCACATAATTTTAACATCTGGAAGAGAGGACGTTGTTTGATGTTTTTTGAGAAGGAAATTTTTTTACTAGCAATCAAAAGTGGAGTAGTCTCAAAAGTTGAAAATCCAGTAATACTAGTGAGCTCTCAGAATGGATGCCTAATGAAGATAGCTAGACTAGGAGCCTACTTTAATTATCAATCCGGGGGACGTACAAAATTCAGAGGTGTAGGCACTATATGTGCTCTTATAGGATAGTCTTTGTCATCGTTGGGTGTTGGTATCAGTGTTTAAAGTTTGCCTTTAAAAGAAATCAAATAAGCTGGAAAAGGATTTCCTAATCTATGGCTGAAAGATACCTATGCTAAGAAGTTCAAGTACTGAAGACAGTAAATCTATATTAACGAATTTAAATGCTGAAAACAATAAATATGTTCCTAAGAATTGACTTGCTGAAAAATAGAGAATTTAGACTATGGAAGTGAATACTGAAAACGTAGCAGATCTATTCTAAAATAATGAAAGTTGGATCTTTAATCTAAGAAAAAAATACTATAAATCAAATGCATAAAACTAGAAGTATGGTCTAACCTATTCAATTGCCAAAACCAAGTTCAGAACACCATTATCTAATGCTACGAAAAAATCAGAATTTCAAGAAGTGAATATCATTAATTAACCATAGTATTGAAAGTAAGCAATCTTTATGAGCAACCATAATAATGGGAGAGTGCTTAAGCTTTAAGATCTGGATCATTGTTTCAAAAGCAATGCGAGTACATAAGGAAATAGATGATCAAAATATGCTTTGGAAGAATGCTGCTACAGGACTACTGAAACAGTGTTACCGAACCACAAAATGAGTTATAAACTACTACAGAATCAGACTAGTTGCATTACTACATAAATCAAATTGTACTAATTAACGCCATTCAAATGCTTTCATATGTAATATAGATTTCAGTCAATGTAAAACACATAATGAAAAATACCTGAACAGTAAGATCTCCTGACTTACGTGTTGGAGGGGCCCTCTCCAACCCGTACTCAGGAGTGAAGGAAACTTGTAGATGCCGAATTGAAAACAACATCAAATCTTTATTCAAAATAGAAGCTTCATAGTTTAACAAAAGTTTGTAACTCAAAGTATCTCGATAGTATAAAAACATAAAACAATGATTCTAAAAAATGTCAATAGGATCCTCTCGCTAGCCGAGAGGCCCGTATATATATGCCTCTAATGGTTAACCTAACTTAGATGTCTAATTGCAGATTTTGTTTGAACAGGTGTTCTCCCTAGAAATCAGGAAAAAGGCGTTGAGTTTTGCATGAACTTTCAGTCCACTGCTTGATCTGCAATTTTTGTCCTTTAGTGTACCTAGACCTGCTCAATCATACTCGATTTTCACATAATTAGTTTATTGAACACGCATTTAAACATACAAGAATAATCTTTAAAACAAATTCATTAAATAATCAAGGTAAATCATTTTTCCCACAAAACAAGTGTATTTCTTCACCCTTTCTTGTGTTTTTGCTGTGGGGAAAGGCTATCAGATACCTGTATCTTGGACTCATCATTATCCCCCATACTTGAAGGATTCACCCATCCTTGGGTGACAGATGCTACTACGCTGGGGGTCCCTGCCTGCATGTGGTATCCCAAGGTCTGATCCTCGTTGACCCATGCTCTCCTCTCTTCTTCTTCATTAATCCGTTCCTTAATAACCAAGGGAAGGAAGAATGGGGGATTCAGCCTCATTCTAATCCATCTGAGTTGATTCCTCATCAGGGATTCCCTGTAGAGTTTGGCTTTGAAAAGAGCATCTTCAAGTCTGAGAGGGGAGTGGAGCTCTCTTCTTTTTAGGTCATTTGCTACTCTGTGCCATCTTTCCTTAATGGCCTCATGAACCTCTTTGTGTGTGCTTTGGAGAGTAACATCAAAATGAGCCACAGCTTCCTACTGCTTTGCAAGGAGAATGGGGATCAGCTCCTCATCCTGGGTGAGGATCCTATGGTTGTAAATTATTCTTTTTGGGTGAGTTTCCTCTGCCTTGACCATTAATGGGGTTTGCCATTTTGCTGCAATGTAAATGTGGTAGTCTTGAGCTCGCTCAATTTCGTGATTCATCCATGAACACAGCGCCCTCAACTGGAAATTTCCCATGTAAGGGTTTGGAAACCAGTTGGGCGAGCTAGGAACTACAAAATTGTGCAAGAAAAAATCACTTAACTGGTCCTTCTCCAACTCTATGCAATTTAGAGATGCATCCATACATTCTTTGGGGGAGCTTATCTCTATTGGGAGTCCCTGTTTTAACCTTTGGAGCTGGAATTTGCCCCACTTCTCTTGTAGATAAACTACATAAATTGCTGATGGCAGCCTGAGGTCCAGTAGTTTATCATATATTTTAGTGGTAGTAGACAAAACATCCCTTAATTGAACAATCTCCTGGTCCTTTTTGGCTAGCTCCCCTTTTGTCTCAGCCAATTTCTCTTTAAGTGCTGAATTTTTCTGCTCAGCCATTTTTAGCTCCCCTGCATGATGCATTTTCCGAATCTGTGTCTTTTCAGATGCAAACGGGGGTGATGTGGGCTAGCTTCCTGATTCAATTCTCAATGTTGCCAGCTCCTTTCTGAGATTTTCTAATTCCTCCCATGCCTCAGCGAGTTGGTTGTCGACCCTAGGGTTTTCATTGTGCTCAGGAGGGTTCCCCTCGAAGTTGTCTTGCTCTTCCTGTGCATTTTGTTCTTCTTCTGCATCATGTTCTTCTTGTTCATCCTGCTTCTCTTGTTCATCCTGCTCTTCTTGCTCATCCTACTTCGCTTCTGCCTCCTGCTCTTCTTATTCATCTAGCTCTTCCGGTGTAGTGGGATCCTCCTGATCTACCCAAAGATCATCGTCCTCATCAAACACATTTTGAACTAGGGGACTGGGTTCCCTTTTCTCTTCCTTAGCAATTCAGATTCTGGATGTTTGTGTGAATCTTTTACATCGTCTCTTTGGCCCCTAATTACTGGCAGAAATCCCTGGGTTCGTTTTGGGGGAGTCATCTCGTGAATGCTTTATCTTCACTAGGGTATCATCCACACTGTCCAGGTCAATTTTCCTCTTCGTCCTTGATGTAGAGGCAGTCTTGTTCATTGATCCAGGTGTTAGAGGTATTCCAAATGTGGGTGTAGCCTTCATTCTTTGAACATCTTCAGCAGATACCAACATGAATTCTTCCCAAGAAGGCTCTGAGATCTGCGCTTTTAATTCCTCACAAACGATTAATTTGATTAGCCCATGATGGGATAAAGCATCCTCCTTTCCTTTAATCACTTTCTTGCTCATTTTTGCTAGAGATTGGAGTAGGTAGTATGGAATATTAATGTTGTTGTTCGATGGAAGATGGGCCCTATGCCTCAACAGATTTAGAATTCGAAAATGAAAAATGGGGACATAACTTAACCTACCAGTGCATGTAATGTACTTCTGGACGATTGCAGACATTTCCTCCCATGGTGTCGGCATGGAGAGTCTTTTGACTCCATTTTTATATTCTTCGTAGACCTCTCCTCACTCGAAAAATGTTGTCTTTGCTTCATGGTTTGCCTCCTGGTCATCCCTGCTCCAATGCAGGCCTATTGGTACACCAGTGAATTTGGAAATCACTTCATCATCCAAATTTATACGTAACCCCTTCACTCGGGTGAGGAACTGTTCATCCTTGATATGTTTTAAATTTCTTGCAAACTCCATAGCCACCCCTGCATCGTATCCTCTCAATCCCAATATGAAAGGCATACAACCCATGCTGCGGATGATTGCTAGGATTCGTGGGTTCTGATAAATAGCACTGTGTTCCTCTGGTTCGCTTTTCTTGAAAGCTTTTGTCATCCTGCAAGCCTTTACTGTAACAGTAAATCAGCGCTTGGAGCATGGCTATCTTTCCTCAAATGGTCGAGGTTGATTACCAGTTCAAGGGCTGGATTACTGTCTATGTGACCACCCTAGCTTCCAGTTTCTTGCTTCTGGAGAGTTCTGAGAGGTTTCGTATATGAAAAACTGGCTTTTTGGAAGATCATGCAGCCTTAACTACCTTTCAACACTTATCCTCATTAATATTTGTTGTACCTTTTACTTGATCGAACCCTGCGTTTCGTTTCATGATTGTATCTTGTCCCATTTGCTCTGATTATTTGGAAGTATGGCGGCTAGATGCGGGTTGATCATTTGCTGACATGACAAAGGTAGTAATCATGATTAATTGAGGCTGATATGACTTAGGTAGCAAGCATGATTTATTGAGGCATTCTGAACTGAACCGTGCCACCGAATGAAGATGTAAGTTGTCCTTAGCTTTAGAAAACAAATGTCTTGCGGGAGAATGATTTGGCCTTAAAAATAAAACAAATATGTTTAGAGATTACCTCGTAATGTTTTTAGCGTACCTGAGTTGATGATCTGGACCGATTTTTATGCGTGGTGGATTTTGTAGTAGATTTGGCAATGTCTGTTGTAAATTTTGGCATGTTAGTAGTTACGTGTAGTCGCTGCTTTTTCCTTGTGTTCGTTTGAATTTGTTGTTTTTGCTGCTTTTGAAATTTGTGTCGTTTCCTGATTTGACGTTGTGATGATGCTTTTGCATTAGGTTTTTGATTGTTCATTGTATTGTTGTAATCTATGCTGGCTCTCTTGAATAGATGGCAGGCTCGCGTGAAATAATAGATGTGATTGAGTATCTTGTTTGCTGGAAATAAATTCTGTAGTTTAGTTAATACCTTTGCTATCTTCATTTTTAGACGTGGCAGGCTCGCTTTATTGCTTTAATGGTTGAAAATAATTGGACTCACTTGATTAGATTTCTAGCTCGCTTGTATTTTGATGACAGGCTCGCTTGATTGAATTCTGTAGTATGATATTTTTGTTGCTGACCATAATAGATGACTGGCTTGCTTGATTGTTGATTTGTTTGCAGTTTGCATGTTGTGCCTCTGTGGGGATGTATGATGCCCTGCAACTTTACCTTATCATTTCCGTAGTTTGTTATTTGGCATTTTTCCCATCCCCCTTTCTCATGTTTGTTTTCTTATTCTTTTTATTGTGTTTTCTTCTTTTCTTTTTGCATTCCTTTTTTCTATTCTGCTTCCCTTTTTTTTAGCAAATATTTTCTTTTTTCTTTTTTTTCTTTTTTTCTTTTTTTCTTTTTTCTATATTTATATATATATATATATATATATAATTTGAATTGAATTTCAATTATTTTCAATTCTCTCTATCAGCATTAGTTGTTGTTGGTAGAGTACTTGTGTAAACTCCTCCTTTGACTATGGCTTCTTGTAAAATTTGAGGCAATGTCCATTTACTATCATAGGAAACTCTTCTTCATCAATTGTGATGATCCTTACAGCTCCATTGTCATAGATCTTTTGAATTATGTAAGGTCCCGACCATCTGGTTGTTAGTTTTCCCTTGAATGTGTGAACCTGGAGTCATAGAGTAGTGACCAGTCACCTTCCTTGAAATTTTTATCCTTTAGGTGTTTGTCATGCCACTTCTTTCTTTGCTGCTGGATGATTTCAGTGTGGGCAAGTGCTTGCTGGTGTTTCTAACCCAGTTGATTCAATTGTAGCATGCATTCTTGTTGTATTTTTGATAGTTCCATATTCAATTTTGCTGCAATTCTTAATGTTTTTATTTCAAATTCAATTGGGAGCATGACTTTCTTTCCATATACTAGTTCATAAGGTGTGAATCCTGTTGTTGTCTTCCATGTGGTATTATAGGCCCAAACTGCCTCACTCAGTCTGTCAGCCCAATCTCTTTTGTGGAGTTGGACTGTCTTTGTCAGAATCCTCTCTAATTCTCTGTTGGTTACCTCAGCTTGACCATTTTCTTGAGGGTGATAGGAGGAGGATTGTTTGTGCTTGACATTGTTTCTTTTAAGCAAGTCTTCTATTAAATTTGATGTAAATTGTGGGCCTTGATAAAAAACTAGTTCTCCTGGTACTCCAAACCTGTGAAATATCTGCTCAGTGAAGAATTTTTCCACGTTGGTTTCATTGGCTGCAGCAAGTGCTGCTACCTCAGTCCACTTTGTGAGGTATTCAATGCATACTCGGATGTAGCTTTTCTGATTTGACTGTGGGTTGATTGGACCAATGAAATCAAATCCCCATTTTTCGAATGCCTCTAAGGAGATCTGTGGATGGAGTGGCATTTCTTCTTTTTGTGTTGGTTTTCCCATCCTTTGGCAGTAATCACAGTGTGAAACATATTCATAAGCATATTTGTGGAGTGTTGGCCAATAGTACCCTGTTTGTAAAATTTTATAAGTTGTCCTCTTTGCAGCATAGTGTCCTACACATGGTTCATTGTGAGTGGCATGCATTATGTCATGCACTTCATCTTCTCTAATGCACCTTTTGAGTATTTGATCAGGTCCTTGTTTGAAGAGCATGCCTTCTATCCACGTGTATGTGGCACTTTGCCTTATTACTTTTGTCTGTTCTTTATAACTGTAATGTTCTGGAAACTTCCCAGACACTAAATAGTTTGCTATGTTAGCAAACCATGGGATTCTTGTGGATATGGAAAAAAGGTGCTCATCTAGAAAACTGTCACTGATTACTTCACTATCTTGTCCATGTGTCAGCCTAGATAGAAAGTCAGGCACTACATTGTGTTTACCTGGTTTGTCTAAAATCGTGATGTCAAACTCTTGGAGTAGTAGAAGCCATCTAATGACTCGAGCACTTGTGTTGGGTTTGTTCATTAGATATCTTATGGTTGAATGGTCTGTATGAACAAAGACTTGGTAGCCAGTGATATAGTGCCTGAATTTACTAATGGCATGTATGACAGCCAAAAATTCCTTCTTGGTGACGGTATAATTTAATTCTGCCCCTGCTAAATTTTTACTGATATAATATATTACATAGGGCTTCTTCTCTTTTTATTGGCCAAGGACAAACCCGATTGCCTTATCTGATGCATTAGAGTGGATGTGGAATGGAACTGTCCAGTCTGGTCCTTGGAGTACTGAAGCTGTAATTGTTTTGTCCTTAAGGTTATCAAATGCTGCCATGCAATGGTTTGTCCATATGAACTCAGTGTCTTTTGTGAGAAGTGCAAACATTGGGGTAGCAATCCTGCTATAATTTTCAATAATACCCTATTTTCCCAAGGAAAATTCTCACATCCCTTTGTTTAACAGGTGGTGGCGGTGTTTTGATTACTGAGACTTTTGCTTGATCAACCTCTATCCCCCTCTGTGATATATGATGTCCTAGAACGATGCCTTCTTCCATTAACATTCTGCATTTGTCATTGCTCAGACATAGGCTCATCTCAATACATTTTTTCAATACCAATTCAAGATGGGTCAATGCTTGGTCAAAGTTTTGTCCATAGGGTGTGAAGTCATCCATGAAGACTTCCATTTGATCATTTATGAATTCAAAGAATATACTCAGCATGGCCCTTTGGAATGTTGCTGGAGCGTTACATAACCCAAAGGGTAGAACTCTGTATGCATAAGTACCCTAGGGGCATGTAAACGTTGTCTTATCTTGATCAGCTGGGTGTATTAAAATTTGGTTGTATCCACTGAATCCATCCAAAAATGAAAAATACTTGTTCCCAGCTAATGTGTCCAACACCTGATCTATAAATGGTAGTGGAAAGTGATATTTCTTGGTTGCTTTATTTATCTCTCTGTAGTCCACACAGATTCTCCATTTGCCTCCTTTCTTAGGGACTATAACTAGTGGTGAGACCCATTCACTGTCAGAGATGGGATATATGAACCCAGCATCTAATAACTTTTGTAGTTTTATTTTGAAAATTTCCTTTAATGCTGGGTTCAACCTCCTTTGTGGTTTCCTGATATGGATAGAACCTTCTTTGATGTAAATGTAATGTTTGCAAATATCAGGATGTATACCTTTCATGTCTGCATATGTCCATGCAAAAGCTTTATTTTGTTGTGATAATATTTTCATTAACTGTGCTTCTTGCTCTAGCTTGAGATTGGAATTGATGTTGACCGTCTTTCCAGGCATAATTTCCATTGTCTTTGATTTCTCTTATTGTTCTTACAGAGATAGCACTTTTGCCCACATTTTATTTAAGTTCTGGTTTGAACTTTCGCCTTCTTATTGCTGCTCTGTGTCAAAAAAGTCTTTCAAGACCAACATTGTTAGAATATGCATTTTGTATGAACCTATCTATATGACCATCTTCATCTATTTCTTTTAATGATAGTGCAATATCAATTGTTAGGACAGGTCGTAGGTTTTGATTTGGTGCGCCGTTATAATCATCAGTCAAATTTTGGTATTCTAAGTCTGAAGATTTCCTTGCTAGTGGGTAGATCGTGATTTTCTTCCTGGCATGTCCACTGGTGATAGTCATGTTTCCTGATCGGTAGCCTATGTAAGCGTCTGCAGTTGCCAACCAAGGTCTGCCTAGTATGATTGGATAACCACTAAGTTTACTTTTGACTTCAATGACTATGAAATCAACTGGGTATTCCCAGGATTCAATATTGATCATAATGTCTTCGAGCATCCCTTCAGGTTTCACAGTGGATGTGTCAGCTAGCTGGAATATTGTAGTTGTTGGTCTGACCATTGATTGGAGTCCTAGGTGTATCATGGTTTCTTTAGTCATCACGTTGATAGAAGCTCCCAAATCGATTAAGCTTCTATTTATTTGTTTGTTATTGATGGTGACATTTACTATAGGACTACCTGGATCAAGATACTTAGGGTTAATAATAATACCCACCATCAAATCAGCCAATTGTCCTACTACATTTATGGTTGGTGGATCACGCTTCCTCCTCCCTGGTTGCTTCAGACAAGTTTCTCTAATAAATTTGTTACATATGGATAGATCGCTTATTGCTTGTAAAATTGGAATCTGGATGTGTAAGTTCTTTAATTCGTTTAAGATTACATTTTCTTCCTCCTCTTTTGTACTGCGTATAAGTTTTTCTAGAAATGGAGTATTTTTGTTTTGTTGGAGTGTTTGAGTTTCTTCCTCTTGAGGATTTGGTTCATCCAGATGCTGAACATAGGGTTGTGTTGTTTGTTCTTGAGCTTCAGGTTGTTGGATATTATGTGTGTATGTATTTTGCAACGTTTTTCCATATCTGAGGTTTATTTCATTTATTTCCATGGTGTCTACGACATAGGTAGGGAATTGTGTGATGTCAGTGTTATAAGTCTGATGTTGTTGTGGAGGTTTGCTATTATTAGGGTTTGGGATGGGTTGGGATAGAATTGGTGGGGGTCTAGGGGATGGTTGAGTCTATGGGGGTGGCATGATAAGTGGCTGTTGTAATGGGGCTCTCCAATTTGATGGATGGGGGTATTGATTTGCATAATTTGTGGTTGATGGAGGAAAAGGTGGGGGGTATTGAGGGTAATATGGTGGGTAATAAGATTGTTGATAGGATGGTTGATCAGTTTGTTGATTCTGCTGATAAGTCTGCTGATTTTGTTGCCATTGATTTGGATTTGGCTGTGCTTGCCATGGATTTGGTGTAGAATTCCAATTCTGCTGGCCCTGATTATAGTAGGCTTGATTGCTAGGTTGGTATGGTCTGACAAAATTGCTCCTTCTTTGATTTATAAAACATAGTTGTTCTATTGCTCCTTTAGTTTCAATATCTTGAATAGTAGCCTTACATGAGGGTAGGAGGGGACATTTATCAGTGGAGTGATCGTCAGTGCAGAGACCACATATTTCTATGGTATTTAATGTGCACTGCCCCTTCTCATGTTTCTTTCTCCAATGTGGACAAAATACTGCCAATGCTTGGTTAATTTCATCCTGCTTCTTCTTTATTTGGAGTGCATCAAGTTGCATGGCCAAGGATTGTAGGATGTCAGTCTTCATGTCATCCAACATGTTTCCTAAATCATATTCTGTAAGATTTGGTCTTGCAGATGATGATGATACTATGGATAGATGTGTATCTCTTGTCCCATTTTTGCTTTTCCTAGACCTAGAATGGTTCTTGAAGATCGATAGTATCTGGTCATAAGTTTTCTGGAATGTGTCTCCATCTCCCAAGAGGTTTAAGATCTCAAAATTCTCTTCTTTGATCCCTCTAAGAAGGACAAGTTTCAGCGATTCAGGGTCTAGGGTGCAATGGTTAGCTCGTTTGTAGCTGAGCTGAAAAACCTGGGCATAGTCTTCTAATGATTCATGGTCTCCCTGCTGCATCCTAAATATTTCATCCATTGTATCCTTTTCTTTGTAGTAGTCCCTATATTTTTCTAGGAATGCTTGTTTCATTTGGTCCCAACTGAAAATACTATTTCCTTCTAAACTCATGAAACACCTAAGTGATAAATCTTTTAGTGTGGAGGGAAAAAGTATCATCTTTTGTGCATCCGTAGTGTAATCAAAGGATCTACAAACTACCTCAAATTCAAACAGGAATGTGTCAGGATCTTCTGAAGTCAATCCATGGAAGTTTGGAAAATTGTTAGGGTTGATATTCTTCATCCTAGCATCTCCAAGAGGTATGATAATGGGGAAGGTGAAAAGATCCCTAGGTTCCTTTTCTTCGTTTTCGATAGCGGTGTTTGAGATGGAACTAGTAGACAAGTTGTCTCTATTTGGATCGTATGTGGAGTCAGTTTCATTTTCATAGTTTAGAAATTCAAACTGACAGTGGTTAGAACTGTTGTTACCGTTGTTTCTCATGGGATGCTTAGGTAGAAAGCGTCCAAACCTATCCCTTTGCCGACGAGGCATTCATTGGTAAAATCTGTATGTTTTTTTTTTTTTATATATGTAATTTTTCTTTTTATTTTGTTTTTGAATATGTCTCCTAAAAGATTTAGCACCTCCTTGGCAATGGCGCCAAAAAGTGGTGAGCTCTCAGAATGGATGCCTAATGAGGGAAACTAGACTAGGAGCCTACTTTAATTATCAACCCGGTGGACGTACAAACTTCAGAGGAGCAGGCACTATATGTGCTCTTATAGGATAGTCTTTGTCGTGGTTGGGTGTTGGTACCATGTTTAAAGTTTTCCTAAAAGAATCAAATAAGCTGGAAAAGGATTGCCTAATCTATGGCTGAAAGATATCTATGCTAAGAAGTTCAAGTACTGAAGACAGGAAATCTATATTAACGAATTTAAATGCTGAAAACAATAAATATGTTCCTAAGAATTGACTTGCTAAAAAATAGAGAATTTAGACTATGGCAGTGAATACTGAAAACGTAGCAGATCTATTCTAAAATAATGAAAGTTGGATTTTTAATCTAAGAAACAATTACTATAAATCAAATGCATAAAACTAGAAGTATGGTCTAACCTATTCAATCACCAAAACCAAGTTCAGAATACCATTATCTAATGCTACGAAATAATCATAATTTCAAGAAGTGAATATCATTAATTAACCATAGTATTGAAAGTAAGTGTGATATCCCTCTCTTTTTGTATCCTATTGTTTTGTAAAAATGTCATAATTTGTAAGTGGCCCTTACATGTATTATAAGGGAACATTAGGAGTAATTGTGATTGATATAAGGTTCATTATTATGTACATAGATGCATATACGGTAAGAGTTATCAACATTACTTACATCTTATCTCTTGTTAAGGGGTTACTCTATACGTCCATATATATATATATATAGAAGTGGTTTCCTACAAATGATACAAAGTAGTGCACTGCATTATTTAACCAAAGTGAAAATAGAACACTAAGACATCGAATGGTATTTTGAGCAAGGGTAAAGTGAGCTACGTCCAAATAACTTCTTCTTTATAAAATTAATCATCCAGGGAATTTAGATTTGCAAGACCGCCTCAACCAAATGGAGTAAAAGGGGGGGGCATCAACCTGATTTCATGGATGATTGGTCAGCCTTTCTCTCAGAAAAGGGAGTCGAACTGCAGTGAGGTAACCGAAATTTTGGCTACTTGGTGTGTGGCTCCCAAACGGCCTCCACCTGGCAGGAAGACTCTCCCAAATTGGACGGACTCTCCAATGCATGACGGAACCTTCTTAAGAGAGAGATCTGAAGGGAGGAAGGGGATAAAATTTTACTTGGCGATAGCAATGGGAGAAAAGGGAGAACAAGTTATGCTTGCGATCGGGGGGCGAAGGAAGAAGGTTCCGATCCCTGCAAGGGATAGCCTCTGTTAAGGAATGCGATCTCCATAGACGCTGTATGTTAGATTAATATCTGAAGACGTGGAACAGAGAAGACTCGGCGGCGGAAGTAAGTTAGCGACCGTTCGTTCTCCAAATGGGTAAGCAATGTTTGTTTATCGCTGAGATATATGCTTAATATCTACTTATTATTAAATGCCTGCGCATACCCTCCTTAGTAGGGATGTGATCTGTTCATCTCTGTTTGTTTAATATTTGAGATAAATACCTGTATATCGTTAATGTCTATGCTTAAAAATCTGGGCGATCTCCTTGAAGAGAATCGACCATAGGTATGTTACAGTGCCTGAGTTGTGAGTAGCCATGGCATAGATTTATTGATCCGTAGTATGAAGGCTATACAAAAATGTTGGGCGAATACCATTTAATACTCCATATATGGATTTTTTCCTCATACGCCTAAATTAGGAATGATGTTTCTGATCTCTGCATACTCTCGATTCACAGAGTTATAGTATTTTATATCTCTGTATATTATTGATCTCTATCCTTAAAGCCGGTTGCTTGTAAAAGTATAACCTGATCCCGTCCTCGGAGGAAATATCTATTTAAAACTGGTATCTTTCTAGATCTCGGGCAGTCGAGTTATAGTTGCAATGTGTAGATCAACCGGATCGCTATCTACGTTTGCTTAATCTCTGCATGACAGAGTCGTCTATCCATTTGTCTAGATCTTGTGCTGACAGAGATATACCCCAGCAGCGTTTTCAGTACCACACCCTACGATCAAGATGGGAACTCTACGGTAAAGACCAGTAAACTTATGCCTGCTATCAAGGTAAATAATTATTCTAATTCATTTGCAAATATCCATACGCCTGATTTAGGGATGATGTTTCTGATCTCTCCATACTCTCGATTCACAGAGTTATAGTATTTTATATCTCTGCATATTATTGATCTCTATCCTTAGAGATTCTTAAAAACATGCGCAGATCCCATTGGGAAATTGTTGGGCGTTTTTAAATCTCACCAACCCTTTGTAATTTGTATTTAAATCTCTGCGTTGAATTCTCGATTGGATTAGCATGTCCAGATCCCCAATTGAATCTTACAATTTGGAAGGGCGTTCCAGACTCATAAACTGAGATGACATTTGTTTATTTTTAGTTCATACCCTGCTGCGTGTGTGTGCTGTTTTTTTTTAAACTCATACACTGCTGCGTGATGGATGGAAAGGAGCGGCTTGTAAGCTGATCCCTATTTACTGTCTTACATATTTTTATATATATATATGTAGGTATATATATATTAGTGAGTACATTGTTATTGCAGTGTTTGATATTCTACTACCGACGAGCAACACCATTATCGGTAATCACTTTGTATAGTATTGCAAATGAAGGCATATGCCCTTATTGTACATTGTTTCAAGCTCAGGATCTTGGTGATCTTGGTGATATGCTGAAATCTATTTTATTGATTAAAGCAAGATCTCTGCTAATTGATCTAGTTCAAAGGATATATATATATATAGATGTCAAATTTTTATAGGGTTTAGTACTATGGAAAGTATACATGTACCGTCGAATTAGTTATAGTAGCTATACTGCCAAGAGTAATTTTCCGTGTAAGTCCTCAAGTTCTCTTTATGCCATGGTATTTTGTTGATTCACTTCCAAGAATTCATCACATTCAGGTCTAAGATCTCGGCTTATTTATTGTTGCATCGAATTTCTATCTTCAAATACTATCTCTATGAATAGTTATAGAAACACGGATAGTATGTTAATAAATAGACTCATATATATATATATGTGCGTGCGAACTTAGATATATTGAGTTGGTTTGAATCTTTGTCATCATCCATGTAAAGTTGAAATACGTGGGAAGGATAGGCTAGGTTATTTTACCCAAGATGAGATCTCGGTACTAGTTTGATGTAACCTTGAAATGTCAGGAATATACTCTCGAGGAGAGGAGCTATGAGAAAGTGAAGAATAATTATGGCAATATTTGTATTGCACGATGTAATCCCTTTTGAGTAAATAAAAGAAAGAGATGACCTTCCTTTGTGGACGTAGCCCAATAGGGGTGAACCACCTACATATTGTTTCATGTGTTTATGACGCCTCATTGTTTTAGTTAGATGCATCTCTATTGTAGTCAACTTGATATCATTGAGTAAATTGTTAGTTAAATGAATAAATATTGTAAATCCTTGTTAGTAGATTGAAGAGCTGACATAAGTGTTATATGGTTTGCTTCTCATTATCGTGTTGCAAGAATAAATTCCATAAATAACAAGCAAGTTGTTAAGAAAGCCTTATTGATCGTTAAATTGTCATTATGCAGTGGTATGAATAATGGTCTATGATTTACAACATAGATGAGTCTCATTATGAGAGTTGGAATCAATGTATTAGAATTACATGAATGTTATATAAATGTTATGATAGGGAGTTAGTTTTAATTTTTATGAAGGATTTCAATTCTTTACAAATTACTAACTCGTTTAATTTGTGGAAGTTACATAAAGCTTCAATTATATTTTCTACAAATAACATCAGAATTATGGAGATGTCACAGTAAGCAATCTTTATGAGCAACCATAATAATGGGAGAGTGCCTAAGCTTTAAGATCTGGATCATTGTTTCAAAAGCAATGCAAGTACATAAGGAAATAGATGCTCAAAATATGCTTTGGAAGAATGCTGCTACAAGTTTACTGAAACAGTGTTACTGAACTACAGAATGAGTTATAAACTACTATGGAATCAGACTAGTCGCATTACTACAGAAATCAAATCGTACTAATTAACGCCATTCAAATGCTTTCATATGTAATATAGATTTCAGTAAATGTAAAACACATAATGAAAAATACCTGAACAGTAAGATCTCCTAACTTACGTGTTGGAGGGGCCCTCTCCAACCCGTACTCAGGAGTGAATGAAACTTATAGACGCCTAATTGAAAGCAACATCAAATCTTTATTCAAAATAGTAGCTTCATGGTTTAACAAAAGTCTATAACTCAAAGTATCTCGATAGTATAAAAACGTAAAACAATGATTCTCAAAAATGGCAATAGGATCCTCTCGCTAGCCCAAAGGCCCATTTATATATGCCTCTAATGCTTAACCTAACTTAGATCTCTAATTGTCGATTCTGTTTGAACAGGTGTTCTCCCTAGAAATCAATAAAAAGGCATTGATTTTTGCATGAACTTTCAATCCACTGCTTGATCTGTGTGTTTGTCCTTTAGTGTACCTGGACCTGCTCAATCATACTCGATTTTCACATAATTAGTTTATTGAACACGCATTTAAACATACAAGAATAATCTTTAAAACAACTTCATTAAATAATCAAGGTAAATCATTTCTCCCACAAAACAAGTGTATTTCTTCACCCTTTCTTGTGTTTTTGCTGTGGGGAAAGGCTATCAGATACCTGTATCTTGGACTCATCAAATACCACGGATAAATTGGTCACAGAACTCAATGGAGAGTTCTATGTTCAGCAAAGTGTTGTAGAAGTCCCAAAACTCAAGGGAGATTTTTGTGTTCAACAAAGTTCTTTTGAAGTCTTTTTACCTCCATGATATAACAATGGAACATAGGGTAAAATCTTCCAAGTAAATGGGCTAGTAGCTTACCTAATGTGATGCAAATAATACAATGGGTAAGGTAGAATTCATTCGAGGATGAAGATGAATGTCAATTTTTTGGGATTGGCATCCTAAAAATGATTGATATAATGCTACTAACATGTGAATTAAGGGTATGATTATCTGTGATACCCCTAGAACTTTGATTAAAGATAAATACTTTGTAATATTGTTTTAAACTATTGTTGAACAATTATTTGACCAAGTGTGGTCAAAGACACTTGTATGAGGATTTTGAATTATTATTATTATTTAATAAATAAAAATAGGAGAATCCAATCTGAGATAGTTGTTGAAAGTGATTTTACTGATCCACGGGGAGAAATGACAAGTGTTGGACAAGAAACCCTTAGTGGTGAAAATAGATATTTAATACCTCAGCAGGTGCAGGAGGCATATTCCCTATTTTTCAGGTCATAACTCCAGATGGAGGTTCTAGAGCAGGAGGCTCATGATAGACCTAAGTCCTAGGAAAAAATAAATATACATTCCCATCAGACAAGCACGAGGCTTGGAAGGAAGAGGGAAAAACATTATTGTTGAGTAAGAGAGGGATATGAAGTGCTGGTACATAATTATTGTCCAACAGTCTTTGTCTATGTGGTTCAGTAAACAGGATCGGGGGTTTCAAAGCAAGTAATCTTGGTTTTTCTAGAAGATTGGTTGGGAGGAACAATGAACTTCAGATTGGATTCGGTCTTCTATTATTGTCAAGTTCTATTATCACTATAAAAGTATTCAGTATTAACTTCTGTATATTTTTTTAGTTGGTTGTATTATCATCTAATTATAAACTTTTTACTTCAGAATGTATCAATCTACTTCGTTATATTCTGTCAAGATTATATTATTCTAACCTGTGTATGGTAACTACCTTATGCTGTAAATTTTAAGATTTGTCCATGACTCTGTTTCACTCTATTTCATTTGATAATCTGAGAAATTATACATTAGTGTTTCTTTTGCATATCTATTATATTTATGAGTTAATCAAGTAGAAATATTATTTTATAATGATTACAGATCCAAATGGTCTGTTATAAATACACAGTATGAGAATAACAACATACAAAAATACAATTCAATAATCAAAGTAGGGAAAATTCTTTTCAATATAAATTCATAGAACATAATAAATCTAGATATTTTCCATTACACATCATACAAGATAGAGTTTCAAAACCAATATCAAAATCATTGACTAAGTTTAAACTATATATTTATTACAGAAATGAAGCCGAGGGGCTATTGTTTTACAGAGCTGAAAGACTATCATTGTATTCTCGAAGATGGTCGAAGTATACAAGGGAGTCGGCTGACTACCATTCCCTGCCCTTACATTCATTAATGCGTGGGAAATGCACAGCATTGCCACTGCACTGAACAAAACATAAAGCAACAAAAACTACTACCGAGACATTTTTAGCATTTTCGTATTCCCAGAAGTAAGAAGAGAAATTATTCACATAATAGAACCAAGAGGATTCGTAAATATGTATTTATTCAAATTAAATACAGAGCCGAATGGTCTCTTAGATACAGTCAATTCAAAAGACATTTAAAACAAGATTTCCAGTTATCAAGACAGTTAAGCCATAAATTCAAATTAAATACAGAGTTGAATGGTCTCTTAGATACAGTCAATTCAAAAGACATTTAAAATAAGATTTCCAGTTATCAAGACAGTTAAGCCATAAAGGCTACGACTAGTCGTATTATTAACTAAGTAACATAGTGGGTAGATGTGAATGCATAAACCCCATTTTACGGCGTAAATATTCCAAGTAATGCACATGGTATGCATGCGCCAAATTTCAACATTAACCCGCATTGACAAGAGTGAAACATACCGTGTTCGCAACCCTTGCGGTAGTAATCCTACACTAGCTACAACCACATTCATATGAAAAGGAGTTATATTTTCAATTAGAATTTACAGTTGTAATTAAAACATTATTCACGAAACCTACATGCTAGTACTTACAAGGTTGTGAAGTCTGTATTCTTAGCACCGGAAATCCATTAATGGAGTTTTCTCATTTCTGCGAGTTTGTATAAACAAATGAATCTCTATTTAGATGCAATCTTTTTTATAAAAGAAATAACAATAAGGTCTATAGGGTTAAGTATTTCAATATCTCTAATTGCAACATTCTAGGGTTCCTCAGAAGAGGATACCCATTCCTTTTACCTCTGCATATTCGTAGATAGACCTGCATAAGCAAAACAATTAAAGATTAACACATATAAATGAACTCTGTGAACAAAATAACGATTGAAAGAAACAACAATATATTTTATGCCTTACCTATATAAAATTAGTATAAGGATGAAGCTCCACTAAGAAACGACAGGTTCCGCAAATGTGGACCCTTCAAACATCATCACATAGTCAAGTTGAGACCATGCGTAGAGCAGAAGGCTCCGCAGTAGAGTGGCAATACTCTAAGCTCAAATCCAAAACAGAACCTTTGACCAAACAAAAATAAAATGGAGAGCCAAACCCTATCTCTCAATTGTACAAGAATAAAGTACAGAGCTTCGCTCAAAGACATAGAGTCGAGTGTTCACACTCATCTAAAAGGGAAAACCCTCACAAGGAGCATCGGGAACACTCCATATGGAGGACGTTGTTCTCATTCAAACGGTTTAAGGTTAAACAACCTTTCAACTTTGCATTTGCATAACACCGGGAAGCTTTGTGCAGAGCCGAGGCTCCATAGCGCAGTAGCGTAACCCTACCGAAACCAAAAACATGAATGCACCGATTTGGCAACCTTTTTTCTGAATAACCCTTGAACCAAGTAGTTACGTTCCATAGCAGTGGATCTAACGGTGGATCAGAAATCACTTCGAGCATATAGTGGAGTACTGACAACTCGCTTTTAATGCGATCACATGACATACCACACTTAGTATTTAGGAACTCGAGTCTATATTAATAACAGATATCCCATAGTAATCAAATAAAATCATAACATTTATACCGATGATTCTTGGGGTTATACGTTGCAAGTATGAGGACCACAGCTTAAATATGGTCGATGTATGGTTATCGATAGAGCCATCTGACTTTAATATTGTCATAGTATAACATATGGCTTGGCATACATTTATGTAATGAGAATCATAGTTAAACATTTAAAACAATGCCAAATGGTAAGGTCGAGTCGACCATGGCATTTGGATCTTTCCATAATGGTATTAATATGATTTATTATATCAATAAAAATTTCTTTCATAAATAAATTATCATGGCAATAATTTAACATAATAGCTTAGGATTGGCCATAGCTTGGCCATTAAGCTAGGACCATAATGATAATAGAATCCAGATCACAAGTTAGGATGCATGAAATAGAAATATAAACTGTAATCATAATGGATTCGCGATAGTGGTTGTATAAATGCATGTAGACTTCATATTAAAGGATGACTTTTATTCGGCAAACATCGTCATTAAATTCTTATGTGACGCTAAGAATACTGAAATTCAATTTATACCTTATAGACGAGTGATGTTGAGTTGAATGGCATCCTTATTGTTTAGCACACCTGTGACATAAGAATTAATATCGTCAAGAAGACTTATATAAAATTTTTAAAAATTGGGTAAATTTGGGGTTGTGACAAATTGGTATCAGAGCACAGTTACAAACACTAGGCTTGAAAATAGTCTCAACACGTATGGTCATGACAAAACAAAAATAAAAAATGACTTATGTTTTCTGTATTGGTATTTCAGGAACAGAAATATAATCTCTATTTTGCAGGAAAATGGAAGGAGTAGAGACATTTGCCGAAGAAGGATCACATCATAGTGAACAAGAAAATCATGAACAAGAAAATATTAATAATGACAATCTATGGGTTGTTTTGAATGACAATATAAATGATAATCAATATGGATTCTTACAAACAGCCAAAGAATTAAAGGTAGAAATACAAAGTGTGAAAGAAGATAATGAACGTATCATAAAGGAACAGGAAGAGTTAAATAATGTTCTTCTTACTAAGATACTTGAGCAAGAAACAGTAAAGAACAAGCCTACGAACAAAGAAATTGTTAAAACTACATCATCTAAGCTTCGAGCAACAAAATTAAACTTTGCAGATAATGAAATTGATTCATCTAGTGGAAATTCAGTAAGGAAACTTAAACAAAAGTATAATACCAGTGAAAGTAGTGACAACGAAAAAATCAAGAAAAAAAGTAAACACTACGAGGAAATTACCGGAGAATTTAGGAAAATAAAACCACCTATCTTTAATGGTGAAGTAGAAACTGGAGAAGAAGCTGAAGCATGGTTGTCCGGAATGCATAAGTTTTTTTAGATTTATAATTATTCTACTGAATTAAAGGAAAAAATGGCTATTTATAATCTGTCTGGAAAGGCATATATATGGTGGCAAGATATTAAAAAGGTGAAAAATATAAAGGAATGTCATGTGACATGGAACTCTTTCAAGAACCTATTTAAAAGAAAATATTTATCTTAACAGTATTATGAAGAGAAAGCTAAAGAATTCTATGATCTGAAACTTGGAACACTAACTATGAAGCAATTAGGCAGCATGTTTTTAAGTTTACTTCGATATGTACCCTACATTATTGAACAGAAACCAAAAGTACAACGGTTCTTAATTTGCTTGCCGGTAATATATAAAGAAAGGATTGAATATCATCATCCTAGAACTCTGGAAGAAGCAATGAGAAAAGAAAAATTATGCTATGAAAAAAATAAAAACAGAAAATATGACATACCGGCTTGGAAAGGGAAGAGTTTTGATCAAAAGAAAAGAGTATATAAAATTTTCAGAATTTCTGGAAATAGCTATAAGGGTTATCAAGGAAACAATTACAGAAACAGACCTCAAAATGTAATGAATAACCAAAGAAGAGATATATCTGCTACATATAAAAAAATTAACAATAAAAAAGAATCCTTGAAATGCTGGGAGTGTGGGGATCCACACTATTTTAAAGATTGTCCAAAGAGAAGAAAGTATGTTAATAATTTACATTCTATACAAGAAGATGTTACTGTAGGAGATGTGACCAAAAGCATACCAAGTATTAGCACAACATTGAAGAATCGACAAGCAAATCATCAATCGACAATGGTCGAAATCGAAGGTATGTTAAAAGACAAACCTATTTCTATGTTGATAGATCTAGGTGCAAGTTTAAGTTATATATCTCCTATATTGGTAGAATCATGTAAAATTCAGCAAGATAAGTTTGAAAAGTCATGGTTAGTTCAGCTTGCTACAGGAACAAAAAGGAAAGTAACTAACTTTGTTAAAAACTGTGAGTTTTTCATGAACGAGATTAAAACACATGCATATTTAAATTTTTTTACCTTTGGGATCGTATGAAATGATAATAGAAATGGACTGCTTAGAGATAAAAGTGATAAAATTAATATAAATAATATTCCAATACTGAAAGAATTTAAAGATGTATTTCTGGAAGAAATTCCAGGACCACCTCCTGAAAGAGAGGAAGATTTTACAATCAATCTCATACCAGGAGCAGTACCAGCTTCGAAAGCTCCTTATAGAATGAACCTATTGGAATTGAATGAATTAAAATATCAGATTCAAGAATTAATTGACAAGAAGTATATCCGACCAAGTCTATCCCCTTGGGGAGCACCAGTAATATTTGTTAAAAAGAAATATGGTAGTTTAATATTGTGCATCGACTATAGACAACTAAATAAGATGAAAATTAAAGATAGATACCTGTTACCCTGAATTGATGATTTATTCAATCAATTCAGAGGAACAACTGTATTTTCCAAAATAGATTTGCGATTGGGATATCACCAACTAAGAGTAAAATCTAAAGACATATATAAAAATGCTTTTAGGACTAGGTATGGTCATTATGAGTTTCTTGTGATGCCCTTTGGGTTGAAAAATGCACCAGCAGCGTTTATGTGCTTAATGAATAGTGTATTGAGTAAATATCTAGAAAAATTTATAGTTGTATTTATTGACGATATATTAATTTACTCTAAAAATTAACAAGAACATGAAGAAAACTTGAGAATTGTATTACAAGTATTAAGGGAACAAGAACTTTATGCAAAATTCAATAAGGGTATTTCTTTGAAGATAAAATTCAGTACTGAGGACATGTGATAACTAAGGAAGGAATATCAGTTGACCCTAATAAAGTAAAAGCCATAATGGAGCGTCTAGTTCCTAAAGATGTATTTGATATACGATCTTTCATGGGAATCACAGGATATTACAGAAATTTTATTAAATATTTCTAAAAAATTGGATACCCTATAACTTATTTACAGAAGAAAGGAAATAAATTTGATTGGAATAATAAATGCGAAGATAGTTATAATAAACTAAAACACTTGTTAACAACAACACATATTTTAAAAATTGCAGACCCTTACAAAGACTTTACTATTTGCACGGATGCATGCAAAGAAGGTCTAGGAGGAGTGTTATTGCAAGATAACTATGGTGTGGCCTATGAGTCAAGAAAATTAAAAGAGCCTGAAAGAAACTATACAACTCACGATTGAGAGTTGGCTACTATAATAGACACATTAAAAATGTGGCGACATTATCTTATTGGTAGACGATTTTTACTAAAATATGATAATGTTAGTCTAAAATATATTTTTGACTAGCATAATTTAAATGGAAGACAAGCAAGATGGTTGTCTTTTCTAAGTGAATATGATTTCGAAATAAAACATATCAAAGGGAAAGAAAATAAATTAGAAAACACTTTGATTCGCCATGCTAATATGTTGTATATGGCTGCAAGTAGTAGTTACAAAACGGATTTAGAGATAAAAATACAAACAACAACAAGAACTGAAGATGAATATCAGGAATTAAAAGATAAAACAACAGAAAATGAAGCAAGTCAAATAAAACTAGATTTTAAATTGAGCAAAAAAGCATTGTTAATGTATAAGGACAGGTTATATGTACCTAATTCTGCAGAAGTTAAGCTATTAATTATGAGTGAAATGCATAAGACACCTTATTCATGACATCCTAGATATCAGAAAATGATTACCATGTTGAGGAAAGAATTTTATTGGCCTAATATGAAAAATGAAGTTGCATAATATATAGCTAAATGCCTAGAATGTCAGCAAGTTAAAACTAAACATCAACATCCAGCAAGGTTATTGCAGCCCTTACCCATTCCAGAATTGAAGTGGGA
The DNA here is from genome assembly GCA_027924585.1 of Larix kaempferi. Lineage (NCBI taxonomy): Eukaryota > Viridiplantae > Streptophyta > Pinopsida > Pinales > Pinaceae > Larix > Larix kaempferi. Next base: position 4,604,620 of record BSBM01000084.1, read on the forward strand.
GGTGATTAGTATGGACTTCATAACAGGTTTTCCTAAAAATGCTAAACATAATTATTATATAATGGTTGATGTAGATAAGTTGAGTAAGGCTGCACATTTTATTCCTATTAAATCTACATACAAATCTATTCATATTGCTGATATATTTATGAGAGAAATATTCAAATTACATGGTGTACATAAGATAATATTTTTTGACATAGATACAAAGTTTACAAGAAATTTTTGGAAAGATTTGTTTTCAGGGTTAGATACTAAACTAAAATTCAGTACATCTTTTCACCCTCAAAGAGATGGACATATAGAAAGATTAAATCGATCTTAGAAGACATGCTTAGAATGTATGCTATGGATAAACCAGGAAAATGGGAAGACTATTTACATTTGGTTGAATTTGCTTATAATAACCATTTTCAAGCTTCTGCTAAGATGAGTCTATTTTAAATACTTTATGGATAAAAATGTAACACTCCAGTTTATTGAAGTAGTCCAATTGATAGATTAATGTTAGGTCCTATTAAAGTGTTAAATGATATGGAACTAACCGTGAAACAGGTACAACAAAACTTGAAGATAGCTCAAGACAGACAAAAGAGATATGCAGACTTGAAAATAACTCAAAGAGAGTTCCAGGTGGGGGGTCATGTTTATGTAAAAGTAAAACCAAGGAAGAGTTCTTTAAGATTGGGGAAGTGTGCTAAACTAGCACCCAGGTATTGTGGCCCTTTTGAAATATTAGATTAGGTTGGACCGGTAGCTTATCGGTTGGCATTACCACCTACGGTAAAAGTACATAATGTTTTTCACGTTTGTTTTTTAAATAAATACATACATGATGTTACTCATGTTGTGGATTGGAATGTTATTACGGTGGAACTAGAAGGAGAATTGCAAGTGGAACCATAATGTATCCTCGACATGAGGGAGCTTATCCTTCGGAACCGCATTATTGGGCAGGTAAAGGAGCAATGGATGCATCTTATCCCAGAAGAAGATACTTGGAAATTGGAAAGTAATATGCGGGAGGCATATCCAATTCAGTTTCAAGAAGAAACAATGGAAGATTGAATAACACCAAGGACGGTGTTATCTTTAAGGGGGGGTGTATGTAATACCCTTATAACTTTGATTAAATTTAAATACTTTGTAATGTTGTTTTAAAATATTGTTGAACAATTATTTGACCAAGTGTGGTCAAAGACACTTGTATGAGGATTTTGAATTATTATTATTATTTATTAAATAAAAACAGGAGAATCCAATTTGAAGTAGTTGTTGAAATAGTGTTTACTGACCTAGAAGGATAAATGACAAGTGTTGGACAAGAAACCTTGGTGGTGAAAACATATATTTAATACCTCAACAGGTGCATGAGGCATCTTCCCTATTTTACAGGTTAGAACTCTAGATGGAGGTTCTAGAGAAAGAGGCTCATGATAGACCTAAGTCCTAGGAAAAGATAAATATACATTCCCATCAGACAAGAAGGAGGCTTGGATAAAAGAGGGAAAAACATTATTGTTGATTAAGAGAGGGATATGAAGTGTTGGTACAGAATTATTATCCAACAGTCTTTGTCCTTGTGGTTCAGTAAACAAGCTCAGGGGTTTCAAAGCAAGTAATCTTGGCTACATTCTGGAATATGGGTTGGGAGGAACGACGAACTTCAGATTGGATTCGGTCTTCTCTTATTGTCAGGTTCTATTATCAGTATAAAAGTATTCAGTATTTACTTTTGTATATTTGTTTTAGTTGGTTGTATTATAATCTAATTACAAATGTTTTACTTCAGAATGTATCAATCTACTTCATTATATTCTATCAAGATTATATTATTCTAACATGTGTATGATGACTACCTTATGCTATAAATTCTATGTTCTGTTCATGACTCTGTTGAACTCTATTTCATTTGATAATCTAAGAAAATTTACATTAGGGTTTCTTTTGCATATCTATTATATTTTTGAGTTAATCAAGTAGAAGTATTATTTTATAATGATTACAGGTCCAAATGGTTTGTTATAAATACAAAGTATGAGAATAGAAACATACACAAATATAATTCAATAATCATAGTAGGCAAAATGCTTTTCAATATAAATTCCTAGAACAGAATAACTCTAGATATTTTCCATTACAAATCATACAAGAACAGAGTTTCGAAACCAATATCAAAATCATTGACCATGTAAACTATATATTTATTACAGAAATGAGGCTGAGAGGCTATTGTTTTATAGAGCCAAAAGACTATCATTGTATTCTCGACTAAGGTCGAAGGATACAAGGGAGACGGCTTACTACCCTTCCCTATCCTTAAGTTCATTAATGTGTGGGCAATGCGCAACATTTCCACTGCATTGAACCAAACATAAAGAAACAAAAACAACTACTCAAATATTTTTAGCATTTTCATATTCATAGAAATCAGAAGAGAAATTATTCACATAACAAAACCAAGAGGATTCATAAATATATATTTATTCAAATTAAATACAGATCTGTGATGGTATCTTAGATACAGTCGAGTCAAAAGACATTTAAAATAAGATTTCCAGTTATCAAGACAGTTAAGCCATAAAGGCTCCCACTAGTTGCATTATTAACTAAGTAACATAGTGGTCAGATGTGAACGCATAAACCCCATTTTACGGCGTAAATATTCCAAGTAATGCACATGGTATGCATGCGCCAAACTTCAACATTAACCAGAATTGATGAGAATAAAACATACAGTGTTCGCAACCCTTGTGGTTGTAATCCTACACCACCTACAACCACATTCATACGCACAGGAGTCAGATTTTCAGTTAGGGTTTAAAGTTGTAACTAAAACATTATTCACGAAACCTACACTCTAGTACTTATAGTGTTGTGAAGTCTATATTCTTAGAATCGAAAATCCTTTAATGGAGTTTTTCCATTTCTGCGTGTTTGTATAAACAAATGAATATGAAGTTAGATGCAATATTTAAAAAAAAAATAACAAGAAGGTATACAGGGTTAAGTATTTCAATACCTCACATTGCAACATTCTAGGGTTCCTTGGAAGAGGATACCCATTCTTTTTACCTCTGCGTATTCGTAGATAGACCTGCACAAGAAAAAAATTAAAGATTAACACATATAAATGAACTCTGTGAACAAAATAACTATTGAAAGAAACAACAGTATATTTTACACCTTACCTATATAAACTTAGTGTAAGGACAAAGTTCCACTAAACAATGATAGGTTCCGCAATTGTGTACCCTTCAAACATGATAATAGAGTCAAGTTGAGACCATGCGTAGAGCTGAAGGCTCCACAGTAGAGTGGCAATACTCTATGATCAAATCCAAAATAGAACCTTTGACCAAACAAAAAGAAAATGCAGAGCCAAACCCTATCTCTCAACTATACAAGAATAAATTACAGATCTTCACTCAAAGACACAGAGCCGAGCGTTCACACTCATCTAAAAGGGAAAACCCTCCCAAGGAGCACTGCGAACACTCCATATGGAGGATATCTTGCTCATTCAAACGGTTTTAGGTTAAACAACCTTTCAACTTTGCATTTGAATAACGATGGGAAGCTCTGCGCAGATCCGAGGCTCCATAGCACAGTAGCGTAACCCTACCAAAACCAAAAACATGAATGCACTGGTTTGGAAACCTTTTGTTCGAATAACCCTTGAACCAAGTAGTTATGATCCCTAGTAGTGGATCTAATGGTGGATCAGAAGCCACGTTGTGGATATAGTGGAGTACTACCAACTCGCGTTTAATGCGATCACATGTCATACAACACTTAGCATTTAAGAACTCGAGTCTATATTAATAACACAGATCCCATAGTAATCAAATAAAATCATAACATTTATATCAAATATTCTCGTGGTTATACATTGCAAGTATGAGGACCATCGCTTAAACATGGTCGTTGTATGGTTATCAATAGAGCCATCCGACTTTAGTATAGTCATAGTATAACATATGGCTTGGAATACATATATGTAATGAGAATCATAGTTAAACATTCAATCCAATGCCAAATGGTAAGGTCGATTTGACCATGGCATTTGGATCTTTCCATAATGGTATTAATATGATTTAGTATATCAATAAGAGGTTCTTTCAGAAATAAATTATCATGGCAATAATTTAACATCGTAGAAATAGTAGTAAAGAAATAGATTAGGATTGGCCATTAATTGGCCATTAAGCTAGGACCATAATGATAATAGTATCTGGATCACAAGTTAGATGCATGAAATAGAAATATAAACTGTAATCATAATGGATTAACGGTAGTGGTTGTATAAATGCATGTAGCCGTCATATTAAAGGCTGAATTTTATTTCGCAAACATTGTCATTAATTTCTTATGTGACTCTAAGAATACTGAAATTCAATTTATACCTTATAGACGAGTGATGCTGAGTCGAACGACATCCTTATTGTTTTGCACACCTGCGACATAAGAATTAATATCGTCCAGAATACTTATATAAAAATTTTAAAAATTGGTTAAATTTGGGGTTCTGACATTATCACAAGTGAAGGACTATCTAAGAGTCCGAGAGTCAAGGGAGTGAAGGATATCCTCCAAAGGATAAGTAAATTCTTGTTTTACTTATGCATTCTTTGATTTATATTGAAAAAAATCATGTATTATGTTTCCTTACGATGATAAGAGCACGGATTTCAAAGCAAAAGATTGGAATAATTTTCATGAATGGAAACAATAGTGTATTGCAAAAAGAACTTGTTGCTTATATTATGATTATAATTGAAAAAAAAAAATAGTATGTTTATGTTATACTGAACAACTTTGGAAGACCTTGGAAGGTTGTGTAAAAGTGCAGGTCATGAAAGGGTGAGGAAAAATAACAACGTGCAAGAAGCATATAAGGACAACTAAGGGATAACATTGCAAAGGCACTCGAAAGTCGAAGACAAGATGTTGAAGAGCATGAAAACCTAGGACGATGTTATTCTTAAGGGGGGAAGGATGTAACATCCCTCATTTTACCCTATGTTGTTGAAAATGAAAATGTAATTGTTTCGGGTGAGGAGCTCAAGGCCAAGGCCCCACCAGTAAACCATGTAAATATTTGTTAATTACTTCCTTAGTTGTAATGGTTAATTTAAACCTAGGATATCGGAGGTTGTGACACAACTTGAACGATGAGGGAAAGAATCCATTAGGGGAGAGGGGTCGAGTGACTAGGAATCCATGAGAATCCAGGCTATAGATGACGGAGGTCATCTTGGTGCTGGCAAGCACTTAGTAACTACATACTTGATGTGCCTAATGTATTAAGTGTCGTCCTAAAATATGTTAGTCCTAGGGTAAAGGTTCTCCTAAGTAAGATCATATGGCCCTACTAATTAACTATTATTCAAAACCCCAACTAAAACTGAGCATGCTAATTATTATTAGTTTTCTAAAGCTTGACAAAAATGGTACTAGATAAACTCCAAACAAATGGAAGGGAGGATTTGTTCTAAGAAGACTTATTCTAAGAAGCCCTATGTCTTTATGGAAAGCGAGTAAGTGGCCATACTCATATAAATATAACCTATCATAAGATAAGCACATTATTAAAATACAAATAAAGTTAAGTGAAGTATATATTGCATCTCTAAATAAGAGTGGATCAAGTCATGGGTAGTTAATCCAGAGGGACTGGTCGAGAAAACTTAGGGAATTTGTCTTCTTAAGGAACCATCGCTGCCACTTGTATCCACGCAGTTTGTAAAACTACCATGTGTCAATGCGATGAGCACAAGAACCCTCCTTCATAAGGAAGAGCCAACTCGTCATAGAGGGGAAAAAAGGGACTACATTCGATCTTTGCAAGGAAGAAGGGGGGTGGATAATCTCTATGAGAAGGGAGATGGTGAGCCATCACTGCAATAAGAGGAAAAATGCGATCCATGGGTATTATTTTCTCCTTATTGTATTAGTTTTTTTGTCTGGCTTATTTACATCTTATTCACATCTGAATGGTCGCAATTTACAATAGTTGACAAACTTGAGCTCTGCACCCCATCGATGCACACCATCGATTTTCTATGTGGCTTATTTACATCTTATTCACATCTGAATGGTTGTGACTCACAATGGTCAGAGTTTGACCTCTGCAGCCCATTGATGCCAAACATCAATTTTCTGTCTGTCTTATTTACATCTTATTGACATCTGAATGGTTGAGATTTACAATGGCTGACAGAGTTGATCTTTGCACCCCATTGGTGCACACTATCGATTTTTTGTCTGGCTTATTTACATCTTTTTCACATATGAATGGTTGTGATTCACAATGGTCAGAGTTTGACCTCTGCACCCCATCGATGCACACCATCAATTTTATGTCCGGCTTATTTACATCTTATTCACATCTGAATGGTTCCGATTTACAATGGTTGACAGAGTTGATCTCTGCACCCCATCGATGCACACCATCGATTTTATATCTGGCTTATTTATATCTTATTCACATCCGAATGGTTGCGATTCACAATGGTCATAGTTTTATCTCTGCACCCCATCTATGCACACCATCAATTTTCTGTCTGGATTATTTACATCTTATTCACATCTGAATGGTTGCGATTTACAATGGTTTACAGAGTTGATCTCTCCACCCCATCGATGCACACCATCAATTTTTCTGTATGGCTTATTTACATTTGAATGGTTTCTATTTACAATGGTTGACATGTTTTGATCTCTGCACCCCATCGATTTCTATCTCGCTTATTTGCATCTAAATGGTTTTGATTTACAATGGTTGACAGAGTTTGATCTATGCAGTCCATTGATGCACACCATTGGTCCTTGCTCTGGCTTATGCATTGAATAGTGTGAACTCTGAATGAGGAGGTTTTCTTGAACAAGATCATCTTGGTATATATCATGTGATCTCTGATGTCTTTTGATATTACTTCTCATATGATAATTAATTTAGGATATATAGTATATTGATAGCTATTTTTGGCCATCATGGATATATATATATATATATATATGACAGTATCTAGATGGTTATCATGGATGTAAAGAATATTTGATATGCATAGTTAATGAGTTGATCATAAAATTCAACAGATAAGAAACAGACTTTGTAATGGATTCAAGTATTTATGATGAATGGATTTATTATTCTTGGAAGGAATTGTTCACTAAAACTTAATATCATTTGCATATTTTGGAAAAGGGAAAATTTGCAACTATTGTGTAGTAGATAGTTAATAAGATATTATAAGTATGTGTACATCTAACCATTTTCACCATGAGTGACATGAATATGGTATAAGATTTGAATCAACATATACTTATGGAAAACAAAAGTAACTATTTATTTTCCTAAAATATATGGGTTCACTTAGTAATGTTAAAGGGAAATTACATGATCAAATACAAGTACGATGTAGAATGTATTTGAGGTGAAAGAGATATATATATATATATATATATATATATATATATATATATATTGATATAAAGTTATATATTACTTGTACTACTTATATATATATATATATATATAGATGTAAAGTTATATATTACTTGTACTACCTACATATGATGACCCAATGAAGTGAATGTTTATTTAGGGGCTGATGCACAATCATGGACTCCTTTAAAGACACTTTAGGTGACAATTAGGGGTACTTCCGTAACGGATTTGAAGATGAAGTAAAAAGACAAAAGATAGTTAATTGAATCAACTTTCATAAAATATAACATTTATCTTTAAAAAAATTGTGTAAATGATTATAAAATTAGTTTCCATTAAATTGGGTTTTCAAATTTTCAGCACATCAATGTTTGTGCGGGTGCATCACTTATTGAGGTAAATGATGTCAATTTTGAATAAAATGTTGCAGACATATAAAGGACATATGGGCCTAGTCCAACACTATTTTTTCAAAACATTTCATGAATTATTTTTTTTATTATTGATTATTGAAGTCCGAAAACCTTGAAATGAAAACTTTATGTGCGGGTGCAACACTTTAGGGGCAAAAATTAATGAAAACATTGATTTCTATATATGAGATTGTATAGCTCAGTCTCCTCTAGTGCACCATATAGTTTTCTTGGGAAATGGTGAAGGAAATCAAAATTTATATAAAAACCAATCGATGTATGTATTTTTGAAAACTGATGTGTGTCATTTAGAAAGTTAATAATAAATAATAAAAAAATACATTTTTATGAAAAAATTACATATTCAGAATCGTCAGATCGTACTCTACAATATTCTATATTTTCATAAAAAAATATTGAGTTGTTCATAGCAAAACACGCCATTGAAACTGAGCATATTGATAGAGTTCTAAAATACAGACAATGGCCCTGGTTTTTTTGTTCTGGCTAATAGGTTCGGCAATCCAAAGCTATTTCCAAACATCATCCCAAGACTTGTTTTGGCTGAGTTTTTAAATTTTAAATTAATGCATATGCGTTATAATGCATATGCGGTTTAGACTTGTTCATATCGCATATGCGATATAACGGATATGCGTTTTTGTTTAGTAAAAAAGAGTAAAGAGAAAATAAATATTATTAGATAAAAGAGTGGCATAAAGATTATTCTTTTGAAAGGTAAGATAGCATCTCATCATGGTTAAGATAACATTGTTTAACATGACAAATGGGTTCGGAAACAATACATCTCTATTTTGAACTAAGTTATATTTGATATATTATGGAGTATGGTATAAAGTATAAACTCACAACAAAGTGAAGGGGACATCTAAGAAGCCAAATGGTGGATTGTGGATTGTTATTGATGAAGTAATTGGGATATTGTGGTGAGTATAATTTGATTTTCAATCCATTTTCAAGTGTTAGGGATTTAATCCTCGCCGTTTTAATAATTTCCCTTGTATCCTATCCTAGGTATGAGAGTTAATAGGAACTGAAGAAAATTCAATTCAAATATATCTTGAGAATTCCATCTTCACTATTGTGTAGTCTCCTAGTATAGAACTTCACCTTACTACACTAAGATAGTTGAAGTTTGTGGCTTCGACCTATAGTTCACTATGCATCTATTGATTGATGTTATTGATGAGAACCAACACATATTTCCACTTATTTTGCTAATTAAGCTTTCTTTGATATTAGTGTGGTTAAATGACTTCAAGTAGGGTTTTTATTTAACGACAAATTTATTATATACCTTAATAATGCTCTACTTGAGTTGATGATGATTATGGTTGTTATTAACATCCATTGAGACTTGATTATTTTGAATTTGGGATGTAATGTGGGTGTACACATCACATTTTAATGTGATTTGTTTCTATATGATCTTTAATAGTTTAATCACATTACACTATTGATTCAAAAACAACAAATCATTTAGCTATAAATTTTGCAACAAATCATTTAACTATAAATCTTGATGATTGATCCTTTCACTCACTCCATACCTCACTTTCTCCCCCTACCTCCTCTCTCCACCCCCTTCTCTCTCCCCCCATAATTCCTTCTCTCTCTCTCCACCCCCTTCTCTCTCACACACATCCACACACCCTCTAAAACAATTCCTTTGTTGCCCCTCCCTCCCGCCAAAACTCTTTCTCTCTTCCCCCCCTCCGTCCCTCCCTCCCTCCCTCCCTCCATGTGTTCCATCCTATTAGTCACTCCATCCCTCACTTTCTCCCCCTACCTCCTCTCTCCTCCTTCAAGCCTTCATCCCTCCTTCATCTCTCCATCTTTCTCTCCTTTCCTTAATATCCATGATCTCTCTCTCTCTCTCTCTCTCTCACACACACACACACACAATCCCTCATCTCTATCCCTCAGTTTAACCATCCTTGAACATCCTTCATTTCCCTAAATCCCTACTCTCTCACCCTCTAACCATCCCTCCATCCATCATTCTCTCTCTCTCTCTCTCTCTCTCTCTCTCTCTTACTCTCCCCCTCTCACTCTTTAACCACCCCCCATTTGTCTCTCTCATTCACTCACTCTATACCTCTATCTATACCACCACTCCATCCCTCCCTCACACTCTTTAATGACCTCCCCCATTTGTCCCTCTGTCCATTATGCTATATATCTTTCCTCCATCCATTATCCTATATCGTTCTTACACCCAATCATCCCTCCCTTTTATATATATCACCCTCTTCCATCCCCCCTATATCTCTCCCATCCCATCCCTCCCACTTATATTTATTCCCCTCCCACCAATCCCTTCGTTTTATATTTCTCCTCCCTTCAGTCCCCCCTCATATCAATGTCCAGAGACCCATCCCTCCCTTCCCCTTATATTTATTCTCCCTTCATCCCCCCCATATCTCTCCCCTACCCATCCCTCCCTCCTATGATTCCATCTACAACTTCCTCTCCCTCCTTTGACTCCTCCCACACCTCTTTTAGCTTAATCAATGTAATGTTGGGGCATAAGCCACCCCATAGATCATTTGGATGGAATCTTGGGAGTCTAAATTGTATTAAAAGGGGATAAGGGTGACATTATAGGGTTTTGGATGGGAGGGATGGGTATCTGGACATTGACCATAGTCATGGAAAAAAATATGGTCCAATGAGTCTCTAAATCAACACACATGCACTATAGATGGAATATTTGGCCTTTAGTGGGATATGGGTGTCATTATGAGGTTTTATGCACTAAGGATGGGTCTTAGGGTTTTAACCATGGTAATGAGACAAAAGTGTAACAGAAATATAAGTATATGTATTAGGTTGGGGTGATAAGGTTTAAGGGATATAATTATTAGGGATTAAGGTTATACTCAATATTTGTTAATAGTTATGACTTAGAAGGGTTATATTTATTAGGATTTATATGGGGTAGGGAGTCATAAATGTTACTAGTAATATGGATTAGTGGTTTTAGTGTTTAGGGATTGTAGTGGCTAAGGTTGGAGGGGTTGGGGAATAGGGGTCACAGGTTCATGGCTATAGGGGTTAGGAATTATATGTGTCATTATGTAAGGGCTATATAGATTCAAGCTTATGTGAGGTATTATTTTTTGGTAATAAGTGATAATATTGTAAGAGTTAAGGGTTATATGGTTACTAAATAAAGGTTATTGTTGTTAAGGGTTGGCAAGAAGTCATAATGGTTCATGGTAATATGGATTAGGGGTTGTAGTGTTTAGATATTATAGTTCATGGATTAGGGGATTAAATGATGTTTTTATGGTTCATGGTTAAATGAGGTTTCAATAGTTGCTATGCACTAAATCGCATATGCATGTGCGATATATCACATATGCGATTTAGTGATCACGTTTATAACAAACTGGCCGTTAGTAAAAAGCGTAAAAAGCAAAGTTCATATCACATATGTGTTAAAACGGACATGCGTTATATCGCATATGCGATATGTGTTTAATAAAAAGTCTTGGGTTGCGGGCCGTGGGCCAGTACTGTACAGGAAAAGACAAAATTCTTCTAAAACCCGCGTAGGAAGTCAGCGAGGAAGATGCTTACACCCAAATAAGCTAAAATTAAAAAAGAAAAGAAGAGGGAACATTCAAGAAATCGTCGGCATTCATTGGATGAGAAAATACCTCCCATTCCTACTCAACAGATACCTGAAGGAGAGCACGGATATATAGTTTCTTTGGGTGCTACTTGAAAGGTGCTGTCACTAATGGTCTACGTGTGACGCAGGACGATATTATATTTATTAACATGAGTTCGAGCATATTATAGTTTCCTCACCTAGGATCGTTTGTTTACAAAAATAATTGCAATATTCACATTTTGAAATTGAAACTTTTACTCTCGTTACCGTATGAGATAGAAAAATATATACGTTAAAATGTGTCATGATAGGGACGAATTAAAAACGACTTTAGAAGAGAATAAATCCGTGTTCAATTACACAGGATATGCAATATCGCAGGATCCAAGCATACCGTGCTAGAAACTGTACTATCAACGTTCAAGACCTTGACAGAATTGAGAGACTTTGTGGCTAGCTATACTATGCGGTGATATTATTAGTATCTCTACATATTCAAACATTGTAAGATACTTACTGTGAATATAAATCCGAGAAAACACGGGGAAATATATTGAACCAAGGGACCGGAAGAACTTCCATAGCGACTTGGAGGAGGAACGCTCCGAATGGTATTGAAAAGCCAGCGATATGGAGAGCTACTGGTCGATACATAGTGATCACCATAATCACGGTGTCGTCATGCGGGTCCTGGCATGAAAGGAAGAGAGGGATGCATTGCCAAGAACAACCTGCCCACAAGACTGCAAGGCGTATGTGGAACCAAGATAATCCAGAAGTACAGTATGCGGGCAAGTCATTCTTGGCTGAGTAACACTCTCTGCCTCTACATGCAAGAGCCTGCACGAATTTCTTTACAATTACCAGAATTACTCGACAAGATCGAACAACTCATGAATCCCAGCGTAAGAGAATAATAGGTAAAATTGGAAGGAGGGATGGTGAGAGGAAGACAGATATTTATACACAATGCATGCGTAGAAATCGATGGCATGGAATCAACAAATCGAATCTCTGGGAAAGAAATGAAATGTGTAAAGTTGGAACCCAGAAATCGAATATATCTTGAAAATAAATGAAATGGCTCTGCAAAAACGATATGTTCGATTCGCCGCGTAGTGCGCCCACGTTGAAGAGCATATAATTGGTACCCATCTATACATTTATCAGCTTTAATCGCACCGAGCCAACGGCTACCCTGACACGTAGCGTTAAGCAAAGCAATCGACCTAAATTCTGTCGGCATAATGCATTGAAAAGCGATAAAGGAGCACTGGCATAATGTCTTATCATCGTTCGGGTGTGTAATCAGAAAACGATAACGGAATGACGTGTAATATCGACCCACGGTCCACCAACAAAATGACGCAAAAGAATCTTACCCCGAGAACGTGAAAAAATACAGTGTACTTTATGCTTTTGCTGTCCTCGATAAGCTTAATGCCTGCTGTCTGTGCACGAATTTGTGTTTCTTTATCTTTTCCATATATTTATCATGATGTGATGTCTAACATATCCTTCTCATCGTTGTTAGACATTAGATATGGGAATTCTCTTATCTTAAACTTTAAGTAACTTTGACTATGGCTGTAATAATCCCTGAAAAGAGAGGGTACTAATTGTAGATATGTGATGAAATCTGAGTGCAGTAAAAAGTCACCAGAAAGGGTTAATATGCTAATTATCATCGAAGTTATAAATAATAGATTATTTTTATTTTTTAGTTTCTGCCATAGCAAGGAACGCAATGTTATTGGTGCTATGGTATTATTAATCTATTCTAGAGCAGGGAATATAGTATTAGATTTGGCGTGAAAGCTATGTTTATGAATTTTGAGTATATATAACAAATTTTTAAATACAGACATAATCTCCTTTAAAAGTGAATTTTGAGAATCAATGCTAAGTGAATGTGAGAACGAGTAATAGCTTTTCACATGATCTACAAGTCAAGTCACGGATTTACAGTTTTTTGAAAACCGAACCTTATTGGTCGAAGAGCCGAGGAGCTCCAATGTTAATTTAGAAGTGGTTTCAACTCTTGTGGTTAATAAGATTACTTAATTTTAGGAGTTAATTACTATTAACGTTCATCCTTGTTTGCCACGTAACACTGGTATTGGCCGTAGGCCTAGCATTCATGACGTAACATATTGAAGAATCATAGGGAAAAGGCTTTTGTCTATTCGTATCTATGTTACCATTAGAAACGAACAAGAAACTGAGTCAGAAGGTTTCGCCCATATAAAAAACGAGGAGAGAGAAAAATAATACTATTAAATAAAAAAATATGTTTTGAAAATATAAAAATGAAACCATTAGAAAAATAAAGTTTTTAAATAAATAAGATTAAGATAAGTAGAATTTAGAATAAAAAAACTTATAAACACTAATAATACAACTCATAATAAAATGTGATTTCATAAATACATATTCATGCTCATTTAAAATGAACTATTTTATGCTTACTTATCTATCAATCAATTAAAACTTAACAAACTTTAACCTCATCCATCTAATTTTATTACAACATGAGCCTTAACGTGGTTTGTTCAAAAGAGCACCTCCTAATATTGATTGCCTCCTCCTCGAAGTTCGAAGAGATTTCCATTACTCTAAGAGACTGCCCTGCTAGCGGTTCTCCCTGCTTGTGGAGAGCTAGACTCTCTCAATGTATTTACAGCGAAATACAAAACTGGCACCCTGTACATACAAACAATGTGAGTCATCCAAGTTTTGACCATGTAAACCCAATCTAGATGAAACTCATCAAACTAAGAGGAGGACGGATTTCATATAAAAACGGCCAGTTTGGTAGTCGTGAATAGCAGGAAAACGTCCTCACCAGCCTACGAAAACCACCCAATTGTAGATTGCGAGATACAAGCGCCTGAGACCTAAGAAGAAACCCACCATTGCTACGTCCAACCTTCAAACTTCGGCCCTTGCAATGGTTAACATGAACATGTAATGGGGAAGATGAGATCCTTCTGTTTTGTTTTCGACTTTAATAAAAGTGAAAGCTTCCGAAGATAACGATATTGTTAATCTGGAAAGCCTTCATAGCTCGTCCCAAAATCTCCAAAACTCATACAAACGGAGTGGATTACTGAAATGTAGAAACTGAGTTTTCCATGGTTTCTCCCGAAACAGTTTCTCATGCTTAAAAACAAGAACGGATCCCTGTCATGTTTCTGGTAACCTAGATTCGTATCAAAGTAGATTCATGTTCAGTTTGGAGTGATCTTTTTAGTGAAAATAATATATATTTGACATGCGTGTTTAAGGTTGAGTGAAAAGTTGAAGTTGCACATTCAATCACTTATGATAAATTAATTCAAATAAATATATTTTTATGCCAAATTCTCAATCTTATTATATTTATTTATTTATTTATATCCATCATATACTTATAATTATGAAGAAGAAATATTTATATTCTATGAGTATAAAGTCTATGATAAAGATTGCTATGTGTTGGACTCAACTCATTTAGCGGATAAGTATGATAAGATTAAGTTACATACAAAGCAAATGGGTGCAAATGGATGTTGATAAAAATAGTCTTTTATAAGAAGATAGGTGTAAGGATTAAATGGTATATGTATTAAATTGCTTTTAGGTTAACATATCTAATCTTTTATGTGTTCATGTACATCTTGATTAGAAGTTTAAGGAAATAATTTTGTACCTCGTACCTCAAATGACTACTGAGGGTATTGGATGTGTTAGAGAAATAAGACAATGTTTGTACATGATGTATCGTAGTACAATGAATCTTTAGAAGACCAATGAAAAATAGTGGTTATATTTTGTTTGTTGTGAGTTTATATATCAAATCATTTGTAAAAACTTGAATGAAGACCGTTGTAAGAACCAGAACGGTCCAAGGGTCAAGGTTGGGAGGAACGTGGTAGCCCCAAAGTTATCCCGTTAAGGAATTGTTCTAATAGGACACAGAAGCACAATAGTTTTTACACTAATTATTATTTGAGTGTGCAGGCCACCTACAGGAGAGGAGCAAGTCACCAGCCGACAAGCAGGTTTCTACAGGAATAGTTCAAGTGTCAAGCAACTAGGTTTCTACAGGAAGGGATCAAATACTCAAGCAGCGAGGTATGGAGTATTTAAATGCTTCAAACTCCAGTTATAGTAAGTTAGTCATTAAATTAGAGTAAATACTGCAGCATAGATTTCATTAACCATATTATCAAATTCAAGGTTCTGCCCAGAACCCAGTGGAGGGTCTACCAGGCCTAGCTAAGCTAGCCTTTGCTAGACAACGCATTTTGTTTTCTAGGTTAGGGTCTCTATAATTTACTGTTACAAGTAGCTATCTGATGTCAAATCGTATTTCTTATTCACAGTACAAAATTCCATCTAAGCATGCTAGTTCTTTTATTTCTTTTCCAGAACCATTATCATACAAAAATCAAACAAAACATACATCGAACATTCAGCTACATTACTCTTTTAAACTATTCAAACATCGATTTACCACACCAGACAGAAGAAACAAGATACGGTATGAATCCAAAGATTCCATCATCAACACATTAATCCAACACTACTACGAAGACACCACAGTACTTTCCCAAGGGTCGATCTTTATCAACAGTCAACTCCTCACAAGAATTTTAAACGCATCTTCAAGGCATTATGATTTATAAACTTAGCATCAAACAATTTCATTCTTGCAAATAGAAACTCAAAACGTTTATCACTTCAGATTTCAAACAGCCACAACCTACAATAGTTAACATATCATCTTACAGGTCATGGGATCGAACCCCATCCAAGGATCTGCTATTCCACTAGATGCCACAAGAATAGTAAACATGCAGCAACCCATACCCTCTAAAAAGTCAATTGAAGTAGTAGCTAGGGCTAGGACTCTTACCCAAAACGCAAAAGGGTTACACATTATACTTCAACAAAATTTACCCGATGACATACAGAGAAAGCGTTATTCATAAACGATGGTACAGGGATCAATTCCCACAGCCATTCATTTGAAACCGTTTTGTTTTCTACCTACTTCACATAACTAGAAATATAGCAGTACAGACCCAAATCTTAGATCATGACAGGTGTAGTATTTTAGCCTCAAGATTATGATTCACGCCATCAAAACAATCACATTAGCAACCAACATTTCCAGGCATCATTCTTAAATTAAAACGCAGATTTTAAATGGAGAACCAAATCCTGTTAACGCTTACCCAGAAGGACATTCCAGGGCCCATAGAATTACAGTTTCGCAAACGTAGATCTCTAGGGTAAGCCCCAGTTCATTTTGGGCGTTATTGACAACATCAAGAGTTCAACAAGATTCAAACATAGAGCCAGATAGCCAAAATCTCTCACTACCACTTTAGGCCTGCAAATGACTTTAGTTAGATCTTTTCACAACAGTCTAGCCAAAACGGCAACTTCGAGGAAACTCAAACTTGTCATAGTGAAGAGAATCGAGCTCACTAGGCTCCCCATAACCAAATGCAAGATACTCCACAAAGGCGAGAGTAGGAGAGAAGTAAATGTGGACTTAGGACTTACTAGTTGTAGTCGTGGCCATTAATCAGTCCCCACGCAAACGAAGGAGATCAAACCACTTACCTGTCACAGCCAATAAACATTTCAAGTCAGAAAATGTTTATTATCGTTTCTGTCAATGTAAAAATGGTAAAGTAGAACCAGTCGGATATTACCTTAGCTATCGCCATGTCTGCATAACGAAACCTTCATGGTGGGCTGACCATGAGCCAAGCTCAGGTCAGAACACCAAACCCTCAAACGCATTCAACATACAGAGAGGGGAAAAATGAACCACGAATATTGAAACCCTCGATGGTGTAGTATCCAAGACCACCTCCACTATCCTAGCTAGAAAACATTGGCATGTGATATCATATGGTTGCATTAAATGCCACCACCAACCACAAACATTTCGCTATAGGTCATTATCCCTATAGTGGTGACGACACTTGCGACCTTGAATTAATTAAAACGCAAGGGTGTTACCAAGACCCTAAGTTTGTGTAACCTCAACAAGTGATGACAAGGGTATCATGGTGTGAAATTTCCATAAAGGCTTCCAACTTCCAACAAATCTTTTCGAAGCGACAACCACCACACTTTTTAAGCCAATAGTATTATTTAAATGCGGATTTTGCGAAGTGAACACCATAAGCAGGTATCTCCATAGATAGACCTGCAAACCAAGAAAAGAAGAGAAGGCATTAGCGCAAACGCTAAGTAAGTCAAGAGCCTCCATTTTCTTACCCCTACCTCTCGGCAACCCTGCTAGGGTACCTTGCCCTTCTTAAAAAAAGAGACAAGTATCACATCATGAGCATCAACCACCACCATTAAAGGATCCCATCCACCTGAATTACCAGTGAAACTTTAATACACATGCATGCGAATTCTTATAACCATAATGAGAAGATTTAGATTTGTTACATTCAACACATACGTCCACAAGTGTCAATTCATACATCTCATTCTTATAAAACACTTTCGCAAAGCAGTAGAATCTGAATTCAGTAAACACGGATACTTAGGAAAAGGAAGTGAGACTCTTATTTTCCGCAAACAGGTATGGTCAGTACATTTCTTATTATTTTAGCAATGCTGAAGTTAATTTTAATCATTGACTCTGAAAATAGCTTTCACTACATTAACATTAAATTTTAAATTTTTATGATTTTGGGACATTACAAGTGGTATCAGAGACCAGTTACAAAAACTAAGTGACCTATTGGGCTCATTACAAACATCCGCTGTAGATACACAATAGGCAAAACATACATTTACATTCTATTTTGTTTTATGAATAAACTAACATAATTTTCTTTTCTCTATGCTTATATAACATTTTAGGTACAAACACTGTCTGGAAAAATGAATGCAGAACAGGGCAACAACATTCATGGAAATCTGGACTCACCACCCCGAGAGAAAGACCTGGTGGTCGAACTAAACTCAGATTGGAGACAATCTATGCAAAACGTACAGGCAGAGTTCTGAACTTCCGAGATGAAAATATGTAGGAAAGAAGAGAACAGCAGGCCATAAATGAGACACTACTTCAGACCTTAACAAAGGCAAACCCTCTCAGACATCCCACACTCTCAGTCAACACCTCCAAAAATGGGGACAGTCACACAAAAAGGACTACCAGCCCTAAGGGAGAAGAGCATGGAGAACACATACCTAAATCAATGGAAAGAGATTGTAAGAGCTCTTCCAACGACAAGGGTTCACCACCTCCTTGCAAGAAAAGGAGGAAGAGTGACGATAGTCTATCAGGAGAGTTTAGGAAGATAAGAGCCCCAACTTATGACAAAGAAATCAACTCTGGGGAGAAGGCTGAAGAATGGCTGCTAGGGATGAACAAATACTTCAAAGTTCATAATTAATCCAGCGAAATGCAAGCCCGACTCACCATATACAACCTAAATGGTAAAGCTGCCAGATGGTGGCGGGACTTGAAACACACTAAAGGACAAGAATTAAGGGACATAACCTGGGATACTTTCAGCAGAATATTCTAGGACAAGTATATGTTTGAAAGATTATTTGACAAGAAAATAAAAGAATTCCATGAGTTAAAGATGGGCTCCCTGACTATGGAAGCTTTCATAAACCGATTCTTAGACTTGCTACACTATGTTCTTTACATCAAAGATGAAAAGGTCAAAATATAGCAGTTCTTGGGAGGGCTGCCACCAAACTTTAGAGAAAAGATAGAGTTTGACATGCCCAAAACCCTTGATGTAACCCTACATAAAGCAAGGTTGTGCTACGAGCATGGGCAGCCAAGGAATGACAACATCAACTGAAATGGAGATAGGTTCAGAACCTTCTCGGACAATCGCAAACCAGGTTTCAGACCTCTACCCTTTCAAAAACACAACAACAGTTTTCCACCTAATAAAGGCTTCAACTGACCTCAAGCACGACCAAGTGCACCCCCACCACCTGCCAACATGCTAGCATTCAACAGAGGGACCAAAGTTGTCCCACCAACCTTTTTTTGCTGGAAATGCCAAGGGCCCCACTACTACAGAGACTGCTCCATCAAAACAGATGGAGTTTTACACAACATCCAAACAGGGGCTACTGTAGGAGACATGGCAAAAACACCAAGGATCTATGCTGCTCTCGACGGTCAACATGAAGATCACCAAGCCACCATGGTGGAATTAGAGGGTAAGATCTCTGACACTACAGTTTCAGTTTTAATAGACCCCGACGCTTGTCGAAGTTATATCTCCCCTAAGATAGTGGACACTTGCAAGTTGAACCGAGAACCTCACGAGAAACCGTGGCTGGTACAACTAGCCACTGGTATCAAAAGAAAGATCTCCGAGTTAGTTAAAACTTGCGAGATAAACTTAAACGGATTTCCAACTCGGTTAGATTTAAACATTCTACCCCTAGGGTCGTACGACGTACTCATCGGCATGGATTGGTTGGAAGAGCACCATGTCCACCTAGATTATTTAAACAAATCCTTACTTTGTAGGGATGACCAAGGGATTCAGATGACAATTCAGGGTATCCCTAAGAAAGTGTCAGTAAGATAGATCTCCGCCTTACAAGCAAAGAAAGGTATCAGAAAGGGATGCAAACTCTTTGCCCTTAACATCCAAAACATAGAAACTCATAGGGAACAGAAGATCGAAGACTTTCCAGTCCTCGTAGAATTCAAGGATGTATTTCCCAAAGAAATACCGGGATTACTGCCTAAACGAGACTTAGACTTTTCTATCGAACTGACACCTCGGTCAATACCAGCTTCTAAAGCCCCGTACCGCATGAGCACACCAGAATTGGTGGAGCTCAAACTTTAGTTACAAGAACTAATTGATAAAGGGTACATCCGACCTAGTGTGTCCCCTTGGGGCGCACCGATACTCTTCGTCAAGAAGAAGGACGGCACAATGGATATGTGCATCGATTACTGCCAACTCAACAAGATGACCATTAAGAACTACTACCCACTCCCTAGAATCGATGACTTGTTTGACCAAGTCGGAGGAGCGAAGATCTTCTCGAAGATCGACTTACGATGCGGATACCATCAGGTAAGGATTCGTGATGAGGATATAAACAAGACCGCATTTCGAACCCGTTACAGCCACTATGAGTTCGTAGTGATTCCCTTTGGGTTGACGAATGCACTAGTCAACTTTATGTGCATGATGAATAGTATCTTTAGTAAATACCTTGATAAATTCATTCTAGTCTTTATTGACGACATTCTGATCTACTCCAAGAATGAGATAGAACATGAGGAGCACCTCCGAATTGTTTTACGAATACTAAGAGAACACGAGCTTTACACCAAGTTTAGTAAGTGTGATTTCTACGGACCTCAGATTCAATACCTAGGACATATCATTTCCGAGAAGGGAATAGCTGTCAACCCCGAAAAGGTCAAAGCTATCGAAAAATGGCCCATACCCACTTTTCACGGATCGCATGCCCCATGACCACTTTACAGAAAGAGGCAAACAAGTCATATGGATCGATAAGTGCGAAGAGAGCTTTCAAAAGCTAAAACAACTACTGATTAGTCCACTGATTCTGCGTATTGCGGATCCCAATGGGGACTTCGTCATTTGGACGGATGCAAGCAAGGAAGGATTCAGGGGAGTCCTTATGCAAGACAATTGTGCCATATGCTACGAATCGAGGAAACTAAAAGAACTTGAGCAGAAATACCCAAACCATGACCTAGAACTAGCTGCCGTCATCCATGCTCTGAAAATGTGGTGACATTATCTCATGGGAAAGAAATTCTTATTGATGACTGATAACATGAGCTTGAAATACCTTTTCGATCAACCTGACCTAAATGCCAGGCAGGCCAGGTGGTTAGCCTTCCTTAGTGAGTACCATTTCGAACTAAAGCATATAAAAGGCAAGGAAAACAAGATTGCGGATGCCTTGAGCCGTCGAGCACATATGCTTTACGAGGTTACGGTGAGCCAAACCAACTCAGACTTACACCACAGAATTCGAACGGCATGTAAGAGTGACCGTTATTATATGGAAATCCTCGCAAAGATTTAGGAAGATAGACTCTTTCAACAACAGAAGGAGTATAATATAGAGGAGTCAAGACTATTGTGGTCTAAAGACCAACTTTACGTCCCAGAGAATGGAGACATTAGATCAAACATTCTCACCGAATTTCACCAGAAACCCTATTCAAGACACCCCAGATATCAAAAGATGATATTGGCCATAAAGAAACATTACTTTTGGCCTAAGTTGAAGGCTGACATCGCCATGTTCATCGTGAAATGTCAAGAATGCCAACTGGTCAAAGCAGAACACCAACACCCCTCTGGTTTACTACAACCCCTACCCATTCGGGAATGGAAGTGGGAGGTGATAAGCACGGAATTCATTACGGGCTTACCCAAGAGTAAGAAACTGAATGATTCCATTTTTGTAGTGATGGACAAATTGTCTAAAGCGGCCCATTTCATACCAGTAAAATCCACCTACAAAGCAGTTCACATAGTGGAAATATTCTTGAGAGAGATCTTTCGATTGCATGGGATACCCAAAGCAATCATTTCCGAACGAGACACGAAGTTCACTAGCAACTTCTGGAGAGCATTATTCTCGAGTCTGGAAACCCAGTTACAATTCAGTACCGCGTACCACCGTTAGATCGATGGAAAAACGAAACGAGTAAACCAGATCCTAGAGGACATGTTGAGGATGTATGTCATGAATAACCCCACCAAGTGGGAAGATTATTTGCACCTAGCGGAGTTCGCATACAACAACGGTTATCAAACCTCGGCCAAAATGAGTCCTTTCGAAGTACTTTATGGCAGGAAATGTCGGACTCCCGTGACTTGGGACAGCCCGATAGACAGACTTATGTTGGGACCCGACTTATTAAAGGACTTGGAACAACTAGTCTCCAAGGTGCAACTAAACTTAAAAGAAGCTCAAGACTGCCAAAAGAGTTATGTGGACAAGAAAAGAAAAGAAAAGGACTATCAAGTCGGCAAACATGTCGGCAAACATGTGTTCCTAAAAATAAAAGCAAAACGAAGCTCGTTGAGCTTGGGACGTTGCGGGAAACTAGCCCCAAGATTTTGTGGACATTTCGAAATATTGGCCAAGAAGGGGCCAGTAGCTTAAGAGTTAGCCCTACTAGCTCACATAAAATTTCATAATGTTTTTCATGCTTCACTATTAAAGAAATATGTATATGATACTAAACATGTTATTGATTGGTCCTTATTACAGGTCAAGCCCCAAGGGGAGTTCACGCCAGAACCCCTCGATATCCTGGACAAGAGAGAGGTCCAGCTTAGGAGGAGGACCATTACTCAGTTGAAAGTTCAATGGAGGCACTTTGGATCAGATGAGTCTACTTGGGAAAATGAGGCCACCATGAAAGAGGCATACCCCGCCTTGTTTCAGGACCTCATTCCTAGTCCCTAGAAACACCAGGACGGTCTTGTTCTAAGCGGGGAGGGATGTAATATCCTGAATTTTGGACTGACTATTTTATGATGTTATATAGGGCCACGGCCCCAGCACATGTGATTTATTCTGATTATTGGGCAGGAGCCCTAGTACATATGATTTATTCTTTTGTAGAGTAACATATTGGGCATGGACCCTGACTGAATTTCATTATTTGATTATATACTGGGCAGGGAAGCCCCAATGTTCTGATTATGTTTTGATGTGGGTACAAAACCCTAATATACCGAGATGACCTTTTCTTACATATTGTGCAGTGTTGTGAATGACATAATTGACTTATATGGTGTGTTGAGCGTGAACTCAGAAACACACAAATTACCTACGTACTGGGAAAAAGCCCCGATGTACCTAGAGGAAATATGATGTACTAGGTGTAAGCCTTGATGTACATCGAGTGTTGGGCATAAGCCCTGGAGCACTCCAAGCTTGATAAATGAATACCAGATCTGAGGAAACTTAAATATTCTAGATGTGCCCCACAACCACATTCTAGCACTAGTGTTGAGCAGGGACTCTGGATTTGCACTAAAGTAACGCCCATGTGAGAGTGTTGAGTTAAATGGCTCTGAAGAGCACTCAGGGTTACGAAGTTTCAAGTACTGAGTCAAAAAGACTCTGAAGAGCACTTTTATCACATTTATTTAATTGACTAAATTATTCATCTTTTTATCCATCATCACCTACTGCGGGAGATACCATGTTAAACAAGGGAATCCAACATGCAAAGAGAGAGACTAGAGGTACCTAACCAAGCTGACCAAGACCGTCCAAAAGAAGTGGACCGTGTCCCTAAAAGTTAAAAAGAAAAGAGTGTCATGTAATGACACATAACTAAATCAAAGATACTTATCAGTAGTCTTCTATGACTAACCAGATTAAAGGCCTCCAAGTTATTATTATTGTTGTTATTATTATTTATTATTAGGAGCTTGAAATAATAATAGGAGTTATTATGTACCTATGGGATATAATTAGTATATCTAATTTATGCCCTGTTTAATATTTTAAATGATGTGTTAAGTGAAATAAATTCAAATATAAGAATAATTATTGTTAATAGTAAGAGCATAATGGCTGATAGTCAAACAGTTGGAAAAGTCCTAGTTCAAGAGGACTAGTTAATTAATTAAATAATATCTCTTAAATTATTAGTTATTGAATTTAAAGAAACTAATTACTCCAACAGTCCTAATACAAGTTTTCCCCTATTTAAAGAGGGCAGATCCCAAGTTTTGGGGGCATCTATCATTCTTGGTGATTATCACTCTCTTATGGTAGTCCAAGAAAACTATTCTGCTCCAAGAAGCTGAAGCAGCATTACCCAAAGAAATTCTCAAAAATCAACCAGAAGTGCGTCTAGGGCCTCTACCTCTCATTGCATACTGAAACCAAGCTCGAGGGGATCCAGATAGAACCAAAACGGTCCAAGGGTCAAGGTTGGGAGGAACGTGGTAGCCCCAAAGTTATCCCATTAAGGAATCGTTCTAACAGGTTAGAGAAGCACAACAGTTTTTACACTAATTATTATTTGAGTGTGTAGTCCACCTACAGGAGAGGACCAAGTCACCAGCCGACCAGCAGGTTTCTACAGGAATAATTCAAGTGTCAAGTAGCTAGGTTTCTACAGGAAGGGATCAAATACTCAAGCATCTAGGTATGGAGTATTTAAATGCTTCAAATTCCAGTTATAGTAAGTTAGTCATTAAATTAGAGTAAATACTGTAGCATAGATTTCATTAACCATATTATCAAATTCAACGTTCTTCCCAGAACCTAGTGGAGGGTCTAGCAAGCCTAGCTAAGCTAGCCTTTGCTAGACAACACATTTTGTTTTCTAGGTTAGGGTCTCTATAATTTACTGTTACAAGTAGCTATCTACTGTCAAATCGTATTTCTTATTGACGGTATAGAATTCCATCTAAGCATGCTAGTTCTTTTATTTCTTTTCCAGAACCATTATCATACGGAAATCAAACAAAACATACATCGAACATTCAGCTACATTACTCTTTTAAACTATTCAAACATCGATTTACCACACTAGACAGAAGAAACAAGATACAGTATGAATCCAAATCTTCCATCATCAATGTATTAATCCAACACTACTACGAAGACACCACAGTACTTTTCCAAGGGTCAATCTTTATCAACAGTCAACTCCTCACAAGAATTTTAAACGCATCTTCCAGGCATTATGATTTATAAACTTAGCATCAAACAATTTCATTCTTGCAAACAGAAACTCAAAACGTTTATCACTTCATATTTCAAACAACCACAGCATACAATAGTTAACATATCATCTTACGGGTTAGGGGATCGAACACCATCCAAGGCTCTCCTATTCCACTAGACGCCACAAGAATAGAAAACATGCAACAACCCATACCCTCTAAAAAGTCAATCGAAGTAGTAGCTAGGGCTACGAATCTTTCCCAAAACGCAGAAGGGTTACACATTATACTTCAACAAACTTTACCCGATGACATACAGAGAAAGCGTTATTCATAAACGATGGTATAGGGATCGATTCCCACAACCATTCATTTGAAACCCTTTTGTTTTCTACCTACTTCACATAACGAGAAATATAGCAGTACAGACCCAAATCTTAGATCATGATAGGCGTAGTATTTTAGCCTCAAGATTACGATTCACACCATCAAAACAATCACATTAGCAACCAACATTTCCAGGCATCATTCTTAAATTACAACGCAGAGTTTAAATGGAGAACCAAATCCTGTTAATGCTTACACAGAAGGACATTCAAGGGCCCATACAATTACAGTTTCGCAAACGTAGATCTCTGGGGTAAACCCCAGTTCATTTTGAGTGTTATTGCCAACATCAAGAGTTCAACAAGATTCAAACATAGAGCCAGATAGCCAAAATATCTCACTAGCACTTTAGGCCTGCAAATGACTTTAGTTACATCTTTTCACAACAGTCCAGCCAAAATGGCGACTTCCAGGAAACTCAAACTTGTCATAGTGAAGAGAATCGAGCTCACCAAACTCCCCATAACCAAATGCAAGATACTCCACAAAGGCGAGAGTAGGAGAGAAGTAAATGTGGACTCAGGACTTACTAGTTGCAGTCGCCTCCAAGACTAAGTCGTGGCCATTAACCAGTCCCCATGCAAATGAAGAAGATCAAACCACTTACCTGTCATAGCTAGTAAACATTTCAAGTCAGAAAACGTTCATTATCGTTTCTCTCAATGTAAAAATGGTAAAGTAGAACCAGGGGGATATTACCTTATCTATCGCCATGTCTGCATAACGAAACCTTCGTGGTGGGATGACCATGAGCCAAGCTCAGGTCAGAACATCAAACCCTCAGATGCATTCAACATACAGACAGGGGGAAAATGAACCACAAATATTGAAACCCTCGATGGTGTAGTATCCAAGACCACCTCCACTATCCTAGTTAGCAAACGTTGCCATGTGATATCATATGGTTGCATTAAATGCCACCACCAACCCCAAACATTTCTCTATAGGTCATGATCCCTATAGTGGTGAAGGCACTTGCGACCTTGAATTAATTAAAATAAAAGGGTGTTACCAAGACCCTAAGTTTGTGTAACCTGAACAAGTGATGACAAGGGTATCATGGTGTGAAAGTTCCACAAAGGCTGCCAACTTCCAACAAAGCTTTGCGAAGCGACAATCACCACACTTTTTAAACCAATAGTATTATTTAAATGCATATTTTGCGAAGTGAACACCATAAGCTAGTATCTCCGTAGATAGACCTGCAAACCAAGAAAAGAAGAGAAGGCATTAGCGCAAACACTAAGTAAGTCAAGAGCCTCCATTTTCTTACCCCTACCTCTCGGCAGCCCTGCCAGGGTACCTTGCCCTTCTTAAACAAAGAGACAAGTATCACATCATGAACATCAACCGCCACCATTAAAGGATCCCATCCACCTGAATTACCAATGAAACTTTAATACACATGCATGCAAATTCTTATAACCATAAGGAGAAGATTTACATTTGTTACATTCAACACATACGTCCACAAGTGTCAATTCATACATCTCATTCTTATAAAACACTTTCGCAAAGCAATATAATCTGAATTCAGTAAACAAGGATACTTCGGAAAAGGAAGTGAGACTCTTATTTAGAACTGCAAACAGGTACCGGTACATTTCTTATTATTTTAGCAGTGCTGAAGTTAATTTTAATCATTGACTCTGAAAATAGCTTTTACTACATTAACAGAAAATTTTAAATTTTTATGATTTTGGGACATTACACCATTGTTGAAACAACAAGATGGCCGAATTGATAAACTGCAAGAGATCATTTCTTTTAAAAGAATTAATTATATGTCATTATGAGTGACAATTCTTTGGAGTAATTGCAAGGAATGAGTAATGGAAATTTCAATATAAGATGTAAAGTCTTGGAAGACTTAATACATTGATTGATGTTGAGTTGGAAAACTATGGAGCATCGAAAGTAATTGATGTTGAGTTGGAAAAATCTAGAGAATCAAAGAAAACTAATGTTGAGTTGGAAGATTGTAGAGCATCAAAGGTAGTTGATGCCGAGTTGGAAAAATATGGAGCATCAAGGGTAATTGATGTTGAGTTAGAAAAATCTGCAGCATCAAAAAGTAATTGATGTTGAATTAAAAAAACTCTGGAACATCAAAATTTATTAATGTTGAGTTGGGAACTCTAGAGAATCACCGATAAAGACTAAAGTAGTGGTTGTCAATTTATAAGAGTAATCGTTAAAAAGAATGAATTTAATGTAATTAAGATAGTTAAAACTCGCTTACCTACTAACGAAAGCAGAAGGGGCGGGGGAAGCCCTATCTAACAAATGAACCAAATAATAGCTTGCAAGTAATAATAAAATAAAAGATGTGTGAGTGATAATGTTAATGTATCTAAAGACAAAGTGAGTATTGGTTTGGCATTGGCCTCATAAGACCAATAATGTATTGGCTTAGCATTTGGTTTTGTTAAACAACTGTGGGGATGTTGTAACATACCTCAAATTCAACCCCTATTGTTAATATATTTGTAAATGTAATTGTAAATTACATAAATGGCCCTGGTGAGGAGCTCAAGGCCAAGGCCACACCAGTGGACCTCGAGTTAATGTTATGTTTTTAAGTCTTGGATTAAACCTAGGAGGATAAAAGATGTTAATACGACTAAATGATGAGTAACAAAAACCCACCCATAAGAAAAGATAATGACTAGGGAGCCTTGTGTTGGTTGACCATATCATGACCTATTTTAATTATGAGGGGTGCGGATACAAGTTCATCCTAGTAGGATTATTATTTATCTAGCTAAAATAATATAGCTAAGATACTATGTCCTAAGTCATTCTAATCCTATTACCATTAAGTCATAAATATGGATTTATATATATAATTGAGGTCACTATCAGATGAAGATGATATATATTAAATATGTGTGTCTTATAGGATTATTGTGACAACTATTAAAATATAATATAAGTCATATATAAATATTTGATGAATTACATAACTACACAGATATTTTGTAAAAGGACATTATAAAATGGGGTAATTAGCATAGACCTTTGTATACTGAAAGATATATATATATTTATATAGAGTCCGTCGCCTTAATAATCATTGATTGTTATAATTAAATTACGTACTAATGTATTGAAAATAATAATACAATATAGTTATTTAAATTATATCTTCTTAAAAGGCAAACATTGAAAAAGGTAAAGGTCATATTAACAATTTAATGCACAAAAGTTATATAATCCTTTGGTTAAAGATAAGTAGTTATGCTTATAATTAAGTTACCAAAGATTTATTAACTAGCAATTTCCCCAAGAAGGTTCAATAGTACGTCGATAGGTTGTGGTTGGAGGGTAAAAAATGCTAAAAAGGGGAACAAAAATCGAGTTGCTGTAGACATAAAATTGTCCCTTGAGGAACCGGGAACAAGTTTTGCAAAGAAGGGAAATGAAGTGGAAAATGTAAGAGACAAATGAGACAAATTGTTCACCTCATAATGCAAGGAGGTTGAAACCTTCAACCTCATTGAAGTTTCTATTTTCTAAAACAAAGGAGCAATGGATTCATTTAGTATTCTCAACAAACTACACACCAAAAGAGAAAATTGCCAACCTACGAGGCACACAAACTCTCTCACCCAAAAAAAGAGACAAATCACTCACTTGGATGTGCAATTTACCACTTTAACCTAATGAATTACTCACTTTGGAGGAAAGCAAACTCTCAAACTCAACAAATTGCTACCCTGGTCATTAAGCTCAACGTTGACCTTTTACAACATTGTATTAATATCTTGGTTGTAGGTGGAATCTTTATTTGTTTGTAGTCTTCTTCTAGAAATCACAACCTTCTAGTTGGTGTGTTTGCTTGTAGGCATGCCCATTCATTCTTCTCATTAGATTTCACCTTGGTTCGGTGTTGCATATTTCATACACTCAAGATAGCTCAAGTGAAAATCGCATTCCCCATTATAGACTAATTTCATGTGAAGCACCCTATCTATCATTAAAAGATTTGAAACCATGAAACATATTTAAAATTTTTAAAGTTGTGGTCATCCTGGATTCTAATAACACAATCGATTGAATGAATAGAGACATCAAATTCAGGTTGATTCAAGGTTGCTACCTTGCCCTGCTATTTTTCCCTTTCCTTCTCAACTATATTTTGGATACACGAGTTGTTGCAACCACAAATCCAACCTAAGGAGCATACTTATTTTCTTAATGCAAGAACGAGATCTTATTTGCTTTGTTTGTTGTTGAAAAGGTGTCTTAGTCTCTTTGTCTCTTGAATATTTAGAAAGAAGTAGAATTGCCTTCAAAACTTGAGAATGTTTTGGATACTAGAAAAATTTAGAGGAAAAACTTAGAGATTTAGAGGATATGTGGAAGGACAATCTGATAAGAAATTTGAACATTCCTAAGTTCTGAGCATAATATTTTTTCATCCTGACGGAATGATAAGTTAATTTAATTAAGAAGCAAAACTTTGAAATGGTTTGATTAGTCAAAACTTGGAACTATAGTCTTGTATGTCAATTCCATCACAATTTTACTATATTTGTTTTTAGGATCAACCTTTAAGTCTGAGTCAAGGAACGCAATTATGATTCTCTAGATTCATGTCCAAAATATTAATTGCTTCATAGTTTTAGAGTTTCTTCCTAGATTTAGGAGGTAGGATTGATTTGGTGTAATTCTTTAGGTCATATAGCAACCATTCTCTAACCTAACTTAGAGTTTCCATGAAATGAGCAACATGTCAGAGATAAAGGAGAAATGTGTACAAATTTTGTTTGTAGACAGTGTAATCTGAATGTTTATAACGTATATGCTTTAGAATTTGAATACGGGGTTGAGGCAATATGCTTTATTTTTCTTATTTTTGTATATTTCTATTAGAAAAGTGACCATTGAATAACAATTTATGTTCTATCATATCCTTTCTATTAGGAGTGTTGCTTCAATCATCTTCACGATAGTTGGTTTAGATCAATCCTGATACAATCTTCTATGTTCTTCTGCACTTTGTGAATTTTGAATCAAACTATCAGTTTCTTCCTTAGAAGAGTAGAAGGAAGATAGAACCCAGAGTTAGTTTCATTAAGAAGCCTCCTGCATGCCAACCATAAAGTAGTAGTTCAAAGGATTATAGAAGATATCATATGAAGATAATTTGTCTGCCCAATGGAAATAGAAAAAGACATATTATCAAATGTGAAAATGAGTAAAACTCAACAATATTTTCCTGCTGTGCAACCTCTTCTTGAAAGAAAATCCAACAACTTTTCCACTTTTGGTGTGGCTGCAGCATTATTTCTAAGATAGAAATCCAAGCTGCAAGATTTTGTGATATGACTTTGAAACCAAAACTAAAATTGGTGTTGATATACTAATAGGTTTTCAATAGTGGTACTTGTCTGGCCTTTCACAATGCTAACAAAGGAGGATGGATTGTACCTTTAGCCATATGACTACTTGATTCCTAGGTACGTGAGAATAATCTCTTTGATTGTTTTGCTCGATGTACTATAGAGAGGGGCACAATTTTGATACTTGGAGGGGCTCATTGATGCATATGGGGATTTTGTTCAAGGATATGTCTATTGCAATAATACACACTAGATCAAACATATATAGTTCAAACATGAACCACTTTAAACCAAGTGTGCAATCAACATCTAAATGAGTACAAAAATATGAGTAACGACATATAGACATAAGCACATCCTTCCAAATAGGGTATCCAATAGTACACATTACAACTTGGAGGTCAACTACACCTTCAAGATGCATTAAAATGCTAGCATGCAAGAACAAAAAGAGGCTTATTCTAAAGTGCTTGAAATTTTAATCTCCAATAATAATGATTGAAGACATAGTTGAAATGAATTAAAATTGGAAGCTTTCAAGGAGTAAAACATCTACTCTCTTAAAAAATCGAATTAATGCTTCCTTTCATCACATCTACTATGAGAAAATCAAATTGGTGTTTGGGGAAAAACCCCGAAAATTAGCCCATGTGCTAAAATTTTCCCCTAAGCTTTTCCTTAGTAGAAGAAGACCTCTATCAAATGCATTTTTTTAATCTCAAATACTAGAGCCGCTTCGACGAGGAACATTGATCAAGATCAAGATACCAACAACTAAAGCAATCAGTCCTCTTTTATACATGTGGTAGGAAGACAAAATATTACAAGGAACCAAGATATTTATTATTAGAATTATCCGTTGAAATTTACACAATTGAGGAAAGGACCTTTAAAATATTTTTTGCATACTCCAAGGGTTCATTCCAATATCCTAAAATTTGAACACCATTTTCCTTATTTGTCCATGTTTTTGAAACAAGCAAACTAAAATATCATAAACGAACTTTCATGGACTAAAAGCTAGAGTTAATTACACGTTTTACCATTATTTTCATTTTACATGTGGTCCATTATTTGCATATTGCAAATGTGCTAAGAAAGAAATAAGACTACCAAGCTTCTACAATGTATTGTGATCAAAACACTACACTAAATTTCCACCACAAAAAAAACAAATTAAGTTCATACCTCTATGTAAATATTTGCTAAGATTAACCCATTTTTCATGTATAATTCCAAATCCAATTATAATATGGATATATATATATATATATATATATCTTGTTCCTCTACCTCAAAGATATGTTCTATGTGTTATCCATTGATGAGTGCAACAAAACCACTTGGATAAGTCACCTATTGTATTGATTCCTTCAATCACACCATTTTAAAAAAAAAATCTAATATTTTACATTTTGGAAGGCCAATCCACTTCCTCTCATTACCTATATTTGCACATAATAAATTTGTACAATCTCTCTAGTCTAGGATTGAATTATTACCAAGGCACCTTATGGCTTAGACCTTTAAATTGGTAAGTGACTATCTCCAAGCATACAAATGCAAAAACACAAACCTTTACTAAATCTCTTTTCAAACATCTTAAGATACAAGGAAAAAATATAGAAGATGATAAAATATCCCAAAAAAATTATATATTTAAAAGTAAAAAATATTACTAACTTCAGATGAATTTAATTAAAATATATTTCAAAACCTTTAAAGGATCCATAGTTAAAGGGTTGAGCACATAAAAAAAAAATTAAACACATGCTAAAAAATTATTCAAAAGGTTAATAGTGAATATATCGCATGTTAAATAACTATTCAAAAGTGAAAGGAAACAAAATATTTATTACATAAAAGTGATATAAATAATATATCATTGACATATTTTCCTACAAACATTTCTATTTGACCAAAAGTTACATCACAAATGTAATTATCCAGAACTTGTTGAACATCAATATCTTTAATCAAGGAAAAGAAACTTAACAAACTCAAAAGTAGAGATGTTTTCAAGGTTAAGTGAAATAAACTAATATAGTCATATTTATGATGTATCCAAAGAGGGTAAAAAAACATTACAATTCTACTTCTAGTACTCTTCTCAAAGAACAACCTAACCTATTAATTATCATTTGTATGGATTGTCCTTGTGTAAACTTATAAGTTATAATCCATTCACACAAAGACCATTTGAAAATAAATACAATTTATGTACTTATTTTCCAAAGTGAACCTACCCATTTTTTGCTTGACAATCATGACCTTGTACTATATAAAATGCATGCTATTGCATATATCAACATTGTGCTAAATATCCGAGCCTTGACATTACATAACATGCTCATCACCAACATAACCCTTCATGGCATGGAGTCAGAGCAAAGTATATAATTTATTATTTACAAGTGGACAAGAAAAAATACCATACTACAACCAATCCCCAAAAATCATAAAGTTGGTTTATATCTCAATGGTTGAATGTTTTAATTACATAAATTTACATGCCATGGGATAAAGTAACCAACTTTGAGGATGAGAACATATCAAAGAATTTCCATATAAAGGGATAATAAATAACAAATGTATAATTCATACAACATTTAAAAAAAAACAATTTATGGAAGGCAAAGTCAAGTACAATTCTGATGTTGTTGGCCCATAAACAATAAGTGAACCATTGATAATCAATAAAAGAGTGCCTATCTTATTTGTTTGATACTAAATATCTTATTTGTTTCATACTAAATAAATTAATAAAGAATGTGACAATAGATTAAAAAGTAATTAAAAAACACTAACCCAAATTCCAACATAATCAAATACTTCACTAACACCTTTTTGCAAACCTGCTTAAAGTCTCATGTGTTTTTTCTCCAACTCCAACTTCAAAAGAGCTTCAAGCCGTTAAATTCTCATGTGCATTTTCTCCAACTCCAACTTCAAAAAAGCTTAAGCCTGCTTTTTCTCCAACTCCAACTTCAAAAGAGCTTCAAGCCGTTTTTAAACTTGATATTAGTTTATGGGTATGTTTTGGGACCTCCAGAAAAACACATAAGCATTTGAGTCTCTCACATTCGA
This sequence comes from Larix kaempferi, assembly GCA_027924585.1. Taxonomy (NCBI): domain Eukaryota; kingdom Viridiplantae; phylum Streptophyta; class Pinopsida; order Pinales; family Pinaceae; genus Larix; species Larix kaempferi. The sequence continues at coordinate 4,638,657 of BSBM01000084.1, forward strand.
GTCTCCAAACCCCCTAACCCAATGTAATCATGCTTTTGGTCAAACGTCAACTTTAGAAAAGGCTCAAGCTTGACGTGTTTATGAATCCATTGAAACAAGCGGTTTGCATTGACGACGAACATCAACATTGCATCCACTCATCAACATTGTGCTTGAGCATTACACCTTGAGGGTGCTTTTACCATGACGACGTCAAGGAACGCTGAGCCTATCCTTATTTTGGGAACCTATAAATTAAAATAGCAATTGATAGCATCGTCATTGTTATTGTGGAACAATGCTTTTATGTATATAATGAAGGTTGTTGCTATAGGAATCCATAACACTTTTCCAAGTTTTCTAGTCAGCTTCTTCCGGTAATATAATGCGGTTGGCACGTCCAGGAATGAGATGCAAACGAATGAGGAGTGAAAGCAATGGCAATGAAGGAGGATTTGCGACTAGCGGTGGCTTAACCAAATGCTCAAGTTTTACACAAATGTTGCGCCTAGCTTAATCCCTTTATTTTTGAATTGTTGTAACCCAAACCCCAAGGTCCCCCAACATGAAGATCCATTAATTCAAGAATACAATGATAATAGGAATGAATAGTACTCACGGTAGCAGATGTGGAAGCCAAAGAAACCCTTGTGCATTCTCTGCTACTCACTACTTATAATGCCGTAAAAGAAATAAGTTTGACAAATTTGAGAAGAAAATGACAAGTTTGGTAAATACGAGAAGCCAATGGTAGCTGTCTAGATTCTATGATAGACTACCAAGATCAATTCAATACTCGTCTACCACAAATTGACGACTGAAAAACTTTTAAATGCTTCAAAAAAACCATAAGACTGGCTGGATAAAAACGCACCGGATGTGGTGTGGCACAATCCTTGTCTTCCTGTTATCCCCGGCCGTGTTACCTGCCAACTCCAAAACCTGCAACAAAAATGCCAAAACCTCAGTCAACAACACAAGCCCTATTTTTATAGTTCCAAAACCTAGTAACGGAAAGAAACATGGCTGAGAGAAGATTCGACGATTTACCTCAACAGCAAGATATTCAAGAATAGCTGCAAGATAAACTCGAGCACACCCTCCAACTCTCTCAGCATATTTTTTGACCTTAAGAAACCTGTCGACATGACCTATAGGTAACTGAAGCCCAGTCTTGGAGCTTTGAGATACGAACTTCTTGCTCAACAGACTTTCCATGACCTGCCATCTGAGATTCGGACATGCGACCTCACCTTTGAAAAATCTGAGATTCGAACATGGGACCTTTTGCTCGAATACTTTGCAAACATAACCTCGTAGATATGGAATGGAAACAGCTGCTCAATTGTATACGTATACGCGACGACTCTCTCAAAATTGAATGAGGTCGAGGCACACGAATCACGGATCAGAGTTTCTCGCCGTCAGATCTTGGAGTTTTGAACAATGTGTGTTAAAAGAGGCTCTGCCTTACTTGACCAGACCATAGTACAAGCTCGTGGTAGATTGGCGATTAATGCAAGCAGTATGGACGACCAGAAGAGACCAGTGAACAGTGGAAACCAGGGGTAAAAGAGAACCGATGGACAATTCACAGCGAGGACGAGAAACCGCATGGCACAGGAAAACATCGGACATTCCACAATGCACAAGGAGAACATGTGGCAATAATCCATTCGATGGAGGGACGACGAACATAAACAGTGTATTTCAAAACACACCTCACGATAAAATGTCTATCGACGTAAATATTTGAGAAATCCATAAACAATAATAGGTAGATAATTATATATATAAACACATGAGTATGATAAACTTGAGAGATTAGTTGTTAAACATAGGGAAGTTTGTCCCTTAAAGAGAGGAAGGGAATTCTAATGGCATGAGCACTTTTATCACGCACCGCCGACTTCTTTCAAAAGTATGGAGCTTCAGTGCTCAAGCGTTGTCTTAATTTCTGTTAGTTTTTCCTTGAGAGAGATTTAAGGGGGTTGCCTCCCTAGTGGAATGCCTGGCGCGAAGCTACCGCCACCTAAGTCCTTGCATGAAACACTTAAGCACCTAATCTCGGCCACTTGTCACCAGAAGAAAGGTTTCCACCTACTATGTAAGGAGGGAAAAGGAGAAGGGTTGGGCAGAGTTCAATTGGGAGTAGATACCCTGCGCTCTAAAGGGATTTATACCTGTGGCATTTCAGTATTTTGGAAATACATCTCAGTGGAACATCTTTGCGTAATGGAGGAATTTTGCGGTAGGATATGAAATTGGTCAAACAAATCTCTGCTCCAGGCGAGCATCATCTGCGTGAGATGAGTAAGTACTATTTTCGAGCTCTTGTATTTCTTTATATCGCTGGACTGTCCAACTAAAATAGTTGTATCTTGATCAACGTGGATCGAACCCTTAACTTCTCATTTTTTTTTTTACATTTCGTTTATGAGTCTGTGTTGCACTTTTTTTGGTTATTTGATGATATGCTGGTTAATATTAATTTCATTCGTTGTATGCGGTATGGGGTGAGAGGATTGTTGGTAATTTCACCATTAGGAAAGGATAGCTTCATTAAGCTTGATCCCCAAATCTTTATTCTTTATATATTATCACCTCTACGTTTCTTTTTCTTTTCTTGAACTGACTGACCGCCAAGCTTAGGAATTGCGTTGATTTCTAGCCTGGTTTGTTGTTTCATTAAATGGCTATAATTCCAGATCCCTGAATTGATCAACGACGTTATTATTTGTGTCTTTCTTTTATTATTTTTTATTTGGAGTGCTGTCTAGGATGTCTACCCATCCTATGCAAATCTCTGTGAGAGTTTAACTCTTAATTGCTGCTCAACTTCTTCAATCGTGTTTTTGTTTTCTACCTGTGTTTTCTTTGGTAATATCTGTAAGATCCATTAGTACCAGTTTGACAGCTCATTCACACATAGGAAATTGTGTTTTTTGTTTCTTCTTGCATTTCCTTTTGTAATCTCTGTAGATCCTGATGCCCTCATCGGCGAGATCTCGGCGTATTCAGAAATCAGGGTCTTTCCTTAAACATTTATATAATTGTGTAATTATGACCTCCGCAAATCATTAGTATGGATCGGTGAAATATCTCTGTGGACAGAGATCGGAATAAACTTTTAAGATACCCCTACGTATAGTTATGGCCCCTATATGAAGAGAGACAGCTTCAACCTAACTAAAATCCCATGAGAATAAGTTGTCAATTGTATTGTTGATTACCCCTGTCTTGATTTTGACCTTTTGTTCGAGTTGATTGGATACCACTCTTTGATCTGAGTTAAGGTTGCCCCAACTATTTACTTGTGGGATGAATTTCGAACCTTCTTATGATCCCTGTGCATTAAAACTCAGTAGTAGAACCTGCACTTACCTTGTCGTACGTTATTTTAACGACAACCCAACCTAACTTTGATGAAGAACGCCATGTAAGTAAATATAATCATATACCTTTGAAATATTTTGATGATGAATAGAAATATGGGACGTTTTTCTTAGTTTATTAAAAAGGGTCCTTAGAATATGTTTTAGGTATGCTATAAGGGAGGGATGTGTTCCATAGTTAAAACATTGAAATACTTGAATCATTAAAAGAATGTAATGTTTTCCCTTAGTAAAGTTTGTGACTTCCTTATATTAAATGCATCTACTTGTAGGGTATGTTTCATTCAATCATGATAATAATTTATTCATACTTTGTGTATAGGATCGAATAGGTTGATTCAGAGCCTTATAGTGTCCTATAGCATACTATCCTGAATTTTTGTGTTTAAAGCCAAGCTTACCTACATAATGAGATAATAAATACCTAGGTTTGTCTCTAAGGATCATGTAATAGTAATCCTTATATAGATACATGTAGTTTAGATACATATAAAATCATCTTGCAAAATCTTTGAACATTAAAAACTATCGAGGTCTTATGAAGATACCCTTATTATGTAAATGGACCTTGAGGTTATAACAATGTGTGGATTATACATATAGGTTGATAAATGTCAATATCTATGAGATTAACATATTAATTTAGACATAGGCAGATCTTTACTTGTGTCTCAATAAGCTTAGATGTTTTGTACCTTTTGGAATGTTAAGAGAAAACACTTAGGTGGTTAATTATAGTTGCACATACATTATGCTAGGATAATATTGTATAACATATCTACATGCTAGTACATATATATTATGTAACATTTTCTTTTATTTATGGTAAGGATAAGTTATTATTTCTGGCTTGTAAATTATTATGGTTCTATTTGCACCGTGAAGTTAACTTAGACCCAATTTAGGATCCCTTTTAAATATAGTTCATAGATGTAAATCTCTAAGAGATAGAGACTTGTTGCAACAACTATGTTGCTTATGTAATCCTATGAATTTGACTATTTAATAATACAAACACAACCCCTTTGTGGACTAGCCCGTGTACGGGTGAACCACATTATCTTTTGTCTCCTGTGCTTGCCTATGGTTTCCATTGAATGTGTATGTACATTTTGGTGATTATATAATTTTCCTCTCATATGAGTTATCTTAATAGTTGATGTTTATAACACCTTTTTCGAATGCATATTGGCAAGGGTATTCCATGTTAAATGTTGTTTAAAGGATATTTCATATGTTCAATTGAGGACCATAAAGATACAAGTATTATTTTGGTTCAAGTTTTGTAAATTCTCAATTTAGAATGATAGTATTTAAATATATTCTAGTATGTTATCAATGTTTGGAAGGTCTCTATGGTTGAAGTTATATTTTTGTAAACATAGTATAGAATCACTTTGGTCCTTTACATATAAAGGATTCATACGAGAATCAATGAAGTGCAAAAGAATCACTTAAGATAAAAAAGGTAATTTCCTCCTGTTGTAAGTATGTACTAACACCCTTGCATATTCAATGATAAATTTTATGAAGCGTTACATGACGCATTTATTAAATAGAAATTTAGATACTAATTATATATTTGTAATTCCGTAAAGCATTTGATTGGCGATTAGATGTTTGGAAGGAAGACCACTTAGAAATTTTTAAATTTTTTTTACAAATTTTGGGTACGTGACAGATGCCCAAGTTGTATGAACATCTTGAAGAGCATGGGTAGGAGATACACCTAAGAATATATAGTAAATTCAAAGGGTATCATCCTCATGTTGGAAGGGCATGTTGCAGTAGCAAGTCGTGTCAAGGCCCGAGGAACCTTAAAGGGAACATAAAGTGATAGTTGATTGTAGTGTAGTATAAAGCCACAGTCCCTATAATTGTATTCATTGATGACTTCTAGAGATATGGTTCTAAGGCCTGAGATGAATGACCATGGGCGAGTCTTATGCTCACAAATTGAACTACCTATATGTACATTACTACTATTAAAAATTAATGTATTTTCCGATTTTGGTTATAAGTAGGTTATGAAAGTTGATATGATTGCTTTATGTTGAAAAGAAAATTGAAAATGATTACTTCAGAAAGAAGTAATACCATATACGAGGTATGGATGTGGGTGTAATATATGGCAAAGTTATGTGTCATGAAATGGAAAATATGAATATTTTGTCTTATATTATGAATTATATATATCATGTATGGTTGATAGATGTTGCACGTGCAGGAATATTATGTTATATATGAAAAACTAAAGCTTTGTGAGGGAAATTAAACTCTAAATGTTTGCCACGAAAAACAACAATAGTATGTTGTAAAGGAAATTTTTTATTTATATTTCTTTTTTATTTTGAATAATCATGTGTTTACATAGATGTTTTATGTTGAGATTTGGAAAAGACCTTGTATTATTTGTGTAAAGTAGACGTTGTGAAAGGAAAATAAGTATTAAAGATATCCAACAAAGATGTTGAAGGCATAAGTTTGGAAAAGCAAGCAAAAGTAATAAAAAATTGTATTTCACAAAGACAATTGAAAGTTAAAGACAAAGTTTTGAAGTGCACGAACATCGAGGACAATGTTATTTTTAAGGGGGAAGGATGTAATGTCTCTATATTACCCCGATTGTTCTATAACTTAAATACAAATGTAAGTATAACAATGTACCGGTTCCTGGTAAGGAGCAAGGCCAAGGCCCTACTAGTAAACTTTGTAAGTATTGTTGTGATTTACTAAGTTGTAATTTGAATTTGTAGACTTAGGAGATTGAATGCATGACACAACTAAATCATGGGGGAAAACAAATCCACTAGGGGAGAAGAGAATGTCTAGGAGTCCATGGGAATCTAATTATTGACGATGATTATCATCTTGATGCTGCTATCATTAAAGGAAAGGTGAACATTGGATGTTCACTTAATGATATAAACGCTTTTCTTTTTAGGTGTCATCTTAAGTTGTGTGGCTATTTTTCGATAGAGAAAATAACAGGTATCTATGATCCTTCTATGAGTATAAGTCTAAAATGAAGCTAGGTAGTAATACTAGCTTACTTTTTTGAGAATATGATTAAGTATTCTTATTAACCTAATAGAGAATATTATTAGATATTTCTATTATTTGTAGGGCAAGTTGGGCCATTATAATTACAAAGAACAATAATTACAAATATTCATATGTAAAAAATGTGCATATAAATTATTGGAATGGGTCCAAAGTATATCAATGAGAATGGGGGTAGTGGTTGACCATTGATCGGCCACGTGCCTTGGCCAATGCTAGCTTCCTTTTCATCATTTTGACGAACCTCTTTTGATGACAAGTGACTAATCACTAGACAACTAGTTGATTGCTTGAGAAAGGGGTGGAGATCTTGCTTCTTATGAGAACACGCAACTTGGGGAACATAATTATATGTTAAATATTCTAAAAAGTTTAATTTTTTCTTTTAAGTTTCATTTTTTTTTAAGTTATAAAATATGAAATATTATAAAATTAAATCAAATTTATAATTAATAATTTTAATATATATATATATATATAATCAATATTTTTAATAATGAATAATAATATCATAATCATAGGTATTTAAATTTTCGTAATGCTTTTAAGTTTAACATATTCGTTGTCATATCTCTTTGTACAACATTTTCTTTCGTTTCTATTGTGTTTGCTAAATATAGACTGTATTTTTATTTATATATATTATTTCTTATATAAATAATAATTAAGTAAATTTATTTTATTATATTAATTATTTAATATAAATTAAATCTGCTATTTTAGTTTTTTTTTTAATTTTTTATTATATATATATATTTTTAAATTGTTTTTATAATATTTTTGTTATTTTCTAAAGCACCCATTTAATTTGTGGTCAATGGATACGAATAGGTCACAAGTTAAGTGGAGGGTTATCTACTAGTATAGATTTATCTTAAAATAGGGTTTTACCAAGTTTCGAGAGGAATCAAAATTCTCTATGTGCAAATTCCTTATTCATGCATGAGCTATGAGTTATCCATAAATAAGCTACTAGTTATTTTTTATATCTTTTTTATAAGTATTTATTTCAAATTTTGAACTACTTCCACAAAATCAATATGAACAATACACTTATCCCATCCTCCTTCAATCTATCTAAAAACTTACATATTAGTCCACCCCAAATTCTACGATATATATACCTATTAATATAATTAATTATTACAATTAAAATTTTAAAATTTTAAAATTTATTTTATTTTAATCATCAAAATTGAAAAAATAGGGTTCACTCTTGTTGAGAAATATTATAGTCAGAAATGTCCACTTCGCTCGAAGGCTTTGAAAAGGAAATGTCCATTTGAAAAAGATCTCATCCATACCAACCGTCAGAGTCAGTGATATTGTAAAGCGCTGTCACTAATTATCTACGTGTAATCCATAATCCATAGGCTCCGGAACCACGCAGCTTTTCTCCTTGGGGACACTCTTACATTTATTAGTTCAAGCATATTATAGTTTCCTAGCAAAAATGAGGTAAAAAATCTCACATTGTGAAAATGAAACTTTATACCTTAATTTACTTAATTGTTTATTTACTAGATTCATCTTAAACTCGTATCTATCAAGGATCAAGAGGGATCCAATTTCTTGAGGTGTATTTCTTTTTTTAAATTTAAACTCAAGAAATTTGATCTCTCTTGATTTATAGATCCAGGTTTAAGTTTTAAGTTTTTATTTTATAAACGAACATCTATTTTTTAATTACTTTTCATAATATTTTAGCCGACATGAATTTTTTTAATTATTTTTTAATTAAAAAAAATACCTTTTACGTTAAATTACTTTTTACGTACATGTAGTAACGGTACATACACGTTAAAACATCTCCCCCATACTGAGCACCTCGTTTCACTCGATGCAATGAAGTAAAAAAATATCTAATTTACTTAATTGTTTATCTATTTACTTTGAATAAGAGATACTTATTAAAAATATAATAACTGGGTGACGCCCGCGAAGGCGTTCATAAGCCAGCATCATCGTAGCTGTGCTCATTATATGTATATGGGCTGATGAGCCTGGTGCCCATATCTACAAAAAGATAATGAAAATTATGTATAATAAAAGATATATGTGACTATATGTATATAGGTAGATGCGTAAAATGTGTATCAATAGATATATAGAGAAAAATCAAGATGCTAAAAAGTGTCATGATAGGGACGAATTGAAAACGAGTTTAGAAGAGATGAAGAAATCGGTGTTCAGTTAGACAGAATATGCAATATCGCAGGGTACAAGCATACCGTGCTAGAAACTGTACTATCAGCTTTCAAGACGTTGACTGAATTGAGAGACTTTGTGACTATACTGTGCGATGAAATTATTAGTATCTCTACATATTCAAACATGGGAATATATTTCCTGTCATTATAAATGCGAGCAAACACGGAGCTATATATATAAATGCGAGCAAACACGGGGATATATATTGAACGATCCGAATGGTATTCAAAAGCCAGCGATATAAAGAGCTACTCCACGATACATTATGATCACCATAATCACGGTGGCCTCATGCAGGTCCTGGCATGAAAGGAAGCACAACAAGAAAATCCATCTTTTAGTACCACAAATTAGCACTATTTATATGTTGTGGTGTTAAGGTGGTGGTATTAACACCAATTACAATTTTGTGGTGTTAAAGTGGTGGCATTAGCACCACTTATATTGTGTGGTGCTAAGATGGTGCTAATGTTTGTTAATATTATTGGAAATTGATTTTTTCATGATATGTGTTAAGAGAAATGCCATGTTGACAAGTACCATAAAGTGGTGCTAAGCTATTATTGTCACATGGATATGTACAAGTAGGATATAATTGTGAGGTTTTGCACCATAAACACAACAACTTACAAATAATTATTTTTAAATAATTTATTTCCATTTTTTTCATTCAAATAAATGATGAAGATAATTTATGAATTTCTCCACCACAATCACAACAAACTCAATTATTTATTTGTATATTCTTTAAACAAATAAATAGACACGATCTCGCTTAGCACCACAAGCATAAAGTTTACAAATAATTATTTTGTGAATAATTCAATTCAATTATTCATTTTTAATAGTATCTAAACAAATAAATACATAGGACATTTAATATTGACAAATAATTAAAAATAATAATTTATTATTATTGTAAAGTAGTATTAAAAGTGATTCAAATTGAAATTTGATTATTCACTTTAGAATATTGATCTTCTTGAATTTTTTGGTGGACATTAATATCATGATTAGGTTATTAATACAAGGCATGGATCTCAAATCCATGGACATGGTCAAGGGAAAAAATCTACCTTGGGCCCTAAAAACAATTAGTTCATAAATAACTCAATCCAATTATTAAATTTTAATATTATTTAAGCAAATATATACCTAGGATTCTTAATATTGACAAATCATTAAAGAAAACGATTTTTTATTTTTTATTATTATAAAATAGTGATAAAAGTGATTTGAATTGAAATTTGATTGAGTATATTTTATTGATCTTATTAAATTTTTTGATGGATATCAATATCATTATTAGGTTTTGAGCACAAGGAATGGGTTTTAAATCCTTGGACATGATTCGAAGGAGGAAACCTCTACTTTGAGCACTAAAAGAAGATTTTAGGAATCCGTGACAATGTCATTTTCCCAATTTTGGCCTAAGGAAAATTGGCCATGGTCACCTACTCAATATTCATAAAATTTAATATAGTGGCTAAAATAATTAAATTGCCTAAGTAAAATTATCCTAAGGTTCTCAAGAATAATTATTATGGAATAATTTGGCCACATGAGACCCCCTAATTCGAGTTTACAAGCAAAAATAGCCAACGAGGGATTAATTGAAGAATGTTGCCCACTTAATTAAGTCAAAGAGGTAACTATGAAAGTAATTGGGCATTTAATGACTAATTTTGGTCAAATGGGCGCATTGGTTAGATGTGGAAAACCTTGGTTGAAAAAATTGAAGAAGTGGTAAAATATTAAATATTTCCAACTATTAAATTGGTTGTTCCTTAAAAAGGGAAAATGTGGTATTACGCAAATTACACCACTTCTAAAGCATTTATAACCACAAGTCGGTGGATTGAGGCCTTATCTAGATTACCACGAGAGGAAATTCGAAATGGAAGGCTTTCTAGTCAAAGTTATTTAACAATAATGGTCCATATCATGTTCACTCTGACCACTTAAAAAGGATAAATGGTCAACTTGGTAAAAGGAAATTATGGATATAGTTTATGGTGGATGGTTTTGGCATGTGGGGTGTGGTTGATGGTTTTCACTCACCCATGGTATTGGCCCATAGTATTTCTCTCTAAGTTTTGGCTTAATAAAGGAGGAAAAGGAAAATGGAAAGGGCATGCAGTTTTGGATATTGTGGATTTAAGGAGTTCCTTATGCAATTCTAGATTTGGTTGATGCTCCCCTTGTCATAGTTGGGTGGTTTTCCCCTTTTGTATCTGAGTAGCCAACCTATTGGTGAAGTGGGGAAGGACATTCAGTCCCTTCCATTGTGTTTCAGAGATATTTTACTATTGTTCTGCTACTATTATTCTTATGCAGGTGTTTGGTGAGCTACATTTCCATTGGGATATATATTGCGTTGCACGAGGATCACATTCTTTCATTGTATCTATATTCCTCTCTCTTCTTGCTACAAGATTTTACTATTGCAACTACTGTTGTATCGATACATTATGTATATGATCCACTTTAGCCATTGATGTTATGAATAAATCTCTATGTTCATTCTATATGTCTCTTGTGCTTCTATTGTGTCCGATTTCTATGTTAAATTTGCTATATCTTGAGAATAGCCTTAATTAACTATCAAATGTGCTTCCTAATAACTGATTAATGTAACCTACACTTAATTAATATATGATAGAACACATCCATACCCTCCTTCTGTTTCTTTTTTA
>BSBM01000084.1:4655000-4830000 GCA_027924585.1 Larix kaempferi
TCAAAGACTAAGAAGGTTTTCTCAACCAACCACACATGGCTTCATGAGTGTGTCAATGGCTTATGATTAGGGATGTTAGTGCAATTAGGTGGCTTGGAAAATTATGTATGTGTCTCAAGGCCTTGGGAATGACATTTGAGGGAAAAATACCATGCATTTGGCCAGAAGGAAATCATTGAGGCATCCAAAGCCATGAAAATGTCTTAAAGCACCATGTATGACTTTGTAGGAATATCCATGATTCCATGGCACTATGTATCCAATTCTTTGGACTTGGGGGTTTGGACATGGTCATGGGAGGAGACTTGAAGCTTGGGACTGAAAGGAATGTTACATTCATATTGGCCAGGCTGTGTGGTTGATAGAAAATCAACTTTTGAATATGTATTTCAAGTTATCTTGGTTACGGGTGAAAAAATGAAGATGGATGTCTATTTTGGGGGGTCTCGTGAGAAAATAATTCTGGTTTTTTCATATTTTTCAACTTTGGGCAAACAAAAGTGATATTTTTGTTTAGAATTTCACTTTGCAGTAAAAAAAAAATTTTTAGAGAATTATGTTAGCTTTCTATTCATAATTGTTTCAATTTGTTTTATTGAGATTTGATATGTCGATTTGACAAATGTTTGGCAGTGTGTTCTTGTAAAATGAAAAGACTACAAAATAGTCATGATTAAGACACGCCAATTAAGATTCCCACATTTTTTTCAATTTTTTTGGTAGCGTATTTTTAAAGTTATGGATTTTTCATTTCACCATTTTTTTAAAGAGATGAATCCAAACTCGACACATGTTACGAAAATAAAACATTAAAAAAATTAGATCTTATCTATACACAACAAAATCTATACTCATGTAAAGTAGATTCAATTATGAAACTAATGGTATCAAGTCTGATAGTCGTTTTGTAGTGTAAGAGGTTTTTTTTCCCTTCTGAAAATGGAGAAACCTGAAAATTGTGGAGAATCGTTAAGCGTCCATGTCTTAGAGATTATTTGGCTGAATAACCTTTTTTCCGTAACGGTGCTGTCATTTACAGCAAAGTTTATTTGGCCGAATAATGAAACGAAAAAAAATTCGTCGGCCGAACAAAAAAAACAAGAAAAAAAAGAAGAAGAAGAAGTTTCCTATACTCGTATAAATAAACCTAAATTGATTCATTATTTTCGCATGTTTTAACTTCGCATATTTCTTGTCAATGAAAGGGTATTCAAACAAAATTTCTTTTGCAAAAGGAGGTTTTTACAAGGTATGTTTCTTCTTAGTTTTTTCCAAATGGCACATTGAAGGAGTTTTTTTGTAAGGCATTTTTGTAAAGAAGTCTTCTTCTAAGGCATTTTTGTAAAATATTTTTTTCTCTAAGGCATTTTTTCAAAATATTTTTTTTCTTAGATATGTTTGCAAAGAAGTTTTTTACAAAATATTTTTGCAAGTGGTTTATGTAAAGAATGTTTCTTTCCAAGGAGGTTCTTTCCAAAGGTTGTATTTAAAGAGTGTTTATTCCAAAGTATTGTTGAAAAGAAAATATATTTTTCCTTCTTATTTCTTTGAAAGGGGTTTTTTCAAAGAGTTGTTTTGGTAAGGTAATTTACAAAGGGTTTTTTTCCAAGGTAGTTTTGTACTTCTTATTTCTTTCAAAAATGTTTTTTCAAATAGGTTTTTTGCTAAGGTATTTTGCAAAGGGTTTTTTTCCAAGATAGTTTTGCACTTCTTATTTCTTTGAAAGGGGTTTTTTCAAATAGTTGTTTTGCTAAGGTATTTTGCAAAGGGTTTTTTTCCAAGGTAGTTTTACACTTCTTATTTCTTTGAAAGGGGTTTGTTCAAAGAGTTGTTTTCCCAAAGTATTTTTGTAAATGAGTTATTTCTTTATAAGGGTTTTTTCCAAGATATGTTTACAAAGAAGTTTTTTTCCAAAGTTTTTTTTTCTAGTGGTTTTTTTCCTAGATATTTTTTCAAAGAAGTTTTTTTTTCCAGTGGTTTTTACAAAGAAGATTTATTTACAAGGTGTTCTTATTATTTTCTAATGGGTTTTTTCAAAGGTGGTTTATTGTCAAGGAGTTCTTATTTCTTTCCAAGAAGGTTTTTTTCAAAGAAGATTTCTGTTCAAAGAGTTTTTTCAAAGGAAATTTAATTCCAAAGAGATCTTCTTCAAAAGACTCTTACAAGATTTTTATAAGGTGAAGTAAATTTTAGTTCATGTTTTTATAAATTTCGTAAATGTTTTTAAATCTTAATTTATTTATTTTCACTATAAAGTGACGATTCTTTAATTTCTCATCTATAGATTAAACAATCATGGGCAATAAGAGAAAACGTCAAAAAAAGGTGATCGTAAACGTGATGATGATGCAAATAGAGAAAAACAAAAAATCAGATATAATGCCAAAAAACAAAGGGTTGCTGAAACGGAAGAGAGAATTATTGAAGATATAAATACAGATTTACATGATAATGTCAAGGAAATGGAAATTGAAAATAGAGTACAAGAAGAACAAACTGAAGTTGAAGAGACCATTGTTGAAGATGTAAATAGTGATTTACATGCTAATGTCGATGAAGTCAATATTGAAGATCAAGTTCAAGATCCAAAAATTGGACCTAGTATGTATATATCATGTATTTTTCAAATTCATTTTTTTATAATGAATTGTATTTTAGGATATATGTTAAATTAAATTTAACTTGATGTATAGGTACTTTCACCATTGATGATGAAATGTTAGAAGACATTGATTGCGACAAATATGGAGAAAAACTACCAATACATGTTGCACGATATCGTGCTACAAAATTTTATGATGAAGTTCTCAAGGATTACTCAATAGCAGGACAAGCACAAATTTTGAGATGTTTATTAGTGTCCAAGAAGTTACAAGGTGCTACATCATTATTGGGTATTCATAAGGTGACAAAAGAGTCGAAATTGAAACATAATGTGATAGAAAATATAGGTGATGCAATAAAAAAATTTGGAAAATCCAGAAAGAAAGATATCAGTGTTGCACGTAAAGCAATTCATACAGCAATTGTTTCAGCTAGTACTAAACAAAAGCATTTGACAACACAACTAGCAAAAGCAATTGGAACATCAAGAAAGACATTATACAAACATAGCAAATTCAGAATGCAAATAGATGAAAATAATGAACTTGTTTGCTGGGCAATTATTTGTAGACAACCTTACAAAGATAGAATGGGAGCATGTGTTAAAGATATTGTACGAGAATATTGGTTGGAACATGCTCAAGTTTCACCAAATTCAAGAGATGTGATACGCAAAAGAATATCACGAAATGTATATGAAAGCCAACCAAAACATATCATGGACATGACACAAGTACAATTGTTCAATAAATTCAAGGAAGATCATCATGGAATTAATATATCAATCACTACATTTGTGCAACAAAAACCATGGTATGTTAGACCTATTACTATACGTGACACATGTTGTTGTCGTTATCATGTGTAATTTCAGTTATATTATGACACATTTCTTGAATTTGGTAAAATGTTTTGGACAAATTCACCACCTTCGCCCACAATAAATGAATTCATATCTCAAACTCTATGTGAGAGAGATCATGATGAAATATTTTATAATAAGAAATGTGTCAATGGAAAACATTGTCATCGTTGTGGAAATCTGGTGTTATTCCACAATAAATATCATATCAATAATGACCAATCGTTGTCAAATGTAAATGTTGATTGGAGGAGATATGAATACATCAATTATACTACAAGTTCTAGTGATTCACATTCCAAAAGAATTGATTTGCTAGAAGATAAGATATGCGTGACAGATTTTCTCAAAAAATTTGAAAGTGAAATTTATAAATACACCAAGCATTCACATAGAGCATGATGGCAAGATCTTCAATTCAAACAGTCTCATGAAATTTTTTCCACCCAGAACAATTTTGTCTGTGGTGGATTTTTCTGAAAACTATACATTTGCTGCACAAAAAGAGATTCAGAGTGAATACTATCACTCTGACCAAGTTTCGATATTTTTCCATGTTGTATATAGACATTCTCAACAGGATGTTGATAGCATTGAAAGCACATGTGACAATCGAGATGTGATTAAAGAATATCACTTCTATATCAGCGATGATCGTACACATGATACACATTTTGTTCAACATTGTATAGAAAATATTTTCTATGATTCACTAAAAAAACGCGAAGTTAAATTCAATGAACATTGGATATGGTTTGATGGATGTGCGGGTCAATTTAAATCTTCACGATCATTTTTTTGGTTATGTCGACTTCATAAAGCGTTGAACATTAAACATTGCTAGAATTTCTTTGAAACTGGACATGGAAAAGGTGAACATGATGGTGCAGGAGCATGCGTAAAAAGAGCACTTCGAAGATAGAAAATGAACCATTCTTCTACATGATTTTAGTCAGTTGCAGAGGTTGTTCAATGATGTCAATTAAATCTAAGCCATGATTATAATCAACAATCAAAATATGTGCACAGGTATGTACACTATTTTTTTAATTTATATTATTTCTTGAAATTTAAAAAAATGTACACTAACATTTAAGTACACGTACACTAACATTTAAGTACACGTACACTAACATTAAAAGTTGTTCTTTGTGATTTATCATTTATTGTGTAGGTTTTTTTGGCTTGTTGGGATCCAAGATATAAATAGATCAATACCATATAACGCTAGCACCATACATGGGACTAGAGATCTTCACACTATTCAAACAAAATCATTCCAAAACATTTTTGCATTTGATAGTAGAAAGCAATCATGCTTTTGTCATATTTGCACTGAAAATGTTGAATCTACAGAAGTTTGTGAAAACATAAGGAACAACTACATAAAAGCTTGGAAACACACAGAGATTAATCAAAAGGGGAAAATGCCACTAGCAAGTGTAGAAGAGTTAGAATCAGAAGAAATAACAATATCATATGATGGCGATAGAATTTCAGATCTTGTTAGAGAAGGTAATGAACTTACTTGACTTTTAAGTTGATTGTTCATTCTTGTCCAACACCTTATGTGTATAGTCAATTTAATTGATTTAAAAATGCTAACACCAATTGTAATTTGCGTAGGAGATGTTTTCGCTGTGATTGCACCTTTAGACAACAATGAAAATGTGAAATATTATTTGATGCGATGCACTGAAGGAAAGATGAAGTTATTGGAGGACTACAATGACAATGGGTTTACATACGAGAGAGGATCCATCATTTTAAAAGGATACTTTTTTCAATAGATCCATGTGACTAAAAATTATGTCTACTTTCAAGATTATGAACCCGATGTTATATGTTGTCAGTATAGTCATTTAGTATGTGCATCTCGAATAAAATTGATACAAGTTCCATAAAAAAAACAGTTAAAAACTAAAAAATGGAAATTGTCCATATGTGACCATGAACGGATAATTGAGGATAGCATTCCATTGCGATGTTTTTAACTATATCAAAAATGAATTGATCTATGTTTTTGTCCATGTCAAATGTTGTGTACAATATATTTTTTTCTTTGAATGATGACTATGATCTTGAATGAGAACTAGAATAAGAGTTTAAATGGTTGTATTTTAGCATGCTTAAATGAATTCTAAAGTACTTTATTCGGGTCCCCAAAAGTATTTTAGACCACTTAAGGGATGAGATAACATATGTGGCTATCCACACACTCCGCCCCGAATCTTTGAATAATGACTATGATCTTGAATGGGAACTAGAATAAGAATTTAAATGGTTGTATTTTAGCATGCTTAAATGAATTCTAAAGTACTTTATTCGGGTCCCCAAATGTCTATTAGACCAATTAAGGGATGAGATAACGGATGTGGCTATCCACACACTCCGCCCCAAATCTTTGAATAATGACTATGATCTTGAATGGGAACTAGAACAAGAGTTTAAATGGTTGTATTTTAGCATGTGCTTAAATGAATTCTAAAGTACTTTGTTCGGGTCCCCATATGTTTATTAGACCACTTAAGGGATGAGATAATGGATGTGGCTATCTCCACACTCCGCCCCGAATCTTTACTTTTGAAATTGATTGATGTCAATGAAAAATCACAGGGAAACCTACTAGATTTTGTATTCATATGATCCATTTCATGTTTCTCTAATGTACTTCACCATAAATATGATCGACATAAGTTTTTTAAAACTTCAAATTAATCTATGATTTTTAAATAAATGATTGCTGCACAAAGATAATATATCTATTACATGTAAGTTCACATAACTGAAATCATGGCAAATGGAGATAACGATCATTTGATTTTTAATCACAAGCAAGGATTCCTGGATTGTGAAGCTTATGCTAAATTAAAGCAATGATTATTTACAACAAATCGATAAAAAATCATCGAATTGTTGTCTAAAATGCATTGCTTTAACTTAGCATAAACTTCACAATCCGGGAATCCTCACTTGTGATTAAAAAACAAAAAATCGTTAAATCCCCATTTGCCATGATTTCAGCAGTATCTAGAGATTCACCAACTTTACAAAGTACCTGAACAATGAACATATGAAACATTAGTTAAAAATTAAAATATATGTTCATAATTTATATAAGAATCAAGTTCATATTTATATGAAGTTCAAATTTATTATTGCAACATCATATTGATCAAACAACCAAAAGATTGAAACTTTTATCAAACAACTCATAAATTTTCATTCATAACATTAGATTGAACGTATTAAAACTTCATATTTCTATTAAAAATTCCTATCATTCTTAACATTCATTCATTCTTAAAAATTCCTATCCTAACATTCTTAAACTTCCTAACATTGATTTTTATCATTCATCTATAAACTTTCTAACATTCCTAACATTCATTCTTAACATTCCTAACATTTTTATCATTCAACACTTCCTAAAACTTAAATAGTAACATTCATTCTTAACATTTTAAACATTCTTGACACTCAACATTCATTCTTGACATTTTAAACATTCTTGACACTTCCAATTCATTCTTAGGATTCAACACTTTCCCAACATTCATTCTTACCATAACATTCATTCTCAACATAACATTCATTTTTAACATTCAACATTTCCCAACTTTAGATTGCACCTATATCAAAAATTTCAAATATTCATTCTTAACATTTTAAACATTCTTGACACCTCCCATTCATTCTTTCCCAACATTCATTCTCAACATAACATTCATTTTTAATATTCAACATTTCCTAGCTTTAGATTGCACCTATGAAAAGTTTCAAACATTCATTCTTAACATTTTAAACATTCGTGCAAAACATATTCTAAACATTTTACGAAGTGGCAAATATGATAAATAATTAACATGTACTTGTATATAATCCAATAAAAAGTTCATGAACATGTGAGTTCAATTTATATATGTATAATCAAAAAATAAATACCCTTGATGTCCAAAACAACTACAATATATATATCAACAAAAAAAAGAAAGTTTGGACCACTATCCATACGTCTAGACCACTATCCTCCACTAGGGCCTTCTCTTGGACTCAACCCGACCTGCAACATGTATAAAAACAGATTATGAATATTATAAATTATTTAAACAATTTTAAAATAATTTCAAAAAATTAAAATATTAAACTTATATATGAAAGAACAATTCAATTATTAAAAAAATTGTACATCAAATTCTGTAAATACATGTCCACCACTTTCTTCCACCGAAGTCTTCCCTTTGGCTCCAAAGGGTCGAAGAGACCCAAGCTGCAACATGTACAAAAGCAATTTATAAATCCAATAAAGTATTTAAACAATTTTAAAATAAATTCAAAAAATATTAAATATTAAACTTATATTAGAGATCAATTCAAATTAAACAAAATTACCTCGGTGCCAATATCCACATTCATCAAAGAACCTACATCTTCACCCTCAATTTCCATATGTTCTCTCCCCTAAAATTTAAATTTTGTTAATAAATAAAACATAGTGCAAGCAAAAAATGAATTAAGCAATTAACTTAAAACCAAAAAAAAAAATTAAAATCATTAGCTCACAAGAGATGGTAAATAATCTAATAAGTCCGAATCTAAAGAAACCTGCATGGATAAGTCAAATTAACAATAAGATACATTGATAATTATTAAAATTTAAAAAAAAAAAGATAAAATATCAGGTTCAAACATAAATATGTAAATAAATATACCTCTCCAAAACGCTCTACATTTTGACTAGTGGAGACTCGAAAATTATGTGCATTCATCATTCTAGAAAACTGCAACCAAAAAACATTTGATTAATGTACTTATTACTATGTAACAAAAAGTTAAATTCGAAATGAATAAAAGATCAAATAGATTGTCATAGCATAATCAATAAACCTCTCCCATACTCGATGTGTCATTGGATAACGCATCTGAAGCTATGTCGTGACAAGACTTGGCATAAGCCCTGAGATCTCTAATGCTCAATCCATCTATCTCATCATTCATTTTGTAAACAAAATTTTGACGGATAGTAGCATGAGCCCTCTCTCGACCCAATCCCACTTCTACTCCAATAAGAGCTGACTCTAAACCATCACCAGCAGAATCCCTTGCAGTTGTCCCAAGTTGGGATGTGGGCTCCATCTCCGATCTTAATGCCACAAACCTGGGTGGGCGAGCTATCCGGGGTGGAGGTCAAAGAGTTGTAGGGTCTCTAAGAGCACCTTTTCTATTATATATTAGACCCTTTCCAACTCCATAAAATTCAGAATGAATATTAGTATAGTCTAGCTTCATATTTAAAAAAAAATATGCATAAAAAAATCTAGCAAAATAATTAGGAACCTCATCATTCCATGGCAATCGACCATAAGCTGTAAGGAACTGATCATATATTAGATGTGCAATTTCAGGATGCTTGAAATATTTAACTTTCAACATTTTTCGCTTAAGGCCTTCTTTGAAATTAAACATTGAATTGGCCTGTTCTTTGGTCACTCTCTCCTTCACAACCTCCCACTTGTCTGGACCCATAACATGTTCCCTTCGCCTCCGCATCAAATGAACAAAACCATTCGTAGGTGGTCCAAGTTCCTCATATGCCTCAATGAATTTTTGCAATGACCCCAAAACAATCTCTAGACTTTATCTGCTCTCTGGAGGGAGATCCAAAGTAGAAAGATCATTGTTCAACCTGTCGTAGTGGGATCTACAACTTTCAAGGATAGTTTGTTGCACAACACCTTCCCATGGAAGCTCATCAGGTAAATCAGGCGTATAAGTTTATATGGGTGTACAACCCTCAACTAGTGGAACATATGTCGTCCTAGCTCTAGGAGGATCTTTAGGACCTTGCTCTGCACCCACACCTATACCATCATCTACAATCCTATCTTGATCTTCCTCCCGCTCTGTAGAATTACGCACATCTTCTGAACCTCGCTCTACTTCAAATATAACCGGAGTCAAGTGTTTAACCTTGTCCAAATTTTTGAAACAAACAAAAATAGAAATTATACATGTATTGAAACATTAATGTTCATACCGATAGAAGCTTGAGATTGACGCTCTCCCATAGAAGATAAAGGGGAGTCATTTGTACCCCTATCACCTTGTTGGTGATCGGATGACTGTGACCCATACAGTAAACTCGAATCTCGAGGTGAATTCGACAACCTTCTATTACCAATTGGGACACCAACTCCCGATGAATGTGATGACCTCCTATGCTTTCACTTCGAAGAATCCACTCTTTCCAGTTGATATGATATCTAAACTTACACAAATGTCAACTCATAACATATTCAAATTCTACATGTTAATTCTACGCACTTAAGACATATCTAATAAAGAAGTTAAGTTTTTCAATAAGGACGTAGATATAATCCAAATATTAATAAAAATAACCACAAAACATACACCGAATGCCGCATAATTAATAATTTATAATTCCCTTATGTGTTAGTCTTATATTTTATCTAAATGACCAAAGTTATCTTACGATAGAACTAGTTAAGTGTTATATTAAAAAGATTTATAATTTATAAAGGTAAAGGTAACTGCTTGATTAAGCTCATATCACGTTATTTGTATTAGTTATGAAGAGGTAGTGTAATGGAGAGGCTTTTATCATATTCAATATTCAGGTTACTTAGTGTGATTCAACCCCTATTAAATGTGTAATAGCTTGAATATAGATCTTTCCATGTTCAATGCTTGTTTCAATGGTTATTATACTATCATGTATTGTTCTATCACTACCATTCGTTTTCACTGCTAACTTGTGATCACATGTTACTTATACGTATTCAATTAATCATACTAGTTTCAATACAATTAAAGCTTGATCAATACTGCTTATGTGTTCTATGTTTATGCTTGTACTATGTTTATTTATATAGTAGCTATAATGTACTTTCATTTCCATAACATATGTCATACGTAAATCACATATTGCTACTAGGTGTAATCACGGTAATCTAGTATTCATACTTCATTAGGTTAAATACGGTCATGTTTACCCATTACATTCATATTACATACCTATTGTAAGTTGATCCTTACATTAGTCTAACCACCATCATACCACCCATTAAAATCATTTGAAATTCATGCATAGCAAAAGCTGAAACTACTGTAAACTTATATTACCTGAGATCGGACTACTCTGTTCATGAACAGAGTTCATCAACTCTGTTCATGAACAGAGTTGAAAAACTTTGTTCTCCTAAGATGAACTCCTACCTTCTTCAACATGTGACTTTAAATTTCATTAATCAATTATTTTAAATCATACCCTTCATTGTTTTTTAAGAACATAGCAATTGAAGGTTTAATTCATTAATTTTACTTTTAAAAAGGAAAATTTATATAATACTTAGCCATATTACCTTTTTTTCTCTAGATTATTACATTAATAATTCATTGGAAAAGGAAATTCCACAAAAAATAATTGAATGCCATATATGAATTACCAATTCTGTTCATGAACAGAGTTTTTCAACTCTGCTCATGAACAGAGTTTGAACTCTGTTCATGAACAGAGTTTTTAACCTTTGTTCATGAATAGAGTTCATCAACTCTATTCATGTACATAGTTTTTCAACTCTGTTCATGAACAAAGTTCATCAACTCTGTTCATGAACAGAGTTGAAAAACTCTTTTCATCAACAGAGTTCATCAACTCTATTCATGAACAGAGTTCATCAACTCTGTTCATGATCAAGAACGTAAAACATTAATGTAAAAAAAAATTAAACAATCTAATTTTAATTCTCAAATGCAAATATATTTTTATTAATTTTTTTTAACTAAAAACCTGTTATCTAAATGCTTAATAAAATATCTCAAGATTTTGAGAAAAACGGGCATACCTGTTAACCAAACTCGCAGACAACAATTTGTCAAACCAGACATGAACGCCAACGCCGCACCAGAGATGACCACCAACTCACCGAATGAAAATTTTTTTCCTACAAACATCAATAAATTTTATTAGCAACATAAAACTATAAAAATACGAAAACGAAACCAAAACGAAACAACTCAAACTCAAAACATACCTGAGATATTGATGCAATATCAACTCCACGATGAACACGTTAACTCGACGCTGAAGCTATTCATCATATCAAACACACAAGAACAACCACCAAATCGCCAAACGAAACGAACGAATTGACCTGCAAATTTTATAAGTACACATTAAAAAAATGAAAACGAAACAACTAAAAAATGAAAACAAATTGACCTGCACACATTAAAAAATGAAAACAAAAGCAAAAACAAAACAACTGAAACCAAAAAACATACCTGCCGACTATATAAACTCCACCCGTAAACTCCACACGAATCCGACCAGAAGCGATTGTCGAAATGGAAAACATCAAGCTGGGGAATGGCGAGCTCTTCGATTGGAAAACGACGAATTGGAGTTGGCGGATTGGCAAATAGCGAGTTGGAATGGCGAGATCGTCGACGAAAGTAGGGTGAGGCGAGCTCATCAACGAACGCAGGGTGGTGAGCGAGAAGGAGTATGGCGTATGGCTAGAAGGCGTGAAAACTCGTCGCCGAACGCAGGGTGGTGAGCTCGTCGACGACCGCGGCAGGGCTCCACAGGGGGTCGCAGGGAGATCGAACATGGGTCCCCAAGCGGGGTCCAGAAAAATGCCAACAGAAATTGATAGATAATAGACGAGGCTGGGGTTTTATGCAGAAAATGTGTTCGGCCGAATAATTATTCGACTGAATAATTGTTTGGCCGAACAATTATTCGACCAAATAAATTAACAAACCTAGAAAGTTTTCCCAGCGGACACTGCCTCGCACACACTTCGAGGTCCCCGTTAAATTAAATGGAGAACTGTTACTAGTTATTCGACCGAATAACATATGAGTTATTCGGCTGAATAATACAGTTTATTCAGTCGAATAATACGATTTATTCGGCAGAATAACATTTATTATTCGGCCGAATAACCTCTGCTACGTTTTTTTTACACTTGATTCTAACGGAAGTGTTGCCCACCTTCAGGTTTTCACCCCTTGGTTTCTTTATGTGTTAAATCAACTCTGCCCTATTTTTTTTAATTATCTTAATAGGAGTATGTGTGCTCTTTTGAGCGTGCACGCTCTAAAAACATTTTTTAATTAGCTCGGTGTCTCCTTTTAATCTAGACAGGCTGATCTCCCCCTCTGGTTTCCAACATGGCGAACTCCACCGCGGCGTTAATCTTGGTGGAATTGCCGTCATTTTGATTTGTTTAGTCCTGTTCTCCAGTTATGTGCATGATTATGTTAGGATAGCATCAAAACTTTCCTTGTCTAAACCCTTACGTTCTGAGAAAATGTTTGTATATTTAAAGATTTTTTATAATGAAAAAGAAATTGTTTAAATTAAAACTTTTAGTTTTTAATTTTTTTTAAGTTGATTAAATAAATTATTAATTCTCATAATTTATAAAGAAGATAGAGGATGGAAAATTTTTCATCTTACAAAATTATAAACAATTACAATCTTAAAAAACAATAATAATTTTTTTTTAAACAAAAATTAAATAGAATGAATAATTTGCATTACATTAATATTTTTAACATATTTGTTTTTCAACGTTGTCCATATTTCTTAAAAAACAATTAGAATTTTTTTTAAAACAAAGTTTAAATAGAATGAACAATTTACATTACATTAATATTTTTAACATGTATTTAATCTGATGAATAAAGTCATCCAATAAATATTATAAATAATTGTTTTCATAACTATTTTTTATATATTTTCATAAATATTAAGCATAAATATTCTAAGATTTTGATTCACAATATGAATTATTTAATTTTGATTCTAGATTAAAGACAAATAAATTAAAATGACCAAAGCTTTCATTATAATAATCATTTCATTATAGTAATAATATTATTATGTCCAAATTATGGATATATTTAAAAATAATAATATAAACAAATGTTTCAATAATTATGTTTCGGTTTGATTTTTAAGAAAAATTAAATATTTTTGATAATGAAATTTTTAATTCAAAATTTTTATTAAGATAATTATTTTATATACACATTTGTTTATAATAACAAATGACATTCACATCAAATCTTAAATAGCATACATAATAAATCCCTATAAAATTATAACTTTGCTAAATATAGTTGTACTTTTTTTATAACTATTATATATATGCATAACCATATTTAACAAAGTTGAATATATAAATCTCATAATGGGATTTATATTTTTTTGTATCACTTGTTATTTTATGGTGCTTTGCACCATATGCAATTTTTTGTATATTAAATAATAATAATAATAATAATTTTAGTGGTTTGCACTAGAAAATGTTAACTCATGTCAGATTGGTTTTGGTGTTTTGCACCACAAAATCTCAATTCACTTTTTGGTGGTTTGCACCATACACCATGGAATGCCACATATTCATTTAACACCAAAATCAACATTTTTACAAATACCACTTTTGCACCATATATCTTAGCACTAGTTGCGTATCCCTACATTATCAACACTTTTGCACCACTATTTGAAAATTGAGGATTTGTCAAATCCTTTACAAATAGTGGTGCTAATGTGAGGCTAAAATGCCCTTTTTCTTGTAGTGAAGAGAGGGAAGCTTTACCAAGATTAACTTGCCCACAAGACTGCAACGTGTATGTGGAACCAAGATAATCCTAAAGTACAGTATGCGGGCAAGTCATTCTTGGCTGAATAACACTCTCTACCTCTACATGCAAGAGCTTGCACGAATTTCTTCACAACTATAAGAATTACTGGATATGATCGAACAACTCATGGATCCCAGCATAAGAGAGTAATAGGTCAAATTGGAACAAGGGATAGTGAGAGGAAGAAATATACTTATACACAATGCATGCACAGAAATCGATGGCGTGGAACCAACAAATCGAATCTCTTGGAAAGAAATGAAATGGGTAAAGTTGGAACCCAGAAATGGAATATCTTTAAAAGAGATGAAATGGGTCTACAAAAATAATATGTTTGATTCGCTGCGTAGTGCGCCCACATTGAAGAGCATATAATTGGTACGCATCTATCCATTTCTAGCCAATGGCTGACTTGACACGTAGCACTAAGCAAAGCAATCGACCTGAATTCTCTTCGCATAATGCATTGAAAAGCAATAAAGGAGCATATTATCTTATCATCGTTCAGATGTGTTATTATAAAACGATAACGGAATGACGTGTATTATCCACCTTGCAACGAAATGATGCAAAAGAATCTTACTACGAAACATTATTCTTTTTTTCCGTGTGAAAAAAAAAACATATCATTGATATTCAAATTTTGAATCAAACAGTACAACGATAGAAACAATTCAAAACAAACAGTTAAGATGTAACATACTCTTTGCTGAAAACATTTTATGTTTGAAGAAGACATTATCTTAACTTTTATTGTAAAGTTTTATATTTGGACAAGTATCCAAGGATGACTATAATTGCACAATATTATTATTTAAATAAATAAAAGAGGAGACATTCACCCAAGGAGAGCTATTAAAAGAGTGTTTACTGACCCACTAGGTGGAATGGAATCTAGGGTAGAAGGAAATGGACAAGTGGCAACATCATGAGGGAAGTAACTAGATGTTGGTATGAGACAACTCCCTTGAATTGTGGTCATAGTGCCCTGAAAGATGGGACTGGAGCTTGAGGCTCATTTATTGAAAACTGACCACTAAAGACCTAGGCATTCTTTTTAAGAGCCATCGAATTTTGGACTGAGGTTCATCACTTTTCCTCATGAGGAAACTTACCTTGTGGTTCTGTTGTATGCACACAAGAGATTCGATGAGGGTAATTCTAGGTTTTTGATCATGGTGTAAGTCTGCCTTAGAGCTTACTACTAAGTCCAGAGATTGAGGTTTTTGGCAAGTCTCTATTGATTGCTGGTTATACAAATTAAGTGCCTTGCTTCTACATAGAGTTCTTCTACCTGGTGGTTCAGTAAACAGGCTCGGCTCCAAAGGAGGAAAGTAGATTGACTGCTTCTTCTAGAGAAGGTTGGGAGGAACAGGCCTCCTTGGGTGTTTTTCCACCCTATCTACAGTTACAGGTTCTACTTGTTATTTCAGCCTCTAAGTAGTTAAATTATTTTCTGTAATTGTTGATTTAGTAGTCTATAGCTAACTAATGATAATACAGAAGTATAAGTGTGATTTTCTTATCTGTTTAGGATTTTGTAGACTGCTGAATATATTTATGAATTGATAGAATAAATGCCCTCTTTGCATTTTTCCCCATACTGTTTTCTGTATCATACTCCAGTACATAGAAGGAAGATTAGAAATAGATGAATGATGAAGTAGTGAGCAAGGTAAATGAATAGGCTAACTCTATTAAGTTTCCCTTCCTTGTTTTCATTTTAGACTAACTCTGTCATGTTTTCCTTTCTCTGTTATATTCTATAAATTTAACAATATCTTATAATTACAGTCATAAAATATTTTTAGTTACACATTTACTGAGCAGACTGTAGAATAGTTTCTTTTTACAGTAGAAAAATAACAGAAACACATGCAGTTCTAGGTTCGTGTATTAATCTAGGTTTATTTACAGGTTAACCATTTCCTTACAATAAATGCTATTTACATTTTTATCATATCTTCTTTCCCTTTAATATATTTCTTTTGTTTATCTGTATGTTTAAAATTTAAATGCTGCTGAAATAAAAATAGTAGTATTCACATCCTTCAAACAAATCTGTTACTTCTCTACTTTTGCAGAAATAGAATAATCTAGGGTTTTACTTTTCCCATGTTTTTCTAAACCTTTACTTAAAAGTTATACATTATTCTGTATTTTAATATTTAGTATCAAAACAATTACAAATTTTCATGTCTGAGAACAACTATTAATACAAATGGAGTAACCAGAACTGATCAACATTTTGTCATCTTACCATAGCCTTTTTAAACATAGAATAAGCCTGTATTGGATGAGCATCCTATTGTTTGGAAAAACCCTAGAGTCTATATTATATATTATATAGTATTTTATCAAAAGGATGCAAAGCAAATAGAATATCCAAAACAGAGATAGAATCCCTTAAAAACACCATGCCAAGCACGTAGTGGTTTCAAATCAAAGGTTACAAGTTCGAGGCTTATATAAATCCAGCTAAACATTACATTCATTATCCTTACTCAAATTTTGAACAATAGAGTCACAGCGTCACAGAACTTGTTCAATGCCTAAACTAAAAACAAAGAAACAATTTCAATACCATTATCGAAGTAGACTGTAGCGAAACCAAATAAACATTTGAGACTAGGTCTCAAATTATAGGTTCGACCTCTTAAAACCTTTGAAGTCATCTTCTAAATAAAAAACAAGCTTGAGATTTAAGTGCACAAAAACAAGGCTATTGCCTTTGGCTCTCAGCCAGTGGCGATACATTACATCTTATAACTACACATTGAAACATTTTAAAACAAGACATTAGCCTTTGACTCCACGCCAGTTACAATACCATACATATTTTATCTATGCATTAAATTATAAGAACACGGGACTTGGAGCATTGCTTGTAGCCGAACACAAACACATTAAAATAATAGAAACAAAACCTTCTCATCTCATAAAATGACTGACGGTTTAAACCTCTCAAAAGCTATTACATTCAACAAGAAATTCTACAACGAAACACTGCTAGTGCTAACATCAAAATAGGCAGAAGATCTCATCATATTTCCATTCATCTTTTGGAACAAAACAGTATCACGACACCCAAATTTCTCGAAACCCCAACCTATCATCTAAACCAAAACAATGGCCAAGAAATTTGCCAAGAGTAACCTACAGGGGTTAAACCACCGAGGCTTATTAGTTGGTTGAGCATTACCGCCTGGTAGCTTCAATCTTTTCAACCTGCATTGTAAAGTACCTGCCATACAAACATTGGAGGGTTAAAAGATGCACTATGAAGCTTTGGAAAACAAATCACATATAACGATAGCAAGATAAGTTTCGAGTCTTACATTTAAAAGCTTTCTTTTGGAGTAGAAACGCTACATCCAACGAAGAAACCAGAGCCATCATCTCGCTAACAAACATAACGAAATATGGATACCATTCTGAGAAACCACTATTTACGTGCAAGGGAAACCAACCTCTGGTCCAATCTACTCACGAAGCTATCATAAAACCTGAAAGTTATTCCAACTACCAACGATTACAGCAAGCCAGTACATTTAAAAGCTCGGCTCTGAGAGATTAGTTACAGTCACCGGTTCTGTCATCGAAACCTGGAAGAGGTGATATGAAGACCTGCTAAAAAACCCTTAGCTCACGCAAGTCATTTGGCCTCTCCCCCCAGCTACTCTCTAACACAATGAATGCCAAAGGAAACAAAATCTACGATACTTAGTGGAGGATTAGGGTTAAGTCTCAAATCCCGAGAGCATCATAAGATCAATGGTGGAAATTCTACATCACGGCACATCGTATTTCCAAGCAACCACTACATTTATGATCACATTAATAACCACTGCCACCGTGGAGACCAGCTCAGTTAACCCCCAAGCTAAACCATGTATAGCTCGACCATGTTGACTGTATTCTCACGATGCCTTCATGTGTTAAACACCACGATAGCAGCCACCGAGATATTACACCGAGCAAATAGATAGGAGTGTTTAATGCCAAGGTTGGATTACGAATGCCTGCCAGCACATATCCACTACATCATTAATACCCTGTCCTTATCATACGTTGGCACATTGGTTATGTTTGAAACCCTGTCATAATATATATCTCAATGTATGTCATAATTTACATTATGGTATTGAATCAACTAGGTATCGATCACATGTTCTAAAAGTTTCACATTGATGCTCGCATATTCATGTTTTTTCATATTTGAACCAAGGCATAAACTTCACATATTTATGAATTCCATATAGTTTATATTCTATAGGAACTGTATGATAATTTGTATATAGTTTACACACTATAAGAATTACATGGATTATGCTTATAGTTCATAATATAGGAAATACATGACAATTGCATATAGGAAATCGCATGGCAAGCTGCATATTATGGTAATGAATAGTATTTTTGCATTTAGCCTATGTTTTCACAAAGGCACATGATATTAATTCATAGTGCATAATAAGGAACCCACGAATTAAATAATTCTATCACTATACAAATAGCATAGAAGAGACGTTACATATAGTAAGATGATGTTTTCCTTGATCAAATTAATATTGAACAAATAACCTAAGCATTACATTGTTTAATTATAATGACATTTGCATGGAAGTGGTTAAAATATATGTTATGAAACTACAAGCCAGCTTCCTTAAACTGGTTTTCATAAGAAGGTGCTTCTATCTTTGTACTTAATTCCAAAGGTAGATCTTCAAACTATAATTAAATTAAAACCAACTAGGATAACGTTTTCATGAAGTTCACTAAGGTACCTGACTTGGCGAAGGGAAATAATCCTTTCTATAATTTATAATACAAGATGGAAAGTAGAACATTACTGTAGGACACCTTGAATTTATCGCTCTTACCTGTATTCTGCAAACATCAAGGTTCCAATTCTTTAGCTACAAAGCTAAGTAAGCTTCATGGTACCCCGTAGGACCCCTTTCATCATCATCATAAAACAAACTGTCAGCACATTTAAAGAAAACTGTATTGCAAGTGAACATAAATACATCACATAGTTCCATAGATCAGCATAAGCAAGTATTGTCGTAATATGTTTTCAAACATTATGAAGTGTTATTATCAGATTGACATTTATTCTACTTCCGCACATCAACTTTAGTCGTAAATGCATTACTTGAAAAAATTTAATTTTTTATGAATTTTCGGGATATTACATGTGGTGTCAGAGCGTGAGTTCAAACTCTAGGCCTGAAATAGTCTCACGCGCGCAAAACAAAAAAAATGAGAACATAAAACTTAGTTACTGACTGTTATTTAATTTTGTTTTTGTATAGAACAACTTCATATTTAATTTGCAGGTATGGATATACCGGAGGAATCAGCAGAGGATAGATATCCTCATAATGAGCATAATAACAACGCACGTAATAATGTTAATGAAGGAATTTACGTAGAGTTAAATAATCAATCTTCTGAACTACTACGTACTGTAAAAGATTTAAAATCTGAAATAAGAACTATTAAAGAAGAGAATGAATGAATTTTGAAGGCACAAGAAGAGTTAAATCAGATTTTAATGGCAAACTACCAAAATGAGGAAAGAGGAAGGAAATCAGAAGTAAATTTTGATTCTGGTACAATGTCCCACAAACATAAGAATAAGAAAGAAAAAAATGGTAAAAGTAATAGTTACTCTTTGTCTGAATCTGATCAAAGTAACTGTAACTCTAATAAGGACATCGGTGACAGTGATTGCTATTCTAAGAAGAGGAAGCATAAGTATCATGAACAAATTACTGGAGAATTTAAAAATATAAAGCCACCAAATTTTAATGGCAAAAATGAAAAAGGAGAGGTAGCTGAAGCATGGCTATCCGGAATGAAGAAGTACTTTCACATTTATAACTACTCATCTCAATTAAAAGCTAAAATGGCCATATACAATCTGATCAGAAGGGCAGATATTTGGTGGCAAGATGTCAAAAGAGTTAAAAATATTAAGGATAAAGACATAAAATGGAGAACATTTAAGAACATGTTTAAGAAAAAAAATTTATCCGAACAGTACTACGAACATAAGTCAAAAGAATTTTATGATTTAAAGATGGGTTCAATGACCATTAAGGAGTTATGCAACAAGTTTCTCAGCTTGTTAAGGTATGTACCTTACCTAGCTGGAGAAAAACCTAAGATACAAAAGTTTCTAAGTTGTTTACCCTTCCACATAAAGGACAAAATTGAGTACGATAACCCATCAATTCTTGAAGAAGCAATGAGGAAGGCTAATTTCTGTTTTGAACAGAACAAGAGAAGAGAAGGTGTATCAAGTTGGAGAAGTAATAAGTCTAATAATTTTGAGCATAAAAAGAAAAGTTTTAATTGGAATTCTGGAAGTTTTAAGAAAATTTTTATTAACATAAATTTTCCAAGTAATAATAATTATAGGGGTAATGCACCACATAATTTTACTACTGCAAGGAGTGTGCCTAATAATAATAACAACACTAGATATGCTGAACATAAAGCACCTTTGAAGTGTTATGATTGCGGTGGCCCCATACTAGAGCTCAATGCCCACGCAATAGAAAGACAGTCAACAACATTCACACCATACAAGTGGAGCCTATAGTGGGTGATGTAGTGAGAGAAATGCCCAGGATAAATGCAGTGCTGGAAAATAATCAAGCAGACCATCAAACATCTATGTTTCAAATCGAAGGTGGAACCCGAAGGAGATTTTCAGGTGGAACCGGACTGTATTCTCGACAGGAAGGAAATTGTGCTCCAAAATCGTAACATAGGGCAGGTAAATATGCAATGGAAGCACCTTAGCGCTGATGAAGCTACCTAGGAACTGGAAAGTAACATGCGGATAGCATATCCAGTTCTATTCCAGGGAGGCTCTGATGAAGAATAAGCAACATCGAGGACGATGTTGAGCTTAAGTGGGGGTGTTTGTAACATACACCTTTGCTGAAAACATTTTATGTTTGAAGAAGACATTATCTTAACTTTTCTTGTAAAGTTTTATATTTGGAAAAGTGTCCAAGGATGACTGTTATTGCACAATATTATTATTTAAATAAATAAAATAGGAGACACTCACCCAAGGAGAGCTGTTAAAAGAGTGTTTACTAACCCACTAGGTGGAATGGAATTTGGGGTAGAAGGAAATGGACAAGTGGCAACATCATGAGGCAAGTAACTAGCTGTTGGTATGGGACAATTCCCTTGAATTGTGTTCATAGTGCCCTGAAAGATTGGACTGGAGCTTGAGGCTCATTTATTGAAAACTGACCACTAAAGACCTAGGCAATCTTTTTAAGAGCCATTG
Source organism: Larix kaempferi (assembly GCA_027924585.1). Lineage (NCBI taxonomy): Eukaryota > Viridiplantae > Streptophyta > Pinopsida > Pinales > Pinaceae > Larix > Larix kaempferi. Next base: position 4,676,465 of record BSBM01000084.1, read on the forward strand.
AATTTTGGACTTAGGTTCATCACTTTTCCTGACGAGGAAACTTACTTTGTGGTTCTGTTGTATGCACACAAGAGATTCGATGAGGGGAAGTCTAGGTTTTTTATCATGGTGTAAGTCATCCTTATTTACTGCTGAGTGCAGAGACCTCGCTTCTAAGTGTAGAGATTGAGGTTTTTGGCAAATCTCTATTGATTGCTGGTTATACAAATTCAATGCGTTGCTTCTACACAAAGTTATTCTACCTGGTGGTTTAGTAAACAAGCTCGGGGGTCCAAAGGAGGCGAGTAGATCGGTTGCTTCTTCTGGAGAAGGTTGGGAGGAACAGGCCTCCTTGTGTGTTTGTCCACCCTCTCTATAGTTACAGGTTCTACTTGTTATTTCAACCTCTAAGTAGTTAAATTATTTTTTGTAATTGTTGGTTTAGTACTCTTTAGCTAACTAATGATAATATAGAAGTATAAGTGTGATTTTTTGATCTGTTGAGAATTTTGTAGACTGTTGAATATATTTATGAATTGATAGAATAAATTCCCTATCTGTATTTTTCCCCATACTGTTTTCTATATCGTTCTCCAGTAGAGAGAAGGAAGATTAAAAATAGATGAATGATGAAGTAGTGAGCAAGGTGAATGAATAGGCTAACTCTATTAAGTTTCCCTCCCTTGTTTTCATTTTAGACTAACTCTATCATGTTTTCCTTTATCTATTATATTCTATAAATTTAACAATATCTTATAATTACAGTCATAGAAGATTTTTAGTTACACATTTACTAAGCAGACTGTAGAATAGTTTCTTTTTACAATAGAAAAATAACAGAAACACATGTAGTTCTAGGTTCCTGTATTAATCTAGGTTTATTTACAGGTTAACCATTTCCTTACAATAAATGCTATTTACATTTTTATCATATTATCTTTCCCTTTAATATATATATTTTTTATTATCTGTATGTTTAAAATTTAAATGCTGCCAAAATAAACATAGTAGTATTCACATCCTTCAAACAAATCTATTACATCTCTACTTTTGCAAAAATGGAATAATCTAGGGTTTCACTTTTCCCATGTTTTTCTGAACCTTTACTTAAAACTTATACATTATTCTGTATTGTAATATTCAGTATCAAAACAATTACAAATTTTCATGTCTGAGAACAACTATTAATACAAATGGAGTAACCAGAATTGATCAACATTTTATCATCTTACCATAGCCTTTTTAAACATAGAATAAGCCTGTATTGGACGAGTGTCCTACTATTTGGAAAAACCCTAGCTTCTATATTATATATTATATCCAAAATAGAGATCGAAACCCTTAAAAACACCATGCCAAGCACGCAGTGGTTTCAAATCATAGGTTACAAGTTCGAGGCTTATATAAATCCAGCTAAACATTACATTCATTATCCTTACTCAATTTTTGAACAATACAGTCACGGCATCACATAACTTGTTCAATGCCTAAACTAAAAACAAAGAAACAATTTCAATACCATTATTGAAGTAGGCTGCAGCGAAACCAAATAAACATTCGAGACTAGGTCTCAGATTATAGGTTCGACCTCTTAAAACCTTTGAAGTCATCTTCTAAATGAAAAACAAGCTTGAGATTTAAGTGCACAAAAAAATTCTATTTTCTTTGGCTCTCGGCCAGTGGCGATACATTACATCTTATAACTACGCATTGAAACATTTTAAAACAAGACATTAGCCTTAGACTCCAAGCCAGTTACAATATCATACATATTTTATCTATGCATTAAATTATAAGAACACAGGACCGAGAGCATTGCTCCTAGCCGAACACAAACACATTAAAATAATAGAAACATAACCTTCTCATCTCATAAAACGAATAAGGGTTTAAACCTCTCAAAGGCTGTTACATTCAACAAGAAATTCTACAACGAAACGCTACTAGTGCTAACATCAAAATAGGATGAAGATCTCATCATCTTTCCATTCAAATTTTGGAACACAAATAGTATCATGACGCCAAAATTTCTCCAAATCCCAGCCTATCATCTAAACCAAAACAATGGCCAACAAATTTTCCAAGAGTAACCTACAGGGGTTAAACCACCGAAAATTACCGGTTGGTTGAGCATTACCGCCTGGTAGCTTCAAGATTTTCACCCTGCAACATAAAGTACCTGCCATCCAAACATTGGAGGGTTAAAAGATGCACTACGAAGCTTTGGAAAACAAATCACATATAATGATAGCAGGAAAAGTTTCGAGTCTTACCTTTAAAAACTTGCTTTTGGAGTAGAAACGCCAAAGCAAACGAAGAAACCAAAGCCACCATCTTGCTAACAAATGCAGCGAAGTATGGATACCATTTTGAGAAACCACTATTTACATGCAAGGGAAACCAACCTCTGGTCCAATCTAATCATGAAGCTATCATAAACCCTAAAAGTTATTCCAACTACCAACGATTGTAGCAAGCCAATACATTTAAAAGCTCGGCTCTGAGAGATTAGTTACAGTCACCGGTCCTGTCATCGGAACCTGGAAGAGGTGCTATGAAGACCTGCTAACAAAACCTTATCTCACGTAGGCGGGTCGGCCTCTCCCCCGAGCCACTCTCTAACACAATGAATGCCAAAGGAAACAACATCTACGAGACTTAGTGGAGGATTAGGGTTAAGTTCCAAAGCCTGAGAGCATCATAAGAGAAATGGTGGAGATTCTACATCACAGCACATCGTATTTCCAAGCAACCACTACATTTATGATCACATTAATAACCATTGCGACCGTGGAGAATGGCTCAGTTAACCACCAATCTAAACCATGTACAGCTCGACCATGTTTACTGTATTCTCACGATGCCTTCACATGTTAAACACCATGATAGCAGCCACTGATATATTCCACCGAGCTAGTAGATAGGAGTGTTTAATGCCAAGGTTGTTTTACGAATGCCTGCCAGCACATATCCACTACATCATTAATACCCTGTCCTTATCATACGTTGGCACGTTGGTTATGTTTGCAACCCTGTCATAATATATATCTCAATGTAAGTCATAGTTTACATTATGGTATTGAATCAACTAGGTATTGATCACATGTTCTAAAAGTTTCACATTGATGCTCGCATATTCATGTTGTTTCACATTTGAACCAAGGCATGAACTTCACACATTTAGGAATTGCATATAGTTTATATGCTATAGGAACTGTATGATAATTTGTATATAGTTTACACACTATAATAATTACATGGATTATGCATATAGTTCATAATATAGGAAATACATGACAATTGCATATAGGAAATCGCACGGCAAGTTGCATATTATAGTAATGAATAGTATTTTTGCATTTAGCCTATGTTTTCACAAAGGAACCCACGAATTAAATAATTCTATCACTATACAAATAGCATAGAAGAGAGGTTACATATAGTAAGATGATGTTTTCCTTGATCAAATTAATATTGAACAAATAACCTAAGCATTACATTGTTTAAATATAATGACATCTGCATGGAAGTGGTTAAAATATATGTTATGAAACTACAAGTCAGCTTCCTTAAACTAGTTTTCATAAGAAGGTGCTTCTACTTTTGTAGTTAATTACAAAGGTAGATCTTCAAACTATAATTAAATTAAAACCAACTAGGATGACGTTTTCATGAAGTTCACTAAGGTGCCTGACTTGACGAAGGGAAGTAAATCCTTTCTATAGCTTATAACACAAGACCGAAAGAAGAACATTACTGTAGGACACCTTGAATTTGTCGCTCTTACCTATATTCTGCAAACATCAAGGTTCCAATGCTTTAGCTACAAAGCTAACTAATCCTTAGGGTACCCCGTAGGACCCCTTTCATCATCACTAGAAAAAAAACTGTTAGGACATTTAAAGAAAACTGTATTGCAAGTGAACATAAATACATCACATAGTTCCATAGATCAGCATAAGCAAGTATTGTCGTAATATGTTTTCAAACATTATGAAGTGTTATTATCAGATTGACATTTATTCTACTTCTACACATCAACTTTAGTCGTAAATTCCTTACTTGAAAATTTTTAAATTTTTATGAATTTTCGGGATATTACATAGGAGTTCAAAGTTTATAGCCGACAAGGCCCAAAAAAGACTAAAGTTTTCTACTTCATCAAGAGTCTAAACCATCATCAGCATAATTACATCATAGATCAAAAAACTGGAAGTTGCTTCATATATATAATCTAGAAAATATAAAGAGCCATGATCCTGTATCCTATTTGCATAATATTCTTCCCATATCAGGAGTCCTTCTTCACCTTCCATGGCTAGCTTTGACATCTTATCTGCGAGTGAGTTATTTTCCCAATATATATGCTCCAAAGTACACCTGCTAAATAGTTTCATCTCTGATCTTATCCTGCTGCACCAGTGAGATAATAAAGTCACATTTAAATTGTATTCTTCTCTTGCCCATTTTATTGTGACTCTTGAATCTCCAAATATTTTGACCTTTGATAGCCAAAACAGATTTGCTACCCGAATTACACACCACAGAGCTAGTAACTCAGCCTGCATGTTTGAACCCCTGCCACATTTAAGCCTTAGAGTATAATAATGATCTTGGTTTATTATAAAAACACCTCCAGCCGCACAGTGTCCATATGTAGTAGCCCTATTGAAGAATAAAGCTGGATCATCAATGATCAAGTTAAACATGCCAACTTTCCTTATATTAGAATTCTTAATAGTTTCTTGATAAGTCAAAAAAAGGTTCAATGCACAGTTATATGCAATCTCCAAACATGGTTGAAGATTCTCAAATAAGATACGATTTCGCAACCGCTAGATTGACTAGGATATACAAACCGGAAGCAGATAAAAGGATTTTATGAGCTCTGATCCACAAGAATAAACTGGTTACAAATTTTTCTGCCCCCCAACTTCTCTCCAATTTATAAGCCAAATAAATTTTTTCCCATACTTGTTTAGTAAAAGAAAATTCCATAAATAAATGTCAAGAAGATTCTGCACAGTGTTTGCATAGTACACATTCATTTGGTCCAATCCATCCCTTCAGTAAAATATTGTCCCATGTCTTCAATCTATCCATCAAGGTGAACCAGGTAAAGCATTTATACTTTAAAGGTAATTTCCAGTGCCAGATTTCATTGTACCACCAGTGTCTAGGAAAATAAGATTTCTTCCTAATAATTGATCTGTAGGCAGTATTGGCAGTTACAGTGCCATGACTGGCATTTGCAGCCCATATAATAGTATCATCTTCAGTGGTAAGTCTGAATCCTTTCGAGTTTAAAGACACAATATATCTATCCCATTCATAAGCAATATTACCATTCATACCAAGAGCCTGAGCGTTAAGCCAATACCCTCCTTCACCACGATTTTTGATACTAGCCAAAGTAACAAGTCCAACACTGTTGATGAACTGAAGAGTCTCCCTCGAAAGAGAAAATGCTTCCCCCAGACCAACTATTGGATCCACTCCAATTGAAACCTCTTTCCCATTTCCAACCTTCCAACATAAATCCTTTGCAATCCAATTGTATACTTTGATAAAACCATTCCAAAATTGGAGATACACCCCTTATCTTCTTTTTAGGAATTCTGAACCAGTGTGAGACCTTCATATTGATATATTTCAATTGAATAACCTTCGACCACAGGGTAGTACCAAATAGTGCACTTTAAAAACTTTTTAGGCGTAAAGCCTCACTGAAAGCATACAAATATTTAATCTCCCATCCTCTAGAACAGATGGTAAATGATAGTTTTTCCCATCCCACCATCACTAAATTTGAATTGTCAAGGCTACCTATCCAAAGAAAATTAAAAAAACATTTTCTTAAAGAGTTAATAATCGAAACAGGAACTGGTAGCAATGAAAACCAATAGACCGAGATTCCAGTCAATACCTCCTTGACCAAGGTAAGTTTGCCACCAATTGACAACAAATGAAAAGTCCATTGAGTTATTCTAGCTTCAATCTTCTTCACCAACCATTTCTAGTCCTTAACAAGATATCCATTTGGTTCGAGAAAATAACCAAGATAAGTAAATCCATCATTCAATGAGCAGCACTTATATGGCATCATAGAGAGGATAGTATCCATCCTGCCTTTTCAACATAACTTTCATAGAAGCCGAACTTTCTTAAGCTAACTAACATACCCGAGGCTTTACAGAAGAGTAAAATAAGTTCCTGAAATGGCTTCTATTTTGCAATTGAATCAATGCTTGCAAGAAGAATGTCATCTACAAACATGATATGGGATTGGCAAAGATCTTTGGTAATTTTCACTCCTTTAATTTCTCCATCCATTCTGGATTTTTTAATTAATCTTCTCAACCCTTCGATCACCAATAGAAACAATAATGGTGATAATGAACATCCCTATCATATCCCTCTTGAGCAACTGAAGAAACTAGCTGGGGTTCCATTTATCAACACTGCAATATTCATGGTAGACACACAAGACATTATCCAATTGATAACCAGAGTAGGGACCCCAATTTGTATTAGAATAATTTTCAAAAAATCCCAATTCACATTGTCATAAGCCTTTTCTAGATCCAGTTTGAGTAGAATTTCTTTTTGTTTCTTCATCTTGATAGAATGTAACAATTCCTAGATGATGCCCACTGCATCATGTATTTGGCGATCTTGCAAAAAACCAAACTGTTATGGAGATAAAAATTTTGACAGATTTGGCTTCAGTATAAGAACAATGATCTTAGAAATGATTTTGTAGGCCAAATTGCATAAAGCAATTGGCCTATAATCACCAAATGTAACAAGCTCGCTTGTCTTAGGAATTAAGGTAATAAATGTAGAATTAAGTGCTCCAGATAGGTACCCAGTTTTCCTGGTATGTTCAACCATACTCAAGATGTCCTCTCCCATAATATCAAAGAAGTGTAAGAAGAGTTCCATAGTCTAGCCATCAGGGCCTAGAATTTTCTCTTTAGCAAACAATTTAAGGGTTTCTTCAATCTCAGTGATAGTGACCTCCTTCGCTAGTTCTTTTGCATCCTAGCTATCTAAAAAACTAGGATAGTGTTTGGCCACCTTCAGTTGTGAAACCAGATCACAGTCCTTATCAACCGAATAAACTTTACCAAAATATTCCAGAGCCAACCCCTGTAGCTTTGTTTCTCAAGAAACCTTATTACCGTCCTCATCCAACAAGTGCCAAATAGCCTTATTATTCCTTCTAGTAGAAGCATATGAGTGAAAAAATTTCATATTCTTGTCACCATGCTCAATCCACACCGCTCGACTATTCAGTCTCCACTCCTTTTCTCCTTGGAGTAGAATATCCTCTTTCATGGTCTCCAAGGTCTTTAATAATGCAAACCCTTTTTCATCCAAGGGGGTAACTAAGTTTTCAGCATACATAAACTGCAGTCGTTCCTCCACATCTTTCAAAGTCTGCATATCTTGTTTCCTTTTCAGATGAATCCAATCTGAAACCTTTGCCTTAAGAATTCTTAACTTGTGATAGAAATAGTCAACAACATTTAGATCTGGATCCAAATTAGAGTATAACCAACAATTTTTCACCTGTTCACAAAAATCCTCATTAACTAACCATGAGGAATTGAACTTAAAAGGATATCTATGTGAACAACTCCCATCAACAAACTGAAGAAAAATCGGCCAATGGTCTGAAATTTTATTTTTACCAACCCAGATCCTATACTGTTGGCTAGTATCCAGTAGTTTAGATTTAATAAGGAATTTGTCCAGCCTCTTATGAACCCCTTCTTCTCCACTTCTCCCATTTGTCCAGGTTGGGGCAAAGACATTCGTACAAATGTCTACCAAATTAAAGGTTTCCAACAGATCATTAAAATAACCCACCATCTCATCCATTCTAGCATTTGTATGCCATATCTCAGCAGCCAGTTTGGTGAATTTCAAATCCTCTACGATAATCAAGTTACCTATGTCTAAAATGCTAGATTGCTTCAGACCATTCTAGAAGTTAGTCGTGTCCTTATAAGGACCATAACAATTTAAAATAGTAAAAAACATCTCATTTAATCTACACTTGCCATCTAATAAAATACCCCAGTCAGTTCTAAAGACTTTAAAAGTATAATATCTAGGGTCCCAAGAAGCAAGTAGTCCACCAGACATCCCAGCTGAACTGACAGCCAACATCTCCCAACCAAGAAGAATACCAACAATTTTTGATAGAGCCACCACATCTTCACACATTGTTTCTTGTAGTAAAAGGATACCAGGGTCAGTAGCAGATATAAGTTTTGAGAGGGCCCTGACCCGGACATCCCTACCCAAAACTCGTATGTTTAAGGAGCATAGAGATATTAAGGAACGGATTTTTAGGGGTAAATTGCTCCAAGGCCCCTAGAAATGTCAAAAGTATCCACCATCGAAGTTGCTTGATCAATTTGAGACGAAATAGGAAAGTAAGTGGTATTCGGTTCTTTTTTCTTAATTCCTCGACCCCCCCTCCTATTCCTTCTAATAGTAACATTCTGGAACCTCGAGGAATTGACTGATTTCACGTCAGGATTATCTGAAGGGTTTTTCACAAAAATCGACAATGGGGTCACATTATTCATCACAGAACCAGTCTCATACCCAGAGGATTTAAGCACCTCCGCTTCCTCGGGTAAAAAAATATCAGGTGCCAGATTTCCTTCTAAATTAGGAAACCCTAAATGCTCACCAGGCATCTCTACCATAGAGGCTTCTCGAGAAACAACCGAAGTCACAGAATTTGAAGTAACAACCTTATCCACTATATCATCAACCCCAAATAGGTCTCTTCTAATTAATGGGTTGATTGGATTCTCCAAGGACCTAACAGGGGGTTTATAATAATTAGGTTGAAACCCTAGTTTTAGAACTACCTCTCCAGAAGCAATACGCTTATCCAGAATGCGTTCAACATCTAAAACTAGGTCTAATTCATCATTTGAAATAATTGTTATGGGTGTTTTAGCAGAGGGGGGTGACTTACCCAAAAATTCCGCTAACTTTGTCAGCTTTACAGGAGTAACCGCAGTAGTTTCCATCCCATCAGGCTTAGCAGTGTCTATGTCCCATTCAACAAAAGAATTCAGACCAGGAAAAAAACTCCCGAAAATGTCTCATTTTGTGACAAGAGCAACATCTAAATGGAATTTTAAAATAATCCAGGTGCTGCTTCCAAATTCTTTCCCCCCATACCAACTCAACTTTTGTCGAAAATCCCTTCTTCATCTCAAATTCGACCATCACCTTAGCCATTCTCTTGTCAAAGCCAAACAATACCTATTATCCAACCTGACAAAGCGGCCTACAGAGTTTGCAATTCCCATCAATTCTATCCAAAGTTCTATCGGGAGTCCACGGATGAGCATCCAGAGGTGGCGCTTATTTTTTTTCTCTTTCACAGGGTAAAAATTTAGGTGCCATCTTTTTAAACACAACGACCTATCTTTAAACATCCAATACCTCTTTAAAACAGTGTCGACATGTTCAAGATTTGTAAAAATAAACTGTAACCACCCATTAGTCAGAATGCTCACACGAGGAATATCTCCAATAATGGGTGTCCAATTTTTCCGAACCCACGCCAATAACTCTGTCTGGTCTCCCCCAATGAACTCAAACTTACCGACCACAACCCTAGTGGCCAACATCTCTATCCTGTCCAAGTTTAACTCTGGTGGAATGCAAAAACAATCCAAGCCTTCCCGAACCCTAACCGCCTTAACCTTTCTCCAAGAGCAGGACTTAACACCCATTATCCTCTAAGGAAAACCACCACCAGATACCGTAGCCCTGTCCAGCAATACAGTAGCAGCCAAATCCTCCCGTCTGTCAAAACCCTCCCACACATTCTCAACAGTTAAGGTGTTAGGAGACTTTGCCTCCTATAGCCGTGATGTAAACCCTGGGATAGAAACTAGGGTTTCCATTTAGCCCTGTATGGCCGTAACTAGTCGGTAAAAGGGATCCTCCACTTGTGTAAATAAATTTCCAAATGTCAAATGAGCGAGTGATCCAGACATATGGCATTAGGAGGTACTAAATGTCAGAACTTGCCATAGCACCAAAAGTCACCAAAAATAGAAACAACAGTGGGTCAACCGAGCAAAGGTAAAAAGTAGCTCACGCTAAACTAGCACCGAGTCCTAAGACTGAAAACCCTTAGGGAAAAAGCACTAAAAGTGGAAAAATGACCCTAATGTCAATAATCAAGAAATTCTCTCTCGGCAAATCTGAAAAATGTCAAACATTCAAAAATCTAAACAATTCCGAATGAAAACCACCAACAAAACTGATATCGGCTGCAGAAAAATAATTATTCTTGTATCAAAGCACTTTCTTGGGCTCGTTGGGTGGAAGTTCTGCCAAAATTTGTTTTCGCATCTGTTGCAGGTTCAGATCTAGGAATAATCCCTATGCGCTTAACTGTGGGAAGTACTTGGGATAAGCCCTATAAATCATTGTGAGGAGTACGATAGGAACCCTGAAGTAGCTGGCCCTTTGAGAGGACCTACTAGAGAAAAGGGAAATGACCCCTACCCGATTGACCACTTCCCACCCATGAGATACCGACATGCGATAAAATTTCCAAAAGGCTTATCAAAAGACCTGGATGGTGCACTTTGTGTCGAGTACATGAAGAAATAGCTTTCCATCTTTTCATTAACTTCACCTTTTCTGTCCAAGCATGGAAATGATGTAGCCAGAGGATGGATATAAATTTTCACTGGGATGGTGCAAATGTGGAGGAGGCATGGAAATCATGGGTATCATCTCCAAATACAACAAACATCCGAGACCTACCCTGATTATTAATTGGAGGTTATGGATTGCTAGGAATAGATCTATTTTCCAAGATAAGCCCTCTTTCCCTGAACTTATAGAAATACATTGTTTACATATCTTATCCCATTTTCCCCAACAAAAGGATGCTCCCTCCATCCAAGTAATTGAAGAGGAAATGGTGAATAAATCCATTCGCTGGGAAATTTTTGATGGTGCCTCACAAAATCAGAACTGTGGAGCTTGGATTATTCTTTACTTATCTGAATCTACCTATTTCAAAATTCAAATGGGACTCGGAGTGGAACAAACAGCTATGGAGAACCCATGGCCTTAAAACGTCTCTTATGTTTTTCCAAGGATAAAGGATGCACATCACTCCAAATTTTTGGTGACTCAATGAATGGCGTTAATTGGATAAACAAAGCACAAATATGTCATAATATGGTTCTCCTTTCATTTATTGAGGAGGTGCACCATCTTGTGGCCAGTTTTGATTTATGCACATGTCGTCATGTCTACATGGAAATGAAATCTATCGCAGATAAACTCTCGAAAGATGGTTTACAATTAGCATATGGTCAACGAAAGATTGCACAAGCTCGAAACGAGTCATTTTTTGAATTTTATCATCGATGGAATCGCCACCCATCTACACTTGCCAAATTTATAAATTTTTAAATCAATAGCCGCACACTTATGGGTTCGTGGTGCATGGACTACATCGGATCCCATCTTTTATGCATTTTGTTAAATCTATAGAGATTTCTTGTATCGGACTATATCGGACTATATGATACAGACAGGTTGTATAGACATGCTCTTTTTTAAAATGACAATAGAGTTGGAAGACATTAAATACATGAAAACCATGTATTATGCATAATATAAATTTGTTACTATTAATAAAATTACATTTTTTTCCCACATAAATATATATATATATATATATAAAACTTTTAAATAGAAACATAATTTCGTATAAGGAAAAGTGAATGTTGAGATTCAATGCCAAGGGAATGTGAGAATGAGTAATGACTTGTCACATTAGCTACAAATAACTCACGTATTTACCATTTTTTAATATTTATATATAGATTGATAAAATATTTTACATTAATATTAATAGGCAATGCCCTCTTGACTTTAAAAAGTTGGCTCAATTGTGCGATCTACTAAATCTAACACAATATCAAATAAAACATATTACAAACTACATTATACATTATTTATTACTCATTTGTTTGAGTGTATTAATGATCTACTTGTTTGCATGCATTAAAGCCTCACCTCCATACCCTAATCCAATATTGTTTGTTAGTCATTGAAGCATTCTCATATCCCTTTTGTGCCATTTTGAGCCCTCTCATTCCATTTTGAATATTCAATAAAATGAAGAATGTCAAGGAATAAAATCTATGACAAAACAAGCGAGCTTAAGTAACGCGCACCATTTTTTTTATTACTATAGAGCTACGATAAGTATTACTTTTGTCCATTTCGTATGAGTATTCCATGTTCTGAAAGAGACAATGTTTCTACATGATGCATCCTAGTACATGTATCAAATCTTTAGGAGACCATATCCTATTAGTAGTACATGTTGTGAAACAAGGAAATGTTTCTACATGATGTATCCTAGTACATCGAATATTTAGGAGACGAAATAGTCGTTGTATTTTGTTCGTTGCCATAGCTTATATGTCAAATCATTTGTAAAATCTTGAATGCAATCCATTTTTTTATTTATAGTTATGCTTTCATGAGGGTGCAATCGCAAGGATTTAATATATATAATTTGACATGAATATATTTAGCTATCTTGTGAATGGGTAAAATGTTATATATATATGTGGGTATTTTAGTTATCATATTTTCTTATCTCTCTTGTATAATAAGGAAATGGATTAATTATTTGTTTTGTTGTATATTGCATAATGTGAATGGTTATATTTTGTTTTGTATTATACCATGTTATTATTATATTGGTCATGTGAAATCTCATTTTCACATGTCTATGTGACTATTTTTACATAGTAGTATAATTGGGCTGTACTGGCATTTTTCGTATGGAGATTTGGAGCAATTCGAATTTGTGGAATATTCAATATAGTTATGATATGAATATAAATTCTTGCTAATGAAAAAGTAAATTTTAAAAAATCAAATTTTAATTATTTAATAACTATAAAATATAAATAACATTCAATTTATTATTTTTTATAAAAACTAATGAGTTTTAAAGTATATTTATGTTAATTTGGTTTATATATTTGATTAAAAGTACTATTTATAAGAAGTCTACTTCCGTATTTTATCCGCATTGGATTTTTTTATTACGTATTTTTTCCGTATTGAATCGTATTCGTATATGTATTTGTACTCGAAATATGCTACTATGCTTTAAAGATTTGAACACTAATATGTAGTGATTTTCACATGTCCATGTGACTATTTCTATTTTGAAGATTTGAACATTAATATGTAGTGAAAATTTCATCTCATTAAGGTAAAGTGGTGCAATGCTAGGCTCCGATCATTATCACATAGAAAAAACTCACAACAAAAACAACACAAATTAACAAAGTCTTGCACATAGAACTTAGCCTTCCTTCATCCAATAAAAATATATCAATTCTCAACTTATAATCACAAAACTCTCAAGGTCTTTGGATTCTACATAAAATCACTCTGCAAGCTAATCTATGAAAGAGAAAATCCCCCTATCACACCAAGTCTTCACATTTTATGCTAAAGTAATGTATTCTTCAACTCCCAAAACTTTTCTTTTCCTTGGGTAGCTCAAACATGACATAGTGAAATATTAGAAACCAATTATGATCTTTTGACCTTCTCGATACAATGCATAAGTCAAAGTTTGAATAATCTAAGATGAATTAGAAAATTATGCATGCATATAAATTACAGACTACTCATGTTTCTCTCTATGTTTTAATTATTTGACTCACTACGATTTGATGAAATTTTTAAGAAAGCAAGGGGAATATATCATCTAAATCCTCAAAAATTTTAGACTCTGATTCTAAATATTGGTTGTACACAAAGCAAATCATTGAACCCTTATTTTTGCAAAATTTTGCACGTGATCTTTGAATATGACACAACTTCTCAAACATACTTATAATTTAATAATTTTGATGAAATTATTGTGAAGATATTGTGAAGATATTTTTTTTTTCATATACAACATACCAAAATTGAATACCTTATATCAAAATTATGAGAGTGTGCCAATAAAAATATTAGTAATTTATCTATGTTGAAATACTATCTAGAGCACACCTCATGCATCATTTGGAAAGTTTATAAACATCAAAATTTAATTAAAATTTGTGGGAACACGTGAACATAACTTTTTGACATCTATTAAAAATTTCATACATTTATTCCAAAAATTGAGCATGCTTCAGGGTGTGTGCAAGAAGATGAGGGTCACTTTAGATGCAATCCTACTTTTTCAAAACTCGTTCCTGATACATAAAAACATAACGCGTTTCTGATACTTAGCACTTGCCATGGTAAGACCCGAGCCTGACATGTCACTGGACATGTATGATAGGTAACCATAACGTGTACGCGTTATGGAACTACAAAATGTGTACGCGTTATGTAGTTACAAAACGCGTACGCGTTATTGAAATCTAAAATCAATTTAAAAACACAATCCCGACCACCCACGACCACCTGCGGCGCTCTTCACGCATTAGAAACGCGAAATAGAGGTTGGATGAGGACGGTTTGTGTGCCCTGGAGTATTGGTGGAGCTCGATTTAGCTGGAGGGGAGGCGAATTCACCGGTAGATTGCCATCTAATCAGGTAATTCATTCACCCATACCATTTTTTTGTCATTTCTTAACCTAAATTACTATTTTTTTATTGTTTAAAACAACCTAGTTTTGTAATATTGATAAAATTGGGAATAACCCAATCTCTAATTAAATTCACATCTCCCTCAACCAAGATGAGTGAATAATTAAAATGAATCCATTTTCAAAAACTCAAAAATTCCTAATCCAACCAAAAATTGAAAAAAATAGAACTCCCCCCTTTCTATAATGTATCCATCTAAGTCACCTGACACGAGGACATGGGACATGAGTGTCCCCAAAATACGAGTGTCTCCATAGGACACGGTGACCCCCCGAATTAGGACACGTAGGACACGTTTTATATACATATATATATATATTTTTTAAATATATTAAAATTTAAAAATATAGACATATAGATCCAATAAAATTTAACATTTACAATTACAAATATTCAATAGAAATTACATTTACAATTACAAATATGAAATATTCAATACAAATTAGATCATTCACAAATCACAACACATTTGTCATTCACAATCACAAATCACAACGAGACATTGAGACACATAGATGCATGTAAGAGACTCAGAACCATATTTCTCATTAGGTCATCAAAATCAAAATGTATTACATACATGTCGGAATGCCACTGGACACTGGCAAATTCCAAATAGACTAATAGTCTAATAGTAAATACAAAAAAGGGGTGGATCAAGATGGAAGAATCCCATCTATCAATGACTCAATAGTCCTCCTCCATGCCTGAATCAACAAACTCATCACTGCCCGAATCCTCCTCCTCCTCCTCCTCTCTGCCAATCTAACTAACTGCATCTGCTGGTGTGGAGGATGACCCCTCCATACGATCACCCTCATCAAAAGTGACCGGCTCTAACACTGGATCATTACGATCCATGTTGGCTAATGCCAACTCAGTATTGTTGTCCAAACCCATCTCATCAGGAAAGACATCCCACATCCGTGTCTTTCCCTTCGCCCACTCCTCCCTCTTCCTGTAAATAAGACGAAGGTTGGAGTGCACATACACCATCGTCTCTGCCCTGGACTGCTTAAGCTTGCTCTTCTTCACACTGTACAAGTTCCCATATGTGCTCCAATTCCTCTCACAACAAGAGGATGAAGTAAGTTGAGAGAGGACCCTCAAGGCTATCTTTTGTAGAAGAGGGCATGTTGCCCCATGAGTTGTCCACCAAACAAGGGGTTTCTTAAACCCCATGTCTCTAACCACCTCATATCCTCCAAATCTCCCAGTGCCAATGGAAAACTCATAAAATTCCTCCTCCACCACCTCAAGGTGGTCTCTATCCTGAAGTAGCTGTCTAAATGCTATATTCCTCCCCTCTCAGATCTCTCCATCCATGTGAGGAGGGACTCTGGATGAGGGCCCCGACCCACCACTAAGCCAATCGTGAGCGTAGAACCTGGGGTTCAATGAGTGGGCCAAGCAATGCAAAGGTGTGCAATTCTTATCCTACCTGGAGATAAGAATGACCTGTATGATGGACCATAAGTTGTTTGTCGATGTCTCATACTCAACACACTCATTCCTCATAACAATGGTCCTCATGGACTCAATCATGGAATCCCACCCCTCATAAACATCTCCTAGGATGGGCTGGTCCGTGTCTGCAAACCACAACAAAGAAATGATTGGCTCCATGATCTTGATGCTAAGGAATACCCTATCCCACCAACCATCATCTAAAACCATGTCCCACGTGACACGGGGACCCTGTTGCATGTGTCCGGTTACTTAGGTATCCATCCACATGAAACCCAAATTTTCAACCCTCAAAGTCCATTTCCCATTATACTAATTAAATAATTTTCCTTGGTAATGGCCATAACAAGATGAAATGCATGCACAAGCGTGAAGAGAAAAAATGAAAAAACAAATAGTAACTTGGTTTCTCAAAATTTCATCACAATCATTTTTCCATGAACATAATCAAAATTTCATCAGAAGTGTATGTAGCTATACATTGCCTCTTAGTTAAGCACCTTTGACTAAATGCCAAAACACATTAACAAAGTGTCTCTCGGGCCTGCCCTATCCACACCCTAGATCAATCTACTCAACGCTCAGGGACCGTCGATTCAACTGAAAGACTTCATATAGAAAATCACTATGTTTTTTATTTAATTTTCTGAACTTGCCATACAATGTAGAGATCGATTTTGTAGAGAGAAATTGTCTCTGTTTTGAGAAGTTGACATTGTTGTTATTGTCATTCTAGTCACAATCTCTAGTTGATTATTCAACATCTTAATCATTGATAGTCATCTCAAGTACATATGTAATCATATTGGCAAGACAAACTCATACATATCCATTTCATTCCATGCCACTTTGTCCTCCCCTCCAACCACAAGGCGTAATATGTTGAAATCAATAAATTTAATGTTATCTTATGAAGTTGATGGAAATATTGTTTTCTGCAATGGACATAAAGGCCAAAACATGTCAAAATAACACTCCTAAATTCTAAGAAGTTTAAACCCAAGTTTCCATGGAAAAGTCACCAATGAGGGTTAAGAAGTGCCTTAACTTCTAGAAAGAAGTTGAACGAAACTTACTTTTTAATTGTTAAATGTTTAATTTTAAGTTTTAAATGTATGTAAGTGAATGCCATTAAATTGCTTACTTGAGTTTGATTTAATACATTTTCAATTTTGAAGAGACATCATTATATAACATGTATATGTTTCTAATGATTTTCGTATTGATGTCTTTATTGCAGTTGCGGCTATGGACACCAATGCCGAGATACTGATTGAGCTTTCCCACTTGAGGGGCATTAGTGCAGCTTTTAGTGGTGGTGACAGGATTCGCCGCTCGCTTGCATGAACCTTGGATGCAATTGTTGACACCATTTCACAGTATAGCAATGTACTATATGATATTACATCATATAGAGAAAGAAAAAGACAACAATATGCTGATGGGCTAGACTACAATGCAATAAAAAAGTTGAAAATATCCAAAGAGCTCATATTTGCATTGTTTAGGGACCCTCGGATGGGGGAAATCCCAAATGCAAACAGGCTGCATATCTCCATTGAGTGGTGCACATTTCAACAATTTGTTGATAACCGGATGGACCGATGGTACATGAGTTTTGATATGCCACCACACAACAACAGGGAAATTCCCTTGTATTTCCTTCAAAAGATGTACGCAGAGTTCGTGTACATAAACACGTAAACTATTTTGACATCTTGCAGTTTCAAGGGATCGGTGGGGGGATGCCCCAAAACCGACCCAATGCAAGGCTTCGAGAATAGGATCGCCCTATCCCTGCACCTTGCAGGCAGTTGCTTGGGCCAGATGTCCCACCTGCACATCGTATTATTCCACAGACACGTGATGCATTTTTGAGTTTGGCACGGGCGATTGTTCGCCATGGCACTATGGTTCAGCATATCGGTGAGGAAGGGACATCTGTCGCTGGTGTGGTACATACACCAGCTCGTCACCATGCAGGACCATCCACTAGTGTAGGACCATCAGGACCATCCACTAGTGCAGGACCATCGACACATCCCCATCCTAGTACTGATCCTCACGAGTGCACATCATGTGGTCGTCCCTGCTATGGTCTTGCCTCAGATGTTTCCTTCAGTGGGTTTTTGAGAGAGGTATGTTGATGGTTAATTGTAATAAATTCTTCATTTATTTTCATCTTTGTACACATATATATAGTTTGAGCTAATATATTAATTTTGTGAACTTGCAGTTGATGATTTATGCTGGCAACGATGCCCCAGAGCCGGATGTACCAGACTCTACAGGGGGGCATGATGCTACCCATTTGGCAGGCCCATCTTATATAGCACCTATTGCCGTATCTCACACTGAAGTAAACATTTTAAAATTTCAGTTTTTTAATACTTGTTAATTTGTTAATTTCCACATACTTTACATTTTAGTTCACTAATGCTATCTACGATCTAATATTTACAATTATTAAACTTGTAGCTCGCAGATCCTTCACTGGGGCAATGTAATGTGGAGGTAGCACCCATGGTCGTACCATCCCCTGAAACATCTGGGCTCCAGGTAAACAATTAAAAATGACATTTTTTAAATACATGTTTGTTTGTTGAATCAGGCATGTCTAACTACATGAACACTTGCTGACTGTAGGCACCATCCAAGACATATCGACTATTGCCTGGATTTGTATCTCCCGCCAGGCCATTCGTGAACAAGGGTTGTGTGTATGTGAGGCGTTCTACTCCTAGAAGGACTCCAGCTGCCCACGACCATGGGCTTACTCACACCATGGTAATGTATATCCTTCGATGATATTTGTTGTTTAATTTTAAATCCAATGCATAAATCATTTTTGTCAATGTTTGAATTGCATGTTTACTGCATCAAGAACCCGAGTTGTCTACTGAAAACCTCGCATCGATGGTTGATGTAGCAGTCAGTGCCGCATCTGCAATGGGAACTGATCACACATAGGTATGTAACTATTTCAACATTATCTTTACATAGTTTATTATTGTTGTCTATTGTTTATTCATGCATTTCTAACTATTTCAACATTTTTCATTGTAGCCACCACCACCCGGAGCAGTTCCTAGCCCCCCTGGTTCGACCATCCTGGATGTTCAACCAACGGCTCCATCTGCTACATAAGCAACACAATCTCCTTTGTCAGTTGAGGTGAGATGTCCTTCAGTGACCAAGTGTTTCATGCACTTTCCATGCACCAGTTGATAATTGTTGAGTTAATTGTTGAGCTGATGTATTAGTGTACATAGTTAGTTGAATTTAACAATTGATATTTAATTTGCAGGATCCAGAGATGCACACTGATCCTAGAGATGTGCCTAGAGGATCAGCGTCGGGAAAGAACAAGAGGAAGCTTGAGTTTTGATGTGTCTTATGGGATATATGTACATTTGGATACATGTACATGTGGCTTTGATAGTTTTGGACACATGTGCTTTTGGATACTTTTGTACATATATGTACTTTTCAAATCATTCACTTTTGGAGACATGTACATTGACTTTATTGTGCATGTACTTTTGGAGACATGTACATTGACTTCATTGGATACATGTACTTTTAGATACTTTTGGATATATATGTACTTTTGGATACATGTACTTTTGGAGATATGCACTTTTGGATATATATGTAATTTTGGAGACATGCACATTGACATTTCACTTATAAATGAATGATACATTTCACTTTGTATTTGTTCTTCGGTTTCCACGTGTTCTTGTGTCAATCTAATGTGTTGATTTGTGTGGATTATCTATTACTCATGAATGCGCTATGTCAAAAGAACAAACTATTATATTTAAAGGTTTCAACGAACTCACTACATGCGTGCACTAATTGGTATCTAATTAAAATTTGTGATTTTGAATGATCATTACAAGTTATGTCAAAGTTCTTGCTCGTGTAATTTAATCAAACTAAATGCAATACAATGTTTTAAGAGGTTTCAACGAACTCACTCATGCACACTAATTGGATAGGTGTAATTAAAATTTGTGAGTTTGGATGATTAAATTACAAGTTAAGTCAATGTTCAAGTGTAATTTAATAAAACTAAGTGCAATACATGCTACACATTTCATCAATGCCCAATATTTGATTGTACAATTAGATTCAACACTACATATGAGTAACTACATACAAGTGCTCAAAGCAACATTGGTGAAAGGAACAAACGTTACCTCGGGATTCAAGAAATAAAGTTCCTTCTAATGTTGGTTGGGAAGGATATGCTTGGTTATCCTTATGGCTTGGAGGTCATCTTCATGTAGATAAGTACTCTAGTTGTCATGTGTCATTAAGGTTTTTTCATGTGGTAAAACCCTTCAGGGTTAGGGTTTGTTCATGGTTTCATTGTACTTGATTTCTAAACATATAATTATTCTAAGAAAGGTTGCTAGGTTTTCTTCCCCATGAGGGTTTCTCGGGATAAAATGTTGTGTCTCTTGTCCCTGAACAACATTTTCATGTGACTTGCAGCTTGACATAGCCCAGAAACCGTACGTCGTATCGATGAACCGTCGACTCTGTTGGTCTCCTAGCATGCGATTACCTCTAGGGGGCCCTCTCCCTCGTCTCCCCATGGCCCCGTGGCTTCATTGTACATTCATTTCGTAAACTAGGGTTTTGCCCAATTTCATTGCATGCAATATCGCATTGGCGGGTCAACTCTACAAAACCCTCCCCCGAGCCAGTGTTGGCAGTGTTCCCACGTCGGCATTTCCCACACACACTTGCAGGAGCCAATAGCACACAATCTTCCTGCTCTGTTTGCTTTTTGGCTTCCGGGTGGAAATTCACCAAGTGTCCTTGAACGACATTTTCATGCGACTTGCAACTCGACATAACTCAGAAACCGGACATCGGACCGGCAAATCGTCGACTCCGTTGGTCTCCTGGTGTGTGATTACCTCTAGGGGGCCCTGTCCCTCATCTCCCCATGGCCCAGTGGCTTCATTGTGCATTCATTTCGTAAACTAGGGTTTTGCCTAGTTTAATTGCATGCAATCTCGCATTGGTGGGTCAACTCTGCAAAACCCTCCCCCGAGCCAGTGTTGGCAGTGTTCGTACGTCAGCATTGCCCACACACACTTGCAGGAGCCAATGACATGCAATCTTCCTGCTCTGTTTTCTTTTTGGCTCCCGGGAGGAAATTCACCAAGTGTCCCTAAATGACATTTTCATGCAACTTGCAACTCGACATAACTCAAAAACTGGACGTCGAGCCGACGAACCGTCAACTCCATTGGTCTCCTGGCGTGCGATTACATCTATGGGGCCCTCTCCCTCATCTCCCCATGGACTAGTGGCTTCATTGTGCATTCATTTAGTAAACAAGGGTTTTGCTTAGTTTAATTGCATGCAATCTCGCATTGGTGGGTCAACAATGCAAAACCCTCCCCCGAGCCAGTGTTGGAAGTGTTCCCACCTCGAAATTGCCCACACACACTTGCAGGAGCCAACGGCACGCAATCTTCCTGCTCCGTTTGCTTTTTGGCTCCCGAACGGAAATTCACCAAGTGTCCGTGAATGTCATTTTCATGCGACTTGCAACTCGATATAACTCGGAAACCAGACGTCGGACCGACGAACCGTCAACTCCGTTGGTCTCCTGGCGTGCGATTACCTCTAGGTGGCCCTCTTCGTTGTCTCCCCATGGCCCAGTGGCTTCATTGTGCATTCATTTCGTAAACTAGGGTTTTGCTCAGTTTGATTGCATGCAATCTCGCATTGGTGGGTGAACTCTGCAAAACCCTCCCCCGAGCCAGTGTTGGCAGTGTTCCCACGTCGGCATTTCCCACACACACTTGGAGGAGCCAACGACACGCAATCTTCCTGCTCCGTTTGCTTTTTGGCTACCAGACGGAAATTCACCAAGTGTCCCTGAATGGAATTTTCATGCGACGTGCAACTCGACATAACTTGGAAACCGGATGTCGGACCGATGAACCGTTGACTCCGTTGGTCTCCTAGCGTGCGATTACCTTTAGGGGGGCCTCTCCCTCGTCTCCCCATGGCCCAGTGGCTTCATTGTGCATTCATTTCGTAAACTAGGGTTTTGCTCAATTTAATTGCATGCAATCTCGCATTGGTGGGTCAACTCTGCAAAACCCTCCCCCGAGCCAGTGTTGGTAGTGTTCCCACGTCGGAATTTCCCACCCACACTTGCAAGAGCCAACGGCATGCAATCTTCCTTCTCTGTTTGCTTTATGGCTGCCGGATGGAAATTCACCAAGTGTCTCTGAATGGCATTTTCATGCGACTTGCAACTCAACATAACTCGAAAACCGGACGTCGGGCCGACGAACTGTCGACTCCGTTGGTCTCCTGGCGTGCGATTACCTCTAGGGGGCCCTCTCCCTCGTCTCCCCATGGCCCAATGGCTTCATTGTGCATTCATTTCGTAAACTAGGGTTTTGCTCAGTTTTATTGCATGCAATCTTGCATTGGTGGGTCAAGTCTGCAAAACCCTCCCCTGATCCAGTGTTGGCAGTGTTCCCATGTCGGCATTGCCCATGAACACTTGTAGGAGCCAACGACATGTAATGTTGCTGCTCTGTTTGCTTTTTGGCTCCCGGATGGAAATTCACCAAGTGTCCCTGAAAGAGATTTTCATGCAACTTGCAACTCGAAATAACTCCTAATCCGGACATTGGATCGACGAACTGTCGACTCCTTTGGTCTCCTAGCGTGCGATTTCCTCTAGGGGTCCCTCTCCCTCGTCTTCCCATGGCCCAGTGGCTTCATTGTGCATTCATTTTGTAAACTAGGGTTTTCCTCAGTGTGGGAGTGTGCAATTTTTGCACATGGGGGTCAACTTTGGAAAATCATCCACCGGGTGGGTATGGCTAGTGTTCCCAGCTCGAACCTTCCTAGACACACCTGCAGGACTCCTCGGAACCCGATTTTGTTGCACGGTTGGAGTTCTATGCCCCCGACAAGTATCCAACAAGTGTCCTTGAAGGCCTTCTGGCAGCGAGACGGGACGAGCCATAGAATGAAGACCGTGGCTCGGATCGACGAACCGTCGACTCTGTTGGATTCAGCACACCGGGATAGTACCAGGGGTGCCCTACCCTCCATCCTGGTGGCCCATGTGTCACCTTGCAGGTCCATCTTGGAAACTAGGGCTTTACTAAGTGTGGGAGTGTGCAATTTTTGCACATGTGGGTCAACTTTGGAAAATCATCCACCGGGTGGGTATGGCTAGTGTTCCCAGCCCAAACCTGCCTAGACACACCTGCAGGACTCCCCGAAACCCAGTTTTGTTGCACTGTTGGAGTTCTATGCCCCTGGCAGGTATCCAGCAAGTGTCCCTGAAGGCCTTTTGGATGCGAGACAGAACGAGCCATAGAATGATGATAGTGGCTCGGATTGACGAACCGTCGACTCTGTTGGATTCAGCATGCCGAGATAGTGCCAGGGGTGCCCCTCCCCTCCAGCCTGGTGGCCCATGTGTCACCTTGCAAGTCCATCTTGGAAACTAGGGTTTTGCTCAGTGTGGGAGTGTG
This sequence comes from Larix kaempferi, assembly GCA_027924585.1. Lineage (NCBI taxonomy): Eukaryota > Viridiplantae > Streptophyta > Pinopsida > Pinales > Pinaceae > Larix > Larix kaempferi. Next base: position 4,700,138 of record BSBM01000084.1, read on the forward strand.
CAATTTTTGCACACAGGGGTCAACTTTGAAAAATCATCCACCGGACGGGCATGGCTAGTGTTCCCAGCCCAAACCTGTCTAGACACACCTGCAAGACTCCCTAGAAACTGGTTTTGTTGCACGGTTGGATTTCTATGCCCTCGACAGGTATCCAGCAAGTGTCCCTGAAGGCCTTTTAAATGCGAGACGGAACGAGCCATAGAATGATGACCATGGCTCGGATCGACAAACCATCGAATCCGTTGGATTCAGCACGCCGGGATAGTGCCAGGGGTGCCACTCCCCTTGAGCCCGGTGGCCCATGTGCCACCTTGCAGGTCCATCTTGGAAACTAGGGTTTTGCAGGTCCATGATGATGATGATGGTGATGATGATGAAGATGTTGATGATGATGGCTTGGTCTAAGGTGGTGCTCTCAAATAGCTAACTCATTATGAAATATTTAACAAGACATGAATTAAATTTAATATAAGTGTATTGTTTAATATAGTGAGCATGGATTGAATTAATTTTGTTGGGTGAAGCAAATAACCAACATGATGAACATAATGTAATTTTAGGGTTTACTGATCATATGTAAAAAATGGCATATTCATAAACTTGACATACAACAGAACTTTTGGCATATTTATAAACAACGTAAACGTAAATTTGGCATATCAAGAACACAAAATTGACATATTCATATGAAACATACATGTGAAAATTGAGCATATATCAATATTCTATTACAAGTAGTATAAATAGTATAGTATTAAAAGTATGTAACGTACCTCATCATGCTAGATCCCACCTATTATCATACAACCAAGCCCTCCGGATCATCTCTTATACTGATGGTCTCCATTAGTCTCTCGTGCTCTGTGTCCGGTAAGAAATAGCGTACCTTCAATGTATTTCGACTAGGCATTATTTGTACCTAGAGGTTTGTGCCAATGATTAAGTTGGTAAAGTGATACACACTTGCACCTGGTTTGTAATCCCTATAAACATATCCACCCTTCTTTCTTGCATTGTTGTCCCGTGTCAAGTATTCACCTTTAACAACCATAGACCCAGTTGGGAGGTGGTTGTTTTCATCGTCAGTCATGGACATAATGAGGGTTTGCTTTCCATCTATACAACGTTCCAACCAGTAATCACCACCCCATTCAGTATCTTTTGAGGCAACCACTATGTATATGTTCCCTGCATTATATGATTGTAGGTATATGATCAAAATATTTTTCGTGCGATACAAGGCCATTAATGTGCATTTGAAGACTACGTAAACAAACAAAAAATGTTAAGGAAATGCATCATACCGGGTTGTACAAGGTCTGAGACATGATCAAAATCTGCAGAAATAGATGATTTGTCTTCTTCCAACGGAGTTAACTCAACAATTGCACGTTGATCAAGTGGAAGTGATATGCGATCCCATCCATCAACCCAATCCAATGATTCACACCCATCCTAGTCACCATCACAACAAGGTGGGCAAAAACAAGCGAGTTTTTTGGTCCAAATTTTAAGTATTGGGTTATGAGAGCTTCGAACTGAATGAAAGCCACAAGTCCCAGGCATAGTCTTGCATTCCCATGCATGTGAACGATCTATGTCTACCACCTCCCAAAAAAATCTCTCCACATGTCTCTTTCTTGTGGATTCTACTCGCATAGTTGATTCCTCTCCCATTACTGACGTGCACCATCTGACTGTAGATTGAGCATTTAGAATAGTAGATTCTGTAGATACTTTCAATTCCTCTCTTCATAGGGCTGTTTTGACACATGCTCCAGCTCCATCATGCTCTCCTTTACCATGCCCAGTCTCAAAATAGTTCCACATATGTGGCACTTTCTAGTTTTTATGCAATGAACACAACCACTGAAATATGCGTGCATTTTTGAACTAACCAGCACACCCATCAGACCAAATCCATTGCCGATCCATCTGTATGTTCCTTTCCTTCAAGTGATCATAGAACATGATGATGAAATGACGTACATAGTGGAAGTCATGGCACCTATCATCACTTATGTAGAAGTGATATTCCTTCATAATTTCTCTTTGTTCTTCAGTGCTATTTGGGCCATGCCTATATGTGATATGGACCATCAAGGAAACCTGCTCAGAGTGATAATACTGACTTTGGATCTCATTTTTAGGTTGCAGAGTGTAGTTCTTGGCAAAATCAACAACTGAAAGTATAGTACCAAGGGGAAATGTATCTCTAGATATTCTAAGCTTCTCATCCCGCCATCTTGCCACGTGGACATGTTGAACATATTGATGTGTCTTTTCAATAAATTCCTTGATGAAGTCACTAACTTGTACCTGGTGACACAAAATGATCTCAATGTCAGTTTTTGTTGTAAGTAAGGATTGAAATGTAACCATTACAACATAATTTTATAGATATAAATGCATACCTGAGATGTCACCAATTGTATTTTTTTGCTTTCTTTCCCTGGGACTATTTCATAGTTGATATATTTGAAACTTTTCATGTCTGTAACCATTTTCCCAAATTCACTGTCTCCATTCTCGTGCATACATTGGCTCAATAATGCCATTCCAGCACAGTTGGAGCATGTTCCATCCAAACAAGATTTTGCATAGTATGTTTGCCCCTTGGGCCTATTGCACATGATGCTATGAATGAATTCTCTTGATGAAGTCGGTGATATTGTCATGGAGCAATCCTGCACATGGTTAGTATGCAACACACGATGAATGTACAAAAATGTTTCATAGTAATATTCATATTCTACATGGTATCTACAACAACATGTGTTACGAAGAGCATTTATTCTAACATACCATGGCTTACATTTCTCAAAAGATCTTTGCCCCAAGTTCAATTGTCTATGCTCAATCCTAAATTTCCCGTAAAGTTATGTCTGTGCTATATCAAGAAGATGCTTAGTATGTGGTTCACGATCCTTTGAACCCCTTCTCAGTTTTAGTACATCCTTTCAGTTTGAAGAAGGCCTTGTGTGATCATGCCAAAAACTGTGCACTAGTCCCTTTACTACATCAACTAGCTTCATGTCACGACGTGGCAACCGACCAACAAAGGCCCAAAAATCTGTCTGATCGGTTGTGTCAAGATGTTCTCTTCTAATAGAATACCTACGGAGGGTTTTTACATTCAAATTAACTAGTTCGGATGTAGGCCTGAGAATACAAAGGGCCCTGGTGTTCTTATTTGTAATTGCTTGTGACAACGCACGACGAGCAGAATTGCGGTCGTCTGAACCTGTGTTCTTACCAATTTTAGCAAATGCATCTACTAGGCTTTTAACTATATGAGAACTTGGTTTAGAATTCTTTATCATCTTTATCCCTAACTTTTTCCTAACAACATTCATGCTCCTAGATTTTAACAATGATAAAAATAATCTACATTTATCTCCATCACATTTAGAAACAAAATATTTATCAAGTATCTGTTGAGTTTGATAAGCAATACTACGTTTAGATAGCGTACCTTCAATGGAATTGATGAGACTTTAATCAACTTGTATACGATTCGGAGTTCTTGGACGTGTGCTTGTTAATGGAGGTAAGGGGGTTGGAATTGTACCATGTAGCGCATCACTAAGATGCTTTGGCGTTTCAGTAGTAGCTTGGTGTCCTTCATTCTCTTCCTAGTAGTTGGATGGTGGAAGTCCAACATCCTCATCAATGGTCTGTGGAAGTCCAACATCCCCTTGTGGAAGTCCAACATCCTCATTGATGGTCTGGATAACATTCTCTTCTTCAACAATAGGCAAAATGTCCAACGCCTCTCTGACTTCATCGCTTGTATAACCACATCCGGATAGCAAATTTTGTGTTTCTTCATGAGCTTCATCTTGCTATGGTAACTTATCACTTTGACTTGAAGTGGGAATTGAAACATCCCTTAATGAGCACCTACATTTTTCTTCTTGATTACTTCCATGGGGTGCTTGTTCAACAACTATTGTGGAAATTGAAGGTCCCTCTTGTCGTGGATTAATAGGATGAACCGTGGTATCCTCTACAATTGGATTTGGATTAGTTTCCAAAGAAAGCCTCTAATTCATCGTGTATATTCTTTTCTTTTCTTTCTCTTCTTCAATGACTTCTTGAGGTCTCTTCTTCCTTATTGATTTGTTTACTCGGTTACGTGCATTCCCCATCACCACAATGATCAATTCAATATAGTTTGTTTTTGTTGCTCCTCAATTACAAGCTCTTCAATAATAAGCAAATGGAAGTTAAATCATAAATTGTTTGGGCTCTTTGATTCTCTTGTACACTTGTGTATATCCACCATCACCATGAAATGGTCTTGAAGCTTGATATCTTATCTTGTGTGCTCCTCAAATATAGGCCAAATGAATCTTTCAAAGACCTTATCTTTGGTGTTATTCAATTGGAGATTCTTCAAGCTTGCTGATTATCTTCTTCAAATATGGCCATATAACTCAACACCGCACTGAGAAACCATGAAAGATGTCCTCAATGCTACACCTGCATAAAAAAAATAATGATGGAGATGGTGTAGAATGTGAGAATTTCCAATGGCGGGCTCGTGCTGTTCGAAAAATCGCGGGAGTGTTGTTTTGGCTTGGACAGAGTGAAGTTTCTCTCGGACAGGGATAGTCCACTGTTTATACAGTTACAAAACATGCACGCATTATATAAAGCAAAAACGCGTGTGCGATATGAAGTGTAAAAACGCGTACGTGATATTGTCAAGCACAATAAATAGGTTAGGTGCACGGCTAGGGAAACGAACAAAATCAAAAGAAAACTAATATTTTATATGGTTACATACATTGTCAAGCATACGCCACTCTCCATCTCTCCACCTTCTCTTTATCTTCATCATTATCCCTCCCTATAGCACTCTCTCCCTTCTTCTCCCTTAATCACTAACCCTCTATGCCTTTATCCCTCCCCCCTGCCCTCTCTGTCTTACCTTGTTCCTAGAGCCCCTCCCCCCTGCCCTCTCTGTCTTACCTTGTTCCTAGAGCCCCTCCCCCCTGCCCTCTCTGTCTTACCTTGTTCCTAGAGCCCCTCCCCCATAAAGGCCTTTAGACCCTCTTCTAAACATTAATCCCTAAGTGCATAAGTGCACAAGATGATGATGAGGAGGAGGATGATGACAATGAAGACGATCATGATGCAGATGAAGATGATAAAGATGACGATGAGGAGGAGGGTGATGACAATGAAGATGATCATGATGCAGATGAAGATGATAAATATGATGAAGATGATAGTGATGATGATGAAGATGTTGATGATGATGGTGATGGTGATGTTTGGATGATGATGATGATGATGTTGACACGATGGAGATGTTGATCTGATGAGGAAGATGATGATGATGATGGTGATGATGATGAAGATGTTGTTGATGATGATGATGATGGTGATGAAGATGATGATGATGAAGAAGATGATGATGATGGAGATGATGTGTTGATGGGGAACCTAGAGATGACAATGATGATGAAGATGGTGATGGTGATGGTGATGGTGATGGTGATGGTGATGGCGATGAAGATTTTGATGATGATGTTGATGGTGATGATGATGAAGATGTTGATGATGATGGTGATGGTGATGTTTAGATGATGATCATGATGATGTTCAAAAGATCATGATGGTGATGATGGTGATGATGATGGAGAAGATGACGATGATGGATATGTTGATGAGGAACCTACAGATGCCAATGATGATGATGATGATGGTGATGAATATGATGATGGTGGAGATGTTGATGAGGAACCTACAGATGCCAATGATGATGGTGATGACGATGAGGATGTCGATGATGATGGTGCTGGTAATGATGATGGTGATGGTGATGTTCGGATGATGATGATGATGATGATGATGAAGATGATGGTGACATGATGGAGATGTTGATCCGATGAGGAAGATGATGATGATGAAGATGTTGATGATGATGATGATGGTGATGATGATGATGATGATGGTGATGAAGATGATGATGAAGAAGAAGATGATGATGATGGAGATGATGTGTTGATGGGGAACCTAGAGATGACAATGATAATGAAGATGGTGATGGTGATGGTGATGTTGATGACGATGAAGATTTTGATGATGATGTTGATGGTGATGATGATGAAGATGTTGACGATGATGGTGATGGTGATGTTTAGATGATGATCATGATGATGTTCAGAAGATCATGATGGTGATTATGGTGATGATGATGGAGAAGATGACGATGATGGAAATGTTGATGAGGAACCTACAGATGCCAATGATGATGATGATGGTGGAGATTTTGATGAGGAACCTACAGATGCCAATGATGATGGTGATGATGAAGAGGATGTTGATGGTGATGGTGCTGGTAATGATGATGAAGATGAAGATGATGATGGTGATGTTCGGATGATGATGATGATAATGATGATGAAGATGATGGTGACATGATGGATATGTTGATCTGATGAGGAAGATGATGATGATGATGGTGATGATGATGAAGATGTTGATGATGATGATGATGGTGATGAAGATGATGATGATGAAGAAGATGATGATGATGGAGATGATGTGTTGATGGGGGACCTAGAGATGACAATGATGAGGAAGATGGTGATGGTGATGGTGATGGTGATGACGATGAAGATTTTGATGATGATGCTGATGGTGATGATGATGAAGATGTTGACGATGATGGTGATGGTGATGTTTAGATGATGATTATGATGATGTTCAGAAGATCATGATGGTGATGATGGTGATGATGATGGAGAAGATGACGATGATGGATATGTTGATGAGGAACCTACAGATGCCAATAATGATGATGATGATGGTGGAGATGTTGATGAGGATCGTACAGATGCTAATGATGATGGTGATGACGATGAGGATGTCGATGATGATGGCGCCGGTAATGATGATGAAGATGTTGATGATGATGGTGATGGTGATGTTCGGATGATGATGATGATGATGATGATGATGATGATGATGATGATGAAGATGATGAAGATGATGGTGACATGATGGAGATGTTGATCTGATGAGGAAGATGATGATGATGATGATGGTGATGATGATGAAGATGTTGATGATAATGATGATGGTGATGAAGATGATGATGATGAAGAAGATGATGATGATGGAGATGTTGTGTTGATGGGGAACCTAGAGATGACAATGATTATGAAGATGGTGATGGTGATGGTGATGGTGATGGTGATGACGATGAAGATTTTGATGATGATGCTGATGGTGATGATGATGAAGATGTTGACGATGATGGTGATGTTTAGATGATGATCATGATGGTGATGATGGTGATGATGATGGAGAAGATGATGATGATGGATATGTTGATGAGGAACCTACAGATGCCAATGATGATGATGATGATGGTGATGAAGATGATGATGATGGAGATGTTGATGAGGAACCTACAGATGCCAATGATGATGGTGATGACGATGAGGATGTCGATGATGATGGTGCTGGTAATGATGATGAAGATGTTGATGATGATGGTGATGGTGATGTTCGGATGATGATGATGATGATGAAGATGATGGTGACATGTTGGAGATGTTGATCTGATGAGGAAGATGATGATGATGATGGTGATGATGATGAAGATGTTGATGATGATGATGATGGTGATGAAGATGATGATGATGAACAAGATGATGATGATGGAGATGTTGTGTTGATGGGGAACCTAGAGATGACAATGATGATAAAGATGGTGATGGTGATGGTGATGGTGATGATGATGAAGATTTTGATGATGATGGTGATGGTGATGATGATGAAGATGGTGATGGTGATGTTTAGATGATGATCATGATGATGTTCAGAAGATGATGATGATGATGATGGAGATGTTGATTTGAAGAGGAATATGATGATGATGATGATGGTGATGATGATGAAGATGTTGATGATGATGATGATGGTCATGAAGATGACGATGATGAAGAATATGATGATGATGGAGAACCTAGAGATGAAAATGATGATGAAGATGTTGATGATGATGATGATGAAAGTGATGATGATGAAGATGTTAATGATGATGGTGCTGGTGATGAAGATGATGATGATGATGATGATGATGATGATGATGATGATGATGATGATGGGGATGTTGATGAGGAAGGGGGAGATGAGAATGATGATGAAGATGTTTATGGTGATGAAGATGTTCATGATGATGGTGATGGTGATGAAGATGATGATGAAGATGATAAGGATGAAGAAGATGATGATGATAGAGATGTTGATCAGGAACATAGAGATGACAATGATGATGAATATGTTGATGATGATGATGATGGTGATGATGATGGTGATGATCATGAAGATGGTGGTGGTGATGAAGATGATGACGAGGAGGGTATCCACCTTATGTATATATTCACAAATATCCAAGTCCCTATAGAACTCTCTCCCTTCATTCTCCCTTAGTCACAAACCCTATGTGCCTTTATCCCTCCCCCCTGCCCTCTCTATCTCACCTTGCATCCCTCTCTCCCTATCTCTTTCTCTAGATCTATCCCTGGTTATGTCTCTCACTCCCTTTACCTCCCTCCCTCTATGTCGCTTTCTCTCCCTTACACCATCTTCGTCCCTGCCACCCCACTGATTCCTCCTTCCCTATCACACACACACACACACACACAAAACCTCCCACTTTCTTTGTCGCTCACAAATCCCTCTAGTCTCTCTCTCCCCAACCATCAATATCTCTCTCTCTCTCTCTGAAACACACACACACACACATTATGTCCCTTTCCATTCTCAAACCCATCCCCCCTCCATCCATATCTATCTCCACCTTTCTCCCTCCATTCCTCACCCTACCTTCTCTCCCTCCCTCTCTCATCGCCTATCTCTCTCTCACCTTCTATCCCTCCCTCATGTTATCTTTCCCTCAACCTATACCAATATCTCCATCACTCCTTCTCTCTCACACACTTTATGTCCCTTCGCCCTCCTCTCATATTCTCTCTCTCTCTCTCTCTCTCTCTCTCTCTCTCTCTCTCGCCACCACTCCCTGCATGTCTCCCACCAACACTTTTTGTCCCTCCCTTCCTATCTCTTTATTTTGTTCTACCCCCATCTATCTCTCACTCCCTCTAAATCCATTCCTCTCCATTGTCCCTCTCCCTCCCTCGCTCTATGTCTCCCCCCCCCCTTGTATTCTTTATTTCTCTCTCACATCCCCCTTGCCTCCATCCATTCCCCCTTGTCAGTCAAGTCTCACTTTCAACTTCTAACCCTATACCTCTTCAGAACCTATTCTACTCCTAATAGTGCCCTAAATCTCCACTTCCCTTCACCCCCTGTAGCCCATCATGTTCTCATTCCCTTCATCTCTCCCCACTCAAGATTCCAACATCCTTCTAAGCCCTTGACCCTTTCCCACCCCTATTAAATATTAACCATAGATTCCCTTGACCCTTCCCCACTCCTTCTCAAATATTAAACAAAAATTCCCTTGATTCTTCCACATCCCCTCTATCTCAAGTATTAAACATGTATTTTATGGATTACATAACGCGAGCGCATTTTGGAACTATATAACGCATACGCGTTATGTAGTTATATAACGCATACGCGTTATGTAGTTATATAACGCGAGCACGTTATGTACATCTAAAAGCGTGGCAATATTTTTGAATTTAAAGAGAACATGCTCGTGTTTTGTAGAGCCTAAACTAAGCCGATTCACTTGCTCGCATGTCAACAATAATCCTATGTGTATGCTTTGGAGTTTGCTTCGGTAATTCCAAACCTGTGCTATGTTAATGAAAAACCAAAGCTAATTGGGTCTTTCTTCCAGTTTCTGGAGAAGCCTGTGCTTAGCCACTCATTACAATATGCTACACATAGTCATTTTTGACGAAATCTTAGACACAAATAACATTTTTTCTGCAGATTCCAAATATGTAACTTTTATTTTGAAATATTAATTTTTCCTATTTTCTTTCAATTTCTTTTATGTCCTACTTCCTTAACTTGTGAAACACACTGTTAGTGTTTCTTCCATAACTTTTTCAATTCTCGATCATTTCAAAAAACAATTGTATGATGCACAAGAGGACACTAACCTCCACGTTCTATGAAAAACCCATTTCAAGATTTTTGCATTAAGACCTTCAAAGGCTCTACCCACAAAAGAGGTACTATTTTCGAGGTTTGATCACTTAGACAATTATAAAAAAATTATAAAATTACTAATTTAATTTTCGAAAAATAATGGCGCACAAGTGCTATGTGTTCTCTACATGCATGCCGATTTTTGTAGCTTGATTCCATCATTTCGGCCCTCAAAGGCTCAACCCACAAAAACATATACCTTATCATTTGCGTGAAAAATAAAAGTGTCTATTAGGAAAAATGAAACTTGACATAACTATGCAAATTTTCAATACATAAAAGTTATATATTCGGAACCGTGATTCAATTTCCTACATTTCATCTTTTTTACTCAATGCAAGATATTTTGCGTAAGTAGCTCAAAAAATCCAAGTAAGTTGAGGGATGTCTGCTTTTTCAGTTTTCTATTGCATCTAACGCGCCAAAAGTGACCCTCATTAGCTTGCAGTGACCCTTCGATAATAATACTAAGTAAATGTCTCCATTCAAATTTCACTACCATTCTAGTTTTGGGCTTGTGTGTGCGGTAGAAAATCGATATCTTATTCTAAAATTTGTTGTGAAGTTAGGATAATGTATCTTCTATAAAATGTTCAAAATTGATATCTTGATTAAAATTTGTGTGTCTCAATGATACTAGAACATTAACCTATTTGTTAGAAATTTGAAAAACTTGAAACAAAAATTGTAATTGAATTGTTTTTTGTTTTGTTTTGTTTGTGTGATGTAGGATTGCCAAAACCCCATGGATTCTCAAGTACACCAAAATGCATTCGTTGAAAAATTGGAGCATATTTCTTAAAAGTATAATAAAAATAGTTGAAAACTGAACATCTTCCTCTACACCTTATTGATGCTTACATCCACAATATTTCTTTCAATTTCATAACCCAACACTATTCTTCATCTAACCCACATTTTAATGTTTCTTCCATTCCTCATGAATCTATTTTAATAGGTTTCACCACCTCTTTTTCTTAAACCCAAATGGTTCTTACTCCTTCCCTTAACTCCCTCTTAGGCATCATTCTTGATACTTGTTGCATGGATTGCACATGCGCACCATTCTCCTCACTATTGAATTTTCCTTTATCTATATCCCTAATGGTGATATCCTCCACATTCTCTATTTAATTTGTTGCAAATACACCACCACATAAAAAATTACAAGAATGAAAAGCTCTCATATGTGCCTCTTTCAAAAGTGTTTCTATTGTAGAACCCATGTTTTGATCTTTATTTTCAATAGCCCACTACTACAAAGGATCATGTTGTACCACTTCCTTCACATATGGCAACATCAGATTTACCATAAGCCAATTATCCTTATCCATTTATTTAATCAATGGATGCAATTTTAGCTCCATCCAATCCTTTTGAAACTAGTAAGTGTCTCTCCTCCAATGAATGATGACTCTTCTAACAAGTTTTCACGACCTCCCCCAAAAAATATGATAAGAATACATGAGAAACACATCAAATGGAATGCTATGGACATAATCCTCAATATTATAACTAATCAAGTACTACTCCCTCATATTGACCATATGCTCATTTTGTAACCATGACACTCTACATACTTCTAGATGAGGTGTACATCTCAATTTCAACTTGTGAACAACTTCATCCGATACCAAATTTTCTAAACTATCCACATCAATAATTAAATTATATAGATTACCTTATATCTTACATTTCATTAAGAAGAGTGTCTTACACTGATTTGGCTCTATCTCAACCACCCTATACAAATGCAATAAGATTTTTTGCATCATAATTTTTTTCCCTATTATGCCCTCCATTCCACTACCTCACTTTTTGGTATGATTGGTTCCACTTCAACAATATGAGTTCTCCTCCCTGTCTTCTTCCATGAAAAACACTAGGCATTCAAAATCCACATGAAATTATGATCCACATTTTAAGAAAAAACCTTCAAAAATTTCTCCTCTACCTCTACCTCTACCTCTTCATGTTTCAACATTAAATCCTCTTCAAGTAGTTTGATCTAAAATATAAGAGATACATGCATTCTATTTAATTTGTTTTTTATTATGTTGTCTTCTTTTATCTCCTCTAATTTTCTCATAGTCTATTTTTATCGTCACCAACTTCTCCTCAATCCTCAAAGCTACTTGACATGCCTCTTCCATTGAACATAAATTAAAAATATTAAAAACATCATAAATGGTGTCACTTAAATACCATTCAAATCCTTGGAAATGGATTCTATATTCTCCTCATTCTTTTATACTTTACAAAGAGTTTGTAAAACTCCTTTGTGTACTTCTTCACTAATGTCTTTAATTTCTTCAAATTCTATATTTTTCTTAAATAGCATAATTCACAGGTAAAATTTTATTATCCAACTCTAACATCATCCTACGGTAGGTTTTATTAATATCTCTAGCCCAACTTCCTTTATTTAGCTACAACTTATCCCACTAGAAATAACTGTGACTTTTCATTTTCATAGAAGAAAGGTAACCCTCTTAGGAACTCTAATCTACTCAATTTCAAATAATTTTTTCATTTCTAAAATCCAATATAATGTAACAAGCACTAAATTTCCCAACCAAAAACTATTTTTTATTGCCTATGCTTTTAGCACTTAATATGATACTTATGGCGTAAAGCACATAACACTATTTATCACATTACTTGTATGGAAGATTACGATGTATTGTCTTCTCTTAAATACCAGTAGTAGTAACTTTATTACGGCTTTTCTCTTTTCTAGTTTATTGATTTATTTTTGCTCTCAATAGTGAGGCATTGATGTTCATTACCAAACTGCTCATTTGTATTATGTGATCTTCACTTTAGGCTTGAAATTTCCTTTTACCTTTTATGTGAGGGTAACTTAAAGATTTGCTTAGGTTAATTCATTATATATATATATATATATATATATGAGACTAACAATTAAGAACATGTGTTTTATCCTAAGAGGTCATAGGTTTAAATTCATAGGAGAGTACCACCTTTGTAAAGTTTAGCAGTTAAATAGCTACGTAGAGAAAGATTCCTTTTCCCACAAACAAGAGATTTTCATACATCAAAATTGGTGTCTAAAATAGTTGTAACCTTAAAATAAGTATGTGTAAGAAAAAGAAAAATTGTATAACCATATAAAAATACATTTACTATTTCTATCCTAACCTATCTCTATGAATTCCTTATAAGTATTTAGAGCCTTAATGCAATGTTTCTACCATCCTATTAAACTCACCATGTCAAGTACATCGACATGATTGAGCCTAGTCGAAAACACATTGTATCGATGGCGGCTTCACTTTTGATTTTATTTAACTTTATTAACATCCACTATATACATAATAATATATATATATAAAATGGCACTCCCCATGCCATATGTACGCAGCTCGAGTTTTAAAGTTTTAAAGGTTCAATGGCATATGATTACATTGGTATGTATATTAATTGCATTAACACACAGGTCGAACGACGATCTCCCTGCTCATTTGGCCGATAGAAACTCATCGTAATTAATGTAATAAGGGTTAGGTATAGCATGATCCCATGCTCATCTATCTTGCATTTATGGGGATCCTTATCAACCAGATCTGTGAGGGTAATTGTGTGCAATGTGGTGTGATTTTTTATGCCACCCACGATTTCAAACCATGCATCCCCTACCTAGCCTTTCCATGCATACATTTAAATATCATGAGCTTGAGTTTCATCCAATGATCGACCTGACTTGCAGGTGCATGAAATGATTGGCATAATTAAACCTCTCATTAAGAGTAGTTATGACACAACTACAAGTTACACGCCCAGAGTTGGGTGGCTGGTCGCAGTTATAGTCCTATGTAATACACTCGGTGTTTTTGACATGTGTTCCATTGCAATTTCAAACATTTACACTCCCGGTCTCCTTGGAAATTGGGGTAATGTTACATCGTTTTAAAAACTGTCGAAGATGAGACTTTTCGACTTCTCCCTTTGGATCGTTTCCACTCCTTCTATTACCTTAAAATCAGAGGGTTAAGCACCTTCTTGGGTTTTCCCTTGGTTACAGGCATCCTCATTGTTTTACTGGTTCTTGGCGTTACGTGAAGTGTTCGAAACCCTTCCGGATTACTGGCAACCATCCTTGTTCTCGGCTCAAGGTTAGAGTTACGTGATAGTTGGAGTCACACATAGGGTGTACTTCCTTTGAGTTCGACCTTCACCTAACTATAGATATTTATACAAGTTCATGGTAGTTATTTAAATATTTGTTATGCATTTTTTACTTTCTTTGATATCTATTTGTTATAATATTTTTTTTGTGTTTGTTATAATACAAATATATTTTTTAAGTTTATGAAGGTTTGCTTTAATTTTGGTAATATTTTTTTCTTTGAGTTAGTTAAGATTGAAAGATAATTTTGATCCTCAATATTAGGATTAATGATCTTTTTACTATATCCTATTTTTTTTTAAACTCTAAATCTAGCTTGCACCACATTTTCTTATTAAATGTAAAAATAATAATATTTTTAATATTATCTATGATTTTAATTGGAGTTAAAAACAATTTTTAAAAACCTATAATTTTCTATATTTTTGATAAAAATAATAATTAAATAATTATATTATATTATATTAATTATTTTATTTTAAAATATATATATATATATATATATATATATATATATATATAAACCAAATTTGAAATTATTTTTATAAAAAGTTGTCATCTTTTAAAAAATTTAAATTTGGTTGTTGATTTGAACTTTTAATATCAAAATTGGAAAAGTCATTTTACATTGAAAGATAATTCTGTCCAAAGGTTCAACCGCAAAAATACCACTCAGTAGAGGCATGCAAATATAATAGTATATTATTTATTTTGTAAGCCATATATACACAATATCTGCAAAATCTAACACGATTTTTGCAAAACTTAATGGACGCCATTAGTATCACTAATATGAATAAAAAAAATTCCAAATATTATCCTCGTGCTTAATATATTAGATTTAATATATCGAAGACAATACAAGAAATATATTTAGGCGCCCCTCTGATAATGTATTAATGTATATCTGATAAGAAACTATAGTAGCTCTAATAAGAGGACCAAGGCAGAAGATTCACTGCAATCTACTAAACACTATTATCTGCAAAAATAAAACCTTTACTATGAAAAAAATATCCATTGTCTTACAATTAAGAATTGGAAAAATATCCATTGTCTTACAATTAAGAATTGGAGAAGAGGAAGTGCAGAGCCAAAGGCTCCCACACACAGGAATGGTGTAAAACCAATTCAATTATTAATGAAGAAATAGTTACAATATATAGATGACAAACATCATAACAAACCAGATTATAGATCCAAGAACAGTAGATCTCAAACTTCTACATACTAAGCATAGAAAGTACACATCAACCCATCAGCTAAATACCTGCCTATCATTTCTACATTATCTCTAACACTTACCGCTGCTGATTGATGCCCATCCCAGTCATGGAAATGGCATCCAAATGTGCCGCGAATACAGCAAACGCTATTGAGAGCAGAGCAGAGCACAGCCTGTGCGATACCACATTAATATAGAGGCCCAGAATAGAATGTGAAAATGTATTGATCCAACAACTGTCTATAAAATTCCTGTCCCCATTGCTTGCTTGTCTAGCTAGGGATTCAATCACGGTGTCGTCATGCGGGTCCTGGCATGAAAGGAAGAGAGGGATGCATTGCCAAGAACAACCTGCCCACAAGACTGCAAGGCGTATGTGGAACCAAGATAATCCAGAAGTACAGTATGCGGGCAAGTCATTCTTGGCTGAGTAACACTCTCGGCCTCTACATGCAAGAGCCTGCACGAATTTCTTCACAATTACCAGATTTACTTGACAAGATCGAACAACTCATGAATCCCAGCGTAAGAGAATAATAGGTCAAATTGGAACGAGGGATGACAGATATTTATACACACAGATACATTGTAGAAATCGATGGCATGGAATCAACAAATCGAATCTCTTGGAAAGAAATGAAATGGGTAAAGTTGGAACCCAGAAATCGAATATCTTGAAAAGAAATGAATATGTTCGATTCGCAGCGTAGTGCGCCCACGTTGAAGAGTGGATATAGTTGGTACCCATCTATACGTTTATCAGCTTTAATCGGACCGAGCCAACGGCTTACCTGACACGTAGCATTAAGCAAAGCAATCGACCTAAATTCTGTCGGCATAATGCAATGAAAAGCGATAAAGGAGCACTGGCATACTGTCTTATCATCGTTCGGATGTGTAATCAGAAAACGATAACGGAATGACGTGTATTATCGACCCACGGTCCACCAACAAAATGACGCAAAAGAATCTTACTCCGAGAACGTGAAAAAATACAGTGTAGTTTATGCTTTTGCTGTCCTCGATAAGCTTAATGCTTGCTGTCTTTGCTCGAATTTGTGTTTCTTTATATTTTCCAAATATTTCTCATGATGTGATGTCTAACATATCCTTCTCATCGTTGTTAGATATTAGATATGGGAATTCTATTATCTTAAACTCCAAACAAATTGAAGGGAGGATTTATTCTAATAATACCTATTCTAAGAAGGCCTACCTCTTTATGGAAAGCGAGTAAGTGAGCATACTCATATAAATATAACCTATCATAAGATAAGGGCATTATTAAAATACAAATAAAGTTATGTGAAGCATATATTGCATCTCTAAATAAGAGCGGATAAGGTCATGGGTTGTTAATCAGAGGGACTGGCCGAGAAAACTTAGGGATTTTGTCTCTTAAGGAACCGTTGCTCTCACTTGTATCCAAACCGTTTGTAAAACTACCATGTGTCAATGCGATGAGAACAAGACCCCTCCTTCATAAGGAAGAACCAACTCGTCATAAAGGGGAAAAGAGAGGACGTTCGATCTCTGCAAGGAAGAAGGGGATGGATAATCTCTGCGATAAGGGAGATGGTGAGCCATCGCTACAATAAGAGGAAACATGCGATCCATGGGTATTATTTTATCCTTAGTGTATTAGTTTTTGTGTCTGGATTATTTACATCTTATTCACCTCTGAATGGTTGCGATTTACAATGGTTGACAAAGTTGATCTATACACCCCATCGATGCAAACCATCTATTCTATGTCTGGATTATTTACATCTTATTCACATATTAATGGTTGTGATTCACAATGGTCAGAGTTTGACCTCTGCACACCATTGATTTTCTGTCTCGCTTATTTACATATTATTCACATCTGAATGGTTGCAATTTACAATGGTTGACAGATTTGATCTCTGCACCCCATTGACGCACACCATCGATTTTCTGTCTGTCTTATTTACATCTTATTCACATTTGAATGGTTGCGATTCAAAATGGTTAGAGTTTGACCTCTGTACCCCATCGATGCACACCATCGATTTTATGTGTGGCTTATTTACATCTTATTCACATCTGTATGGTTGGGATTTACAATGGTTGACAGAGTTGATCTCTGCACCGTATCGACGCACAACATCGATTTTCTGTCCGGCTTATTTACATCTTAGTCACATCTGAATGGTTGCAATTCGCAGTGGTCGGAGTTTGATCTCTGTACTCCATCGATGCACACCATCGATTTTCTGTCTGGCTTATTTACGTCTTGTTCACATCTAAATGGTTGCGATTTACAATGGTTGACAGAGTTGATATCTGCACCCCATCGATGCACACCATCAATTTTTCTGTCGGGCTTATTTACATTTTATTTACATCTGAATGGTCGCGATTTAAATTGGTTGACAAAGTTTGATCTATGCACCACACCATTGATTTCTATCTGGCTTATTTACATCTGAATGGTTGCGATTTACAACGGTTGACAGAGTTGTATCTCTGCACTCCATCGATCCTTGCTCTGGCTTATCCATTGAATAGTGTGAACTCTGAATGAGGAGGTTTGCTTGAACAGTATAATCTTGGTATATATCATGCGATATCTGATGTCTTTTGATATTACTTCTAATATTATAAGTCATTTAGGATATGTACTATATGATAACTCTGTTTGTTGTCCATCGCCGCGGATATATATATATATATATATGACCGTATCTAGATTATTATCACAGCGTACTTGGCGAACCTACGCGATCTATTCCTAGATCGGTATCCTAGTAATGGGTTGTATGCATTAAGTATAGAAGGGGAGAAGAAAGTTGTGTATATATATATATATATATATATATATATATATATATATATATATATATGACCGTATCTAGATTATTATCACAGTCTACTTGACAAACCTAGGCGATCTATTCTTAGATCGGTATCCTAGTAATGGGTTGTATGCATTAAGTATGGAAGGGGAGAAGAAAGTTGTAGGCTATAAGTATATATAAGTATATATAAGAGGATTTGCATGTTGTCAAAATATTAAAGATCACATTGTGTTCTAATAGAGAGGGAAGGTTTTTAATGAAATAGAATTTTCTTTCTTAGTGGATACATTAGATAGAGAGATAATAGTTGGGAGGCAGGTTGCAGTCATACCTTTACTTGCCTTATCTACTTATTAATCTAGATAAGTACTTTTTAATTATTGTACATTATTTCATATGTTGATAAAAAAAATATGTTTAAATATTTATGAATATTTGAGTTGTGTTGTGCAGAATGATATGAATGGATAAGAAATAGACTTTGTAATGGATTCAAGTATTTATGATTAATGGATTTATTATTCTTGGAAGGAAGCACTCAATTATTAACTAAAACTTAATATCATTTGTATATTTTGGAGAAGGGAAAATTTACAACTATTAAGAAGTAGATAATTAATAAGATATTATAAGTAGGTGTACATCTAAACATTTTCCCATGAGTGACATGAATACATGGTATAAGATTTGACTCAAGATATACTTATGGAAAGAAAAAGTAACTATTTATTTTCCTAAAAGATATGGGTTCACGTAGTAATGTTAAAGGGTAATTACATGATCAAATACAAGTAGGATGTAGAATATATTTGAGGTGAAAGAAAAATATATATATTGATGTAAAGTTATATATTACTCATACTACCTACATATGATGACCCAATGAAGTGAATGTTTATTTAGTATAGTATTGTTATAGTACGACCATACTTCAAAGGGCTTAAATAAGCGTTACTTAACATGATCTTATGCAATTGACTTAGATTGTTGAAGGTTTGTTTATGGTCAATATTAAGTATTTGTTAATAGAAAATCAAGTAGATTTTAATGATATTTTGTACTATATGACATCTACAAATTGTAAGAATCCTAAATAATTTATTTGATAGTATGTATAAGTGCATTTTTCTTTATGAGTGTTGAAATCCACGTTAAGGAAATGTATAGATAAAAATGAAGTAATACTTTGAATAGTCAATATTTTGTTGAACGTTTAGTCGTTTCATTGCTATGAATTATCATAAAAGATATAAGACAATGCTAAATATTTGTCATTTCTTAGCTATCCTTTGTATTGTAAGTAGGAAGGGTATTTTTGGGGTTAAGTAACTGATTCAGAGTCCATTATATTGTAAATCCTTATGCGAATAATGAATTGATTGTAAGTGTGTCTTTTAGGTCCACAGAGTGTTGACTTACATATCATTGAGTATGTTTCAAGTAGAGTTATTTCATGAGAGTATCATAATGTAAATGTGTGTGAATTGCTTTTAAAGGGTATACTACTATGTTCATATTAAGTTGACTAAATTATAAATGAAATGAATGTGTAGTGCATGGGGAGGAAATGTGCATAGAGATAGAATATAGTAGTACCTTGAATAAGTGACTTACCTTGGGAGTTTACATGGTGAAATTGGAATGTTAGGTTGTATTGAGGTTTGATGGGAAAGTCATGATAAAATTTTATAATTCCTTATGTGGACAAAAACCCTATGTAGGTATCATACTTATAATTTCCTTAAGGGTCAACTTATAAGTGAATACTCTTTTTATGTTGTTAGGATAAGCAGTATTACATTCTTACATTCTTGGTTTAAAAATAGGATGAATGATGCCACTGAGCATAAATTACCATAGAGCAAGTTAAGCAAATCTATATGCATAAAATGAGAATGTCTAGTATTAGAATACTAACATATTTGTTTGTTGAATAATTGAAAAATGAAAAAAAAATCTACCCTTGGGCCTATATCTCATTAACATGAGGTAAGAAAATATGAAGTGGTTGAACTAACAATTTGATTTTTTGTTATTGTGCATACGAGGAATGGACGAAGGAATGAATTAGAGGAACTAATCCTCAAAGTTACCCAAGAGGTAACCAATGAGAAAGGGAGATGGAATTCTATGACAAGGTAATCTATGATTTTACCGGTAAGTACTTTTCTTTTGTTTTATTTCCAAATAATTATGTTTATAAACTCACTAATGGAGTTCGTGTTAAAAGTATATTCCACAAGAAGTATATATGTTGTTTTAAATTATTGTAGATAAGGGTGTCTAGATGATAGGATCATAATCTGATGATTAATAGTTATATTCAATGGAATAAAAAGATGAATAGTTATATTTGGATGATTAAAACATAATGATAGTATATGATTTCATGATTTAGATTTTTTCTAGCATGATGTGGACATAAATAAAATTGAGTGATATCAAATGTACGTAACATCATATAAATAATATTTCTTTTGGGACTTAGTAAGATACCGAGAAAACTTTAAACTAGTATAATTATTCCTTATGGGAGCAATGAATCTATGAAGGTGTTAACATATATTTTCCTTACAGGTTGACTTGCAAATGTACTAATCCTTTATATTATTTGATTGACGAACTTTGATTCATATTGAAAGAAACAATCAATTTTATGTACTAACCATGAAAAACTATGTCCATGGTTCATGACCGATGAAAATAATAAAAGATCACTCAGGGGTCAGTGATGAATTTTAAATGTATTTTTATAATTTATGGAAACTAAAAACCATGATTAGAAAAAAGATTTCCTAATTTTGTTTTTTGGTAGATCTATGATATTTATTGACAACCAAAAGTAGTATATATGGTCAAGTACATACAACAGAGTGATTGGAAGTCATATTGTAAAAAGTTTGAATACATACCAATACTTGAAGAATAAATGTACTGTTGAGATATTGTAACTTCAAAGAATATTATATTTGTACTTTATTATTCCGGAGATTATTCATTCCTCCGTGAAGATCTTATTGTATATCCGGAGATGTTTATTCCTCCGTCGGAATGTGGTAACTCGGGTTATTAGACTTCCCTAGTGGGGGTCGGCCCTAAATGTGTTATGTGGGTCAAAGGGTTATTAGACCACCCTAGAGGGGTCGGCCCAGTCAGTTATAATGGGGTATTTAACCTAATGGTTAAATACGAGCCTACATGTACTTGTGTAAAATACATATCAGAGTAGTGTATAAATAGAGGAGGTGTGTTCCTCATTATACACACTCTCACTCACTTGAGGATAGCGCACTTGTGGAGGAGAGGTCTGCTATTGTGGAGGAGGAGATCATGTCTCAGGGTTTCATCTTTGTATATTGTTGGTCATCTATATTGACGAAGCTTTGCTGCGTTTTCTACCCCATGAGGGTTTCCCAGGATAAATCTCTGTCTCTTGTGTTTATGTTGTGCTTGTTGTTTCTTCAGTGATCCTGTATATGCTATTATTGTGAAATGGAATGTAATGCTGCTATTTTCTGTCTTAGCATATTAAATTTTAACATGGTATCAGAGCTAACCTGAAGGAAGACAAGGTATGGAATTAACGACACTTGTTTTACTTACGACAATTTGAAGGTTAGGGTTTTACATTGCAAAAACCAGTCATCGTAGCACTTTCGCTATAAATCCTTTTGGCGAAGTTTTCGGATCTGAAATTGTTACAGGACGAAGATTAAATCTCCAGGTACCTTGTGTCCAAAGGACAACCTCTAATTCGTTGTACTTTGTGATTTATGATCTGTACAATATAGGGTTTCTGCCTCTTCCAGATCTGAGTCAAAATCAGGTGACCTTGGGAAAAAGGTCATATCTTGGGCTAGGAAGCTCCAAATGAAATTTCGTAAAAAGTGACAGGTAGTACACATTATGTACTATCTCAGAAAACGTTTTCAGAGGCCGAAGTTGAACCAGTGACACGTGGCACTCCGTACAAGTTCGCTCTCCTGTATTATCCCATAAACAGGTCATGTTGCGACACTTGGCATAACTCTCTCTCACAGAGTCCAATTGAGGTCAGACCTGTCAGGATGGAAAGATAACAGGCCGAGCTACCTCAGGAAAGTTTTTCAGAGGCCGAAGTTCAAACAATGACACGTGGCATGCCGTACAAGTTCGCTCTTCTGTTTTATCCCAAAACAGGTCACGTTGCGATAGTTGACATAACTCTCTCTCAGAGAATCCAATTGAGGTCAGACCTGTTAGGATGGAAAGATAACAGGTCAAGCTATCTCAGAAAACTTTTTCAGACCCTGTGGATTGAAAAGTTTGGAGTTACACTAGAAACAATCAGGTACATATTTCTGTCAAAATAGAATTATTTTTGAGTACCTTCATTCATGGCTTCCGGAATTTAGGGCTTTGAAGAAAGTTGGAATTTTTGTAAACCGAGACTACGGCTGAATGCTACTCATCAAAATAGAAATTTAGAGACCAAGATCAAATTTTTTGGTTGGGCAGAAGGCCGGGCTTGATCAAACCCTAGTTCGGGACTTTGATCAAAAAAGTGGAAAATTAGGGCTTCTGTAAAAATGGGAATTTTTGAAATCTGTGACCATGGCTGGAAGCTCCTCAGAAAAATAGAAGCTTAGAACTTTGGATCAAACATTTTGATTGGGCAGAAGAGTGGGATTCATCAAACCCCAGTTCAGGGTCACGTCTAGTGAATCCGGAAGTTTCAAAGGAAAAATTGAGGAGTGAAACTTTGCAGTTTTTAAATTCTGAATATATCAGTTTGATCAACTCATCAAGGCGCATATTTCTATCCTTTCAGAAGTTTGAAATTCAAAGTTTGAATTTTTGGGGTTTCTCTGACAAACCCATATCCAGCTCCAGGTCCAGTTCTTGCAAATTAAGTGGATAGGGTTAATCCTAGAAGAAGATGGATTGGTCACCTGCATAAGTGAAGGAGTTCCTGTTTCAAAGGGAGATGAGGCTAAGACTTTACATAAGGAGATTACAAGCGATCTCGACAGGTATGACTCATCGAGGTATGTTTTGAGATTTGTTCATGATTAAGTTTATGGTATGTTTGTCTTCATGTTATTACGGTTAGTACAATCTTGATTTTAGATTTGTTGTATCACCTTAACAAAATTATGAATGCATGATAGAAGATATTCATTGGTTAGGGTGTTGACACTTGTGATTGTACTAATGCATTATGATGTTGTGTGAGGTTGATGTTGTCTGCTAACAAGATACAAGTACATCACAAAAGACAAATCAGGTTCCATGACCATGAAAACATGAAGACAAAGACTCATCCATAATCTTTGTTCTACTTACGAGGTATGTATGACTTTGTTATATTATGCTTAACCTATGAGACATGCAGGTTCTAGCTCAGGATCTCTAAA
This sequence comes from Larix kaempferi, assembly GCA_027924585.1. NCBI lineage: Eukaryota > Viridiplantae > Streptophyta > Pinopsida > Pinales > Pinaceae > Larix > Larix kaempferi. The sequence continues at coordinate 4,723,880 of BSBM01000084.1, forward strand.
TCATTGAAGAGATTGTTTAGGTATGTTGTACATAACCAAGTAGGTATACTAATCCAGGCATGTTTCCCATGAATCTTACCTTGTGTTAGGATCCCTTATATAAGTATACTTGGAATGATTGGTTATGCTTATTCATAAAGTTAGTAATCAAGGGATTATGCATATTATATCTTTTATCTTGATTGATGATATGCATGAGTAAAAGAAGACTTCCCTGAAATCTTGAATACTAATGTTTATTAACTATAATCATGACTATACATTTTCAAGATTATTTGGTACTATAATGTTTTGATAGCGTTTAGAATATACTAATGAGTGTATGTTTGTGTATGAGATCATGAGGATGACTCTTGAGCATGCACAGTGGTAAAGAATGAATAGAAGTTCAAAAGACATACAGAAGATCAAGCGGGAGGCCACCACACAAACATAAAAGATAAGTATTTGAGTTGTTATTTGAAATAGTAATGATATTGCCTGTAATAGGTTGTATGCATATTTGTATTCCTAGAATATATAATGCTGAGTGTAAACATTCATAGAGCATTGAACAGTATACTACTAATGTGCATATGATTGGTAAGTTGGACAAACATTCTATTGTTGCTTGTCTAGAATGAAACCTCTTTGCTGACATGCCGAGAGATGTGCACACTCTTGATAGTATGTTCTAGTAGAGATGGAAGGCATCTAGATAGCCACTGTATGCATACAGAATATGGAAAAGTGTTGTGACAAAGTATTGGTCAAAATAGTTGCATAACTATGTAAATAATATTCGTATGCATAATAGGTTATCATGACAATATGATTTGATGATTATGAAGTATTACTAATCATATACTTAATTTTGATTTGTAGGAAAGATCATGATGAATGATGAACACTGAACAAGCGATGGATGATCAACAAAAGATTTACAAATCAAACACACTATAGAAGGCTTGTGGCTAGAAGATTCTCCTAGAAAGAGGAAGAGAATCATGATGAAATGTTTGCTCCAAGTGGCTAGATAAGACCATTCTCTTAATGGTGTAATTAAAGAAGAAATGTGAATCAGGTTTTGTATGGGTTCCCAGGATCGATAATAAATTGATAAGCTTAATGATCACCATGGGTGATGTGGATCTCAACCTTTGCTACAAGGTTGAATATGATTTCTATACACAGATGACATGGATGCAAGAAGGAACTCACCACAGAGTTCGAATGATATTGAGGCTCATATCAGTAGACCCATTTAACGAGAGATGGTACAGATAGATATGCAGAAGATCATTCAATGCAGAAATGAAAATGAAAGATCTCAAATTGATGCTTTACTTCCTAGGTCTGGAAGTATGACAAGGCTCAGAAGGAATATTTCTCAACCAAGGAAACTATGCTGAGAAATATTAAAAGAACTTGAGGTGTTGGAATGGCCACTCTTATGGATTCCAACTTGAAGCTGTTAGGGGATGACTCATCAGAGTTAGTGGTGCTAACCCCTTGGCCTACATTTCTTTTGACGACAGTCCCATGTCAAAGCAATGTATCTACAAAGTGGAATAAGGCCTCTTGTGTATCATCAAGAATGGGACTGGCTAGAGGATATAACCGAGGGGGATTTGGTGTACATGGAGAGCATCGCACACGGTTAGGATCAGTCCTAGCCCCTTCCCTATCTTGGTGCATCATGTGACCTACACCCTAGAACTCTAGAATCTCAAAATAGTTCACATGTTTCCCCATGATAAATTATGCATATAGCTTCCGAAGGAAATAAAATGGGATGTCTCTATTCCCATGAGGGTCTTCATCGAATACCATGTACCAGGGATCCATCCAGTTGGCTTTAATATTTGGTTCCACTCACCAGTCTATGGAAATGTGCGATCAACTGGTGGGTGGAACCAATCCAGTGCTAGGGTCTCAAAAAAATGAAAACAATTGGTCTTTTGTTATCTTTAGTTTTGTGACGTCTTTGTAGCTCAACCCAGTGGAGTAGAATTTCCTTTGGGAATCTCTGTACGAGCTAATGTTGTACAGTGCTCCTTGGGCATTGGAAATTGTGTTAGTTATGGTATCTAATGCCTCGGCCAAAGATTGTATTAAATGTCGCCCCCTCTAAATAGTGAGCTAAGGCGCCTCAATGCACCCAAACAAACTAGAATCTCTGTATTCCATTCATGTTCCTCCTCAGCGTTTGTGTTTGTTTCTGGATTTGGGTTTGGGTTTGTGTCCTCTGTTAAGATTACAACAACAAGTTCAAAATTTAATTAATAAATTTCATTGTTTGGTTTAATATGTAGCAAATTTTATTAAATTGGTTTAAAAAAAACAAAAACTATTAAATTGACAAACACAAGAACGAAAAATGAAAGGAATTTGGAAGGAAAGGCCAACCTACCTTCCATTGTATCCCAAGTGTGAATTGGCTCTTCCTAATTTGCCTCCTCCTTCTCTCAAACTTGAATTGTCTGTGCATTTTTTCACCCTCCCTAAATCGTCGGCCTTGACTGTGTGCGAAAATGAGGCCGCGGGCCACCGTTTTATTTTATTTTTTGGTATTAGAAATCGCAAGTGCGATATATCGCACTTGCGATTTGTAACTCATAAGAAATATGCAATAATTAAAGTTTGTGTAAAGGTCGCAAGTATTGAGTTCAACAATTTCTGTTTTGCAATTTTTGTATTCCAAATCACACTTGTGATATATACCGCCCTTGCAATATAGCGCACATGCGATTTGTAACAATTGAGGTTTTTGTAAAGTTTTTATTATAAGCAAGGGATGATTTCTTTGACTATTTGTGCATTTCTATAGTTGGACAAGTTCAAGATTATGTTTATGTTGGTTGGTGTTTGACCTAAACAGTAAGGACGCCTTGAACCATAGAAATTAACTATTATAAATAATCAATGAATCAATGATAGAATATGTTGTCATATTGGACAAAATTAAATGTAATTATCTTGACCCGGGATTGAATTTTTGAGTGGTCTATGAATTAAGATGCAATGATAGAATATATTGTCATCTTGGACTAAATTAAATTTAATTATCTTGACCAATGTTTTTATCTCAACCTGGGATTGAATTTTTTAGTGGTCTATGAATTAAGATGCATGTAAACTGTAGGACCTCCCTAAAAGTGTGCACAAACCATAACAAAATGAGCATCTCATTGGTAACGTGTGTCAAGAGAAGCTTATTAGTATGATGATAATATGTTTGGGACTCCTAGTTACTAATGATAAACTAATTGTATAGGGAATACAATTGAATTTAATAATATACATGTTTTTGTTGAAATGGGTATGCTGAAAGTGTTGTTATGTTGAAAATAATTAAAAGTTACTAATAATAAAAAAGTAAATATTTATAAGCTCTTTTGAAATAAAATTGTTATAAATTTAGAATTAATTGTATGTACTCAACAATGCATGCAAAGCTTCATACAAAAGGCATGCCTCAACTTAAAAGGCATTACCACGGATTACCTTAGATATGAGTTGTCATGGAGAATGCATGCCTCCACTCAAAAGGGATTCCCCTAAGATGAGTTGTTATGAAAGCATGTATTTTGCAACTAAAGGGAATGTTTGCGTTGTGGGGAGCTGAAATTGAAAAGGAATTACTAACATAAATAGTAAATCCATGTTGGGTCTTGACTTTATGAGTGCCGATGGTTACCTAAATTTTACAAATAGATGCCTTGGTTATAGAATTTTGACCGCTGCATTATTGTACCAAGTCTCGCTGAGAAAATTATGCTCTAGTTGCAAAGGATTCCTCAAGGCAGTATATCCAATTCCTTAAGGTAGTGTATGCATACAGGAAGAATTGCCCAATCTTGAGTCAGGGAGTGGCTAAAAAGAAGATGTCATAGGCTGATAGAGTGTTGTACATAAATCTGCAGTACATTGAGATGCATTTTAGATGAGTCATGAGTAATGGTCGCTTATTGAGTTCAACAATTTTTGTATTACAAATCGCACTTGCGATTTGTAACTATTAAGAAATATTCAACAATTAAAGTTTTTGTAATGGTCATTTATTGAGTTCAACAAGCAATTTTTGTATTACAAATCGCACTTGTGATATATCGCCAGTGCAATATATTGCACTTGCGATTTGTAACTCTTACATGGTGCATATGCGTTATGGATTTCCATTTTGGAAATGCGTTTCGGATTTCTAAAGTGGCACTAAAAAGTGGAACCAACTTCGTGCGACTTCCCTTAGTATAGTATTGTTATAGTACGACCATACTTCAAAGGGCTTAAATAAGCATAGTTACTTAACATGATCCTATGCAATTGACTTAGATTGTTGAAGGTTTGTTTATGGTCAATATTAAGTATTTGTTAATCGAAAATAAAGTAGCTTTTAATGATATTTTGTACTATATGGCATCTACACATCGTAAGAATCTTAAATCATTTATTTGATAGTATGTATACGTGCATTTTTCCTTACGAGTGTTGAAATCCATGTTGAGGAAATGTATAGATAAAAATGAAGTAATACTTTGAATAGTCAATATTATGTTGAAAGTTTAGTGGTTGCAATGTTATGAATTATCAAAAGATATAAGACAATGCTAAATATTTGTTAGTTCTTAGCTAGCCTTTGTATTGTAAGTAGGAAGGGTATTTTTGGGGTCAAGTAAGTGATTTAGAGTCCATTATTGTAAATCCTTATGCGAATGATTAATTGATTGTAAGTGTGTCTTTTAGGTCCACATAGTGTCTACTTACAAAGTGATTTCTCATTTCTCTTTTACCTTATGATTGGTAAAGTTTGTGTAAAGGTATAAAAGAATCCTGATCGTTAAGTATGGTTGGCCGATATGATTATTTATGTTATAAGTAGAGTGAGTTTATGAGAACATCACAATGTAAATGTGTGTGAATTCCTTTTAAAGGGTATACCATTATGTTGATATTAAGTTGACTAAATTATAAATGAAATGAATGTGTAGTGCATGTGGAAGAAATGTGCATAGAGAAAGAATATTTATATGTTAGGTTAACCTTAGGAGTTTACATGGTGAAATGGGAATGTTAGGTTGTATTGAGGTTTGATAGGAAAGTCATGATAAAATTTTATAAATCCTTATGTGGACAAAAACCCTATGTAGGTATCATACTTATAACTTCCTTAAGGTCAACTTATAAGTGAATACTCTTTTTATGGTGTGAGGATAAGCGGTATTATATTCTTACATTCTTGGTTTGCATTAGCATAGAGCAAGTTAAGCAAATCTATATGCATAAAATGAGAATGTCTAATATTAATACTAACATATTTGTTTGTTGAATAATAAAGCTAGTTAAGCAGATCTATATGCATAAAATGAAAATGTCTAATACTAATACTAACATATTTGTTTGTTGAATAATTGAAAAATGAAAGAAAAAAAATTTTACCCTCTCTTTCCTCAAAATGACACCAAAGGATATCGGGTGTGTTACACACTAATATGAATAAAAAGAATTCCCAACATTCTCCTGATGCCTAATATATCGAAGACAATAGAAGAAATATACTTAGGCGCCCCATATTAATGCATTTCTGATAAGAAACTATACTAGCTCCAATAAGAGGACCATGGCCGAAGATTCACTGCAATATACTAAACACTATTTATTTCCATATCTGCAGAAAGAAAATCTTTATTATGAAAAAAATATCCAAGAGAAAGAGAGTATTGTTATACAGCTTCTGATTGATGCCCGTCTAGTGATGGAAATGGCATCCAAATGTGCCACGAATACAGCAAACCCTATTGAGAGCGGAGCGGAGCAGAGCACAGCCTGTGCCATACTCCATTAATATCTAAGGATGAAATGTTAAATTATATGCGGAGAGACCCAGAATAGAATGTGAAAATGTGTTGATCCAACAACTGTCTGCAAAAATTCCTGTCCCCATTGCTGGTCTATCCGGGGTTTCAATCTCCTTACCATCAACGACGATGCAGAGATGCAAATTTTCCTTCCAAACTTCCAGAATACTAGAGGCAAGTTGTAACTGTTCTTTATGAGCTCGCCATCCATGAGCCTGCGTCCTTTAGAAATTCCATGAATCAAACTAGTGAGTGAAACTATTGAAATAACTGTAAATGATTTGAATTAAAGATGTATATAAGTTAATTGGTTAAATCTGAGCTCTCTATTTGTTAAGACGATCAAGAATATTTGCTTTTTTATTTATATTAAAAAAAATGAAAAATCTGGCACCCGGTACCTAGTCCAAAATATATACGCCTATTGGCGTAATTATATGCCATCATTGACTATTTCTTTTGAATTTAACTTCAAAATAAATATATACAAAACATATGTTTCTAATGTAAAATAAAATATATAAATTAAAGAAGAATGATAAACATAAATTGAAGAAGAATAAGAATGATAAACAAGCTCGTTACTTCCCAACATCAAACTTCTCCATTTGAAAAAGATCTCATTCACATGATCAACCGCCAGACTCTGTGATAGTTGAAAGGTGCTGTCACTAATGGTCTACGTGTGACCCAGGACGATATTATATTTATTAACATGAGTTCGAGCATATTATAGTTTCCTCACCTAGGATCGTTTGTTTACAAAAATAATTGCAATATTCACATTTTGAAATTGAAACTTTTACTTTCGTTACCGTATGAGATAGAAAAATATATACGTTAAAATGTGTCATGATAGGAATTAAAAACGACTTTAGAAGAGAATAAATCCGTGTTCAATTACACAGGATATGCAATATCGCAGGGTCCAAGCATACCTTGCTAGAAACTGTACTATCCACGTTCAAGACTTCCAGAATTGAGAGACTTTGTGGCTAGCTATACTATGCGATGATATTATTAGTATCTCTACATATTCAAACATTGTAAGATACTTACTGTCAATATAAATCCGAGAAAACACGGGGAAATATATTGAACCAAGGGACCGGAAGAACTTCCATAGCGACTTGGAGGAGGAAGGCTCCGAATGGTATTGAAAAGCCAGCGATATGGAGAGCTACTGCTCGATACATTGTGATCACCATAATCACGGTGTCGTCATGCGGGTCCTGGCATGAAAGGAAGAGAAGGATGCATTGCCAAGAACAACGTGCCCACAAGACTGCAACGCGTATGTGGAACCAAGATAATCCAGAAGTACAGTATGCGGGCAAGTCATTCTTGGCTGAGTAACACTCTCTGCCTCTACATGCAAGAGCCTGCACGAATTTCTTCACAATTACCAGAATTACTCGACAAGATCGAACAACTCATGAATCCCAGCGTAAGAGAATAATAGGTCAAATTGGAACGAGGGATGGTGAGAGGAAGACAGATATTTATACACAATGCATGCGTAGAAATCGATGGCATGAAATCAACAAATCGAATCTCTGGGAAAGAAATGAAATGGGTAAAGTTGGAAACCAGAAATCGAATATATCTTGAAAATAAATGATGGCTCTGCAAAAACGATATGTTCGATTCGCCGCGTAGTGCGCCCACGTTGAAGAGCATATAATTGGTACCCATCTATACATTTATCAGCTTTAATCGGACCGAGCCAACGGCTACCCTGACACGTAGCGTTAAGCAAAGCAATCGACCTAAAATCTGTCGGCATAATGCATTGAAAAGCGATAAAGGAGCACTGGCATAATGTCTTATCATCGTTCGGCTGTGTAATCAGAAAAGAATCTTACCCCGAGAACGTGAAAAAATAGAGTGTACTTTATGCTTTTGCTGTCCTCGATAAGCTTAATGCACGAATTTGTGTTTCTTTATCTTTTCCATATATTTATCATGATGTGATGTCTAACATATCCTTCTCATTTTTGTTAGACATTAGATATGGGAATTCTCTTATCTTAAACTTTAAGTAACTTTGACTATGGCTGTGATAATCTGTTGTGCATAAAGCACACATACATCATAAATATGTAACCACATAAAACAACAGAATAGGTAGCACACAGAAATCACACAAGAGACACAGAAATTTACGTGGTTTACCCACTAAGTGTGGGCTACATCCACAGGACAAGGGCAGGCATTCTTTATTCATCATCAACAATAGTTTACAAACTATCCTGGAGATGGCTTAAAGCCCCAGCTCAATATTTGTCTCAATGGGCCACATATTTAAGATCCTCCTTCTTCAGTTACACATAACCGATAACCGATTATACCGTTGGTGAAACCTCCGTGAACCAACTTGACCTCAACCGTCAATTGGTTGTCACATTCCAACAATCTCCACCTTGACAACAATTTACCTGATGCCCTGCCCTTGTCCATTTGTGCTTCTAAATACCAAAACACCCATTTCACTGCTTCACCTGGATTTGTCATGTATCCACTGATAACACCAACCGCATGTGAAAAGATCTCATCGCATACATCACACCAGCATACCATACACGAGACATATAACCCTTTTCTTCATTACATGGACATCAACCTGAAGAAAGCTTATGATGTTTACCAATTTCATCCCTGAGTATCATTATCATGTACTCATCCTATGATAACCAAATCTTACCATCAATCCGTCTCTTGTACATTTACGCTCAAGATTGTTTTGCTACTCCCTGATCCTTCATCTTGAATGTCCATCCGAACCAACCTGTTGAACGTATCCATGCTTGTGCTTGTTTCAAGCATAACGCCAACAATCCAAAAGACCAAGATAGTGAATACCATAAACCCAATGGTTACACCCACTTCTTGTAAAACCTGGTTCACCATGAAGAAATCAAAACATATTGTACCAAATGCTTGAGAGTGCTCTTCAAGCCATACAATGATTACCTTGAGCTTGCAAACAAAATCTTCCTATGCAATCCTGAGCACCTTCTATGCTCCACCTCGAACTTTACATCCGAAGCCCTTAGCCAAATCTGGCCAAGACAACCAAATGAACCTTTACCACTCACTTTCAGATCTTTATCTTACAATGGAGTTAACCAAACCTTTAAAATAGGCTTCATTACATGTAATCTCATGGGAAAAATGAGCACAACAACCAATGCCCTACCCCTTTTAGTTTACCTAAATCTACATCTATATTTTTCATAGGTAACTAAACAACCTAGGTATGCATGCCATTCCAGGTCTTACAGTTATATGCCCAATTACAAATTTTACAACTCCAAAAAAATAAATTAAAAAAAATATATATTTTTCTTTTATTTTTTATTTTTTTAATGATGACTCCACCATCACCATTGCTGCAATACCCACAGTCCTCGAATCCTCTCTGCAACCGCATGTGCCTCTTAAATCCTCTTCTGCTCGCTCCTCCACTAGCGCTCCTCCCTCCTCCACTGGTGGCCAGTTCTGCTTCATGCAGGCTTCACGCACAGTCTTTCCTTCTTCCAAGATGCTAGCCACACGGGCTTCCTGAACATCACGGTCTCCCCGGCGGAATTCTCCATAGACCAGCTATAGGATGTAGCATTTACGGCTTCTCCAGGCTCCACGGCTTCTTCACACCTCTGCTCTTCTCCACGGCTTCTTCACACCTCTACTCTTCTCCACGCTCGACGACTTCTTCACACCTCTTCTCACGCATAGATACTGAGTTCATGGTTCTTCAATTCGTAGCTCTTCTCTGAAATGGCTCTGTGGACTCCCTTACAGAGGGATTCATATCGCGGTTCTGTTATGCTCTGCTTCACAGACAGGTAGCCACCAGAGGCTTCACACGCAGATCGGGCTACGGCTCCCTCTTGAGCTCGACGACTCCCACACAGGCGTCTAGCTCCTCCACGAACAGGCCTGTTGGCTTCTCCTGGCAGCCTCACAACCTCCAAGGGTTATAAGCAGAAAACTGCAGACGGCTGCTGGCTGCAACCTTCACCACAGACTTCTCCACAGACAGGTTATGCTACAACTTCAGCAACTTCTCCACCATGAACACAGTACCTTCCACCACTGCGCGGGCTCCTCCTCAAATGGATCTCCTGGGCAGTGATGCGCACGCCCTTCAAAGTCTCATGGCTCCTTATCTCTTGGATGGTGGCACGGTACATAATGGACCCAACGCAGCCTCTCCCACGCTGCCTCAAACGGACCACAACACTTCTCCAGAAAACCTTTATTCTGGGCACACTCTCGGCCCTTCTCTGCATGAACACAAAACACAATGGGCTTGGCCCTTCTCTGCACTGCACGCCCTTCGCTGCAATGGAATGGGCTTCACTATGCTCAGCGGATGGGCAGGCGACTCCTCTGCCAGCAACAGGCTCTTACACGGAACTCTCCACAACTCTCCATGGAAACGGCTACAGCCACGAAAAATGGCGGCTCTTTGTTCTGCACAAGACTGCTTCAGAATTCCACTTCACGTCTGGCGATTCAGGCTCACGGGCTCCTGCTCTTCAGGTCAGCGGACCATCTCGGCTCTGCAGCGACAGGACTTGTGGCCCTTCCTTTCTGCTTTCACGTGATCTCGGGCCTCTGCGGCTCTTGCACGAGCTCTCCACAGACTCATGGGCTTCATCTCCTCCACGCAAGTCTGCGAGCTCTACGACCGGCTCTCGGCTCTTCCACGTGGGTTCTACGGCTCATTACTGTCTACTCTTTCTCTCCTACCAGCGGCTTGCTCCAGTTCTCACAGCTCGTCTTGTTCTCTGAAATTTTATGCTCTTCACCTGAGCTCTGATACCACTTGTTGTGCATAAAGCACACATACATCATAAATATGTAACTAAATAAAACAACAGAATAGGTAGCACAAAACAATCACACAAGAGACACAGAAATTTACGTGGTTCACCCACTAAGTGTGGGCTACATCCACAGGACAAGGGCAGGCATTCTTTATTCATCATCAACAATAGTTTACAAACTATCCCGGAGAGGCTTAAAGCCCCAGCTCAATATTTGCCTCAATGGGCCACATATTTAAGATCCTCCTTCTTCAGTTACACATAACCGATAACCGATTATACCATTGGTGAAACCTCCGTGAACCAACTTGACCTCAACCGTCAATTGATTGTCACATTCCAACATAATCCCTGAAAAGAGAGGGTACTAATTGTAGATATGTGATGAAATTTGAGTGTAGTAAAAAGTCAACAGAAAGGGTTAATATGATAATTATCATCGAAGTTACAAATAATAGATTATTTTTATTTTTTAGTTTCTGCCATAACAAGGAACGCAATGTTATTGGTGCTATGGTATTATTAGTCTATGCTAGAGCAGGGAATATAGTATTAGATCTGGCGTGAAAGCTATGTTTATGAATTTTGAGTATATATAACAAATTTTTAAATACAGACATAATCTCCTTTAAAAGTGAATTTTGAGAATCAATGCTAAGTGAATGTGAGAACGAGTAATAGCTTTTCACATGATCTACAAGTTAAGTCACGGATTTACGGTTTTTTGAAAACCGAACCTTATTGGTCGAAGTGCCGAGGAGCTCTAAGGTTAATTTAGAAGTGGTTTCAACTCTTGTGGTTAATAAGATTACTTAATTAAATTAGGAGTTAATTACTATTAACGTTCATCCTTGTTTGCCACGTAACACTGGTATTGGACGTAGGCCTAGCATTCATGACGTAACATATTGAAGAATCATAGGGAAAAGGCTTTTGTCTATTCGTATCTATGTTACCATTAGAAACGAACGAGAAACTGAGTCAGAAGGTTTCGCCCATATAAAAAAACGAGGAGAAAGAAAAATAATACTATTAATAAAAAAACATGTTTTGAAAATATAAAAATGAAACCATTAAAAAACTAAAGTTTTTAAATAAATAAGATTAAGGTCAAGTAGAATTTAGAATAAATAAACTTATAAAGACTAATAATACAACTCATATTAAAATGTGATTTTATAAATACATATTCATGCTCATTTAAAATGAACTATTTTATGCTTACTTATCTATCAATCAATTAAAACTTAACAAACTTTAACCTCATCCATCTAATTTTATTAGAACATGAGCCTTAACGTGGTTTGTTCAAAAGAGCACCTCCTAATATTAATTGCCTCCTCCTCGAAGTTCGAAGAGATTTCCATTACTCTAAGAGACTGCCCTGCTAGCGGTTCTCCCTGCTTGTGGAGAGCTAGACTCTCTCAATGTATTTACAGCGAAATACAAAACTGGCATCCTGTACATACAAACAATGTGAGTCATCCAAGTTTTGACCATGTAAACCCAATCTAGATGAAACTCATCAAACTAAGAGGAGGACGGATTTCATATAAAAACGGCCAGTTTGGTAGTCGTGAATAGCAGGAAAAACGTCCTCACCAGCCTACGAAAACCACCCAATTGTAGATTGCCAGATACAAGCGCCTGAGACCTAAGAAGAAACACACCATTGCTACGTCCAACCTTCAAACTTCGGCCCTGTTCCACCAATGTATGAAAGCAATGGTTAACATGAACATGTAATGGGGAAGATGAGATCCTTCTGTTTTGTTTTCGACTTTAATAAAAGTGGAAGCTTCCGAAGATAACGATATTGTTAATCTGGAAAGCCTTCATAGCTCGTCCCACAATCTCCAAAACTTATACAAACGGAGTGGATTACTGAAATGTAGAAACTAAGTTTTCCATGGTTTCTCCCGAAACAGTTTCTCATGCTTAAAAACAAGAACGGATCCCTGTCACGTTTCTGGTAACCTAGATTCGTATCAAAGTAGATTCATGTTCAGTTTGAAGTGATCTTTTTAGTGAAAATAATATATATTTGACATGCGTATTTAAGGTTGAGTGAAAAGTTGAAGTTGCACATTCAATCACTTATGATAAATTAATTCAAATAAATATATTTTTATGCCAAATTCTCAATCTTATTATATTTATTTATTTATTAATACTCATTTAGCGGATAAGTATGATAAGATTAAGTTACATGCGAAGCACATGGGTGCAAATGGATGTTGATAAAAATAGTCTTTCATAAGAAGATAGGTGTAAGGATTAAATGGTATATGTATTAAATTGCTTTTAGGTTAATATATCTAATCTTTTATGTATTCATGTACATCTTGATTAGAAGTTTAAGGAAATAATTTTGTACCTCGTATCTCAAATGAATAATGAGGGTATTGGATGTGTTAGAGAAATAAGACAATGTTTGTACATGATGTATCCTAGTACAATGAATCTTTAGAAGACCAATGAAAAATAGTGGTTATATTTTGTTTGTTGTGAGCTTATATATCAAATCATTTGTAAAAACTTGAATGAAGACCGTTGTAAGAACCAGAACGGTCCAAGGGTCAAGGTTGGGAGGAACGTGGTAGCCCCAAAGTTATTCCGTTAAGGAATCATTCTAATAGGTCATAGAAGCACAATAGTTTTTACACTAATTATTATTTGAGTGTGCAGGCCACCTACAGGAGAGGAGCAAGTCACCAGCCGACAAGCAGGTTTCTACAGGAATAGTTCAAGTGTCAAGCAACTAGGTTTCTATAGGAAGGGATCAAATACTCAAGCAACCAGATATGGAGTATTTAAATGCTTCAAATTCTAGTTATATTAAGTTAGTCATTAAATTAGAGTAAATACTGCAGCATAGATTTCACTAACCATATTATCAAATTCAAGGTTCTGCCTAGAACCCAGTGGAGGGTCTAGCAGGCCGAGCTAAGCTAGCCTTTGCTAGACAATGCATTTTGTTTTCTAGGTTAGGGTCTCTATAATTCACTGTTACAAGTAGCTATCTGCTGTCAAATCATATTTCTTATTCACAGTACAGAATTCCATCTAAGCATGCTAGTTCTTTTATTTCTTTTCCAGAACCATTATCATACAGAAATCAAACAAAGCATACATCGAACATTCAGCTACATTACACTTTTAAACTATTCAAACATCGATTTACCACACCAGACAGAAGAAACAAGATACAGTATGAATCCAAAGATTCCATCATCAACGTATTAATCCAACACTACTACGAAGACACCACAGTACTTTCCCAAGGGTCGATCTTTATCAACAGTCAACTCCTCACAAGAATTTTAAACGCATCTTCCAGGCATTATGATTTATAAACTTAGCATCAAACAATTTCATTCTTGCAAACAGAAACTCAAAACGTTTATCACTTCAGATTTCAAACAGCCACAACATACAATAGTTAACATATCATCTTACAGGTCAGGGGATCGAACCCCATCCAAGGATCTGCTATTCCACTAGATGCCACAAGAATAGTAAACATGCAGCAACCCATACCCTCTAAAAAGTCAATCGAAGTAGTTGCTAGGGCTACGACTCTTACCCAAAATGCAGAAGGGTTACACATTATACTTCAACAAACTTTACCCGATGACATACAGAGAAAGCGTTATTCATAAACGATGGTACAGGAATCGATTCCCACAGCCATTCATTTGAACCCCTTTTTTTTCTACCTACTTCACATAACTAGAAATATAGCAATACAGACCCAAATCTTAGATCATGACAGGCGTAGTATTTTAGCCTCAAGATTACGATTCGCACCATCAAAACAATCACATTAGAAACCAACATTTCCAGGCATCATTCTTAAATTAAAATGCAGAGTTTAAATGGAGAACCAAATCCTGTTAACGCTTACACAGAAGGAAATTCCAAGGCCCATACAATTACAGTTTCGCAAACGTAGATCTCTAGGGTAAACCCCAGTTCATTTTGGGCGTTATTGCCAACATCAAGAGTTCAACAAGATTCAAACATAGAGCTAGATAGCCAAAATATCTCACTACCACTTTAGGCCTGCAAATGACTTTAGTTAGATCTTTTCACAACAGTCCAGCTAAAACGGCGACTTCGAGGAAACTCAAACTTGTCATAGTGAAGCGAATCGAGCTTACCAGGCTCCCCATAACCAAATGCAAGATACTCCACAGAGGTGAGAGTAGGAGAGAAGTAAATGTGGACTCGGGACTTACTAGTTGTAGTCATGGCCATTAACCAGTCCCCATGCAAACGAAGGAGATCAAACAACTTACTTGTCACAGCCAGTAAACATTTCAACTCAGAAAACGTTTATTATCGTTTCTGTCAATGTAAAAATGGTAAAGTAGAACTAAGCGGATATTACCTTAGCTATCGCCATGTTTGCATAACGAAACCTTCGTGGTGGGATGACCATGAGCCAATCTCACGTCAGAACACCAAACCCTCAGATGCATTCAACATACAGAGAAGGAAAAAACGAACCACGAATATTGAAACCCTCGATGGTGTAGTATCCAAGACCACCTCCACTATCCTAGCTGGCAAACGTTGGCATGTGATATCGTATGGTTGCATTAAATGCCACCACCAACCCCAAACATTTTGCTATAGGTCATGATCCCTATAGTGGTGAAGGCACTTGCGACCTTGAATTAATTAAAACGCAAGGGTGTTACCAAGACCCTAAGTCTGTGTAACCTCAACAAGTGATGACAAGGGTATCATGGTGTGAAATTTCCACAAGGGCTTCCAACTTCCAACAAAGCTTTTTGAAGCGAAAACCACCACACGTTTTAAGCCAATAGTATTATTTAAATGCGGATTTTGCGAAGTGAACACCATAAGTAGGTATCTCCATAGATAGACCTGCAAGCCAAGAAAAGAAGAGAAGGCATTAGCGCAAATGCTAAGTAAGTCAAGAGCCTCCATTTTCTTACCCATACCTCTCGGTAGCCCTGCCAGGGTACCTTGCCCTTCTTAAAAAAAGAGACAAGTATCACATCATGAGCATCAACCACCACCATTAAAGGATCCCATCCACCTGAATTACCAGTGAAACTTTAATACACCTGCATGCGAATTCTTATAACCATAATGAGAAGATTTACATTTGTTACATTCAACACATACATCCACAAGTGTCAATTCATACATCTCATTCTTATAAAACACTTTCGCAAAGCAGTAGAATCTGAATTCAGTAAACACGGATACTTAGGAAAAGGAAGTGAGACTCTTATTTTCCGCAAACAGGTACCGGTACATTTCTTATTATTTTAGCAATGCTGAAGTTAATTTTAATCATTGACTCTGAAAATAGCTTTCACTACATTAACAGAAAATTTTAAATTTTTATGATTTTGGGACATTACAAGTGGTATCAGAGCCCAATTACAAAAACTAAGTGACCTATTGGGCTCATTACAAACATCCGCTGCAAATACACAACAGGCAGAAACATACATTTACATTCTATTTTGTTTTATGAATAAACTAACATAATTTTCTTTTCTCTATGCTTATATAACATTTTAGGTACAAACACTGTCTGGAAAAATGAATGCAGAACAAGGCAGCAGCATTCGTGGAAATCTGGACTCACCACCCAGAGAGCAAGATGTGGTGGTCGAACTAAACTCAGATTGGAGACAATCTATGCAAAACCTACAGGAAGAGTTCTGAACTTCCGAGATGAAAATATGCAGGAAAGAAGAGAACAGCAGGCTATAAATGAGACACTACTTCAGACCTTAACAAAAGCTAACCCTCTCAGACAGCCCACACTCTCAGTCAACACCTCCAAAAAAGGGGACAGTCACACAAAAAGGACTGCCAACCCTAAGGGAGAAGAGCAGGGAGAACACATACCTAAATCAATGGAAAGAGATTGTAAGAGCTCTTCCAACGATGAGGGTTCACCACCTCCTTGCAAGAAAAGGAGGAAGAGTGACGATAGTCTGCAAGGAAAGCTTAGGAAGATAAGAGCCCCAACTTATGACGGAGAAATCAACTCTGGGGAGAAGGCTGAAGAATGGTTGTTAGGGATGAACAAATACTTCAAAGTTCATAATTACTCCAGCAAAATGAAAGCTCGACTCGCCATATACAACCTAAATGGTAAAGCTGCCAGATGGTGGCGGGACTTGAAACACACTAAAGGACAAGAATTAAGGGACATAACGTGGGATACTTTCAGCAGAATATTCTAGGACAAGTATATGTCTGAAAGATTCTTCGACAAGAAAATAAAAGAATTCCATGAGTTAAATATGGGCTCCCTGACTATGGAAGCTTTCATAAACCGATTCTTAGACATGCTACACTATGTTCCTTACATCAAAGATGAAAAGGTCAAAATATAGCAGTTCTTGGGAGGGCTGCCACCAAACTTTAGAGAAAAGATAGAGTTTTTCATGCCCAAAACCCTTGATGTAACCCTACATAAAGCAAGGTTGTGCTACGAACATGGGTAGATAAGGAATGACAACATCAACCGAAACAAAGATAGGTTCAGAACCTTCTCGAACAACCGCAAACCAGGTTTCAGACCTCGACCCTTTCAAAAACACAACAACAGTTTTCCACCTAATAAAGGCTTCAACCGACCTCAAGCATGACCAAGTGCACCCCCACCACCTGCCAACATGCCAGCATTCAACAAAGGGTCCAAAACTGTCCCACTAACCGTTTCTTGTTGGAAATGCCAAGGGCCCCACTACTACAGAGACTGCCCCAGCAAAATGGATGGAGTTTTACACAACATCCAAACAGAGACTACCGTAGGAGACATGGAAAAAACACCAAGGATCTATGCCGCTCTCGATGGTCAATAGGCAGATCACCAAGCCACCATGGTGGAATTAGAGGGTAAGAAATCTGACATTACAGTTTCAGTTTTAATAGACCCCGACACTTGTCGAAGTTATATCTCCCCTAAGATATTGGACACTTGCAAGTTGAACCGAGAACCTAACGAGAAACCGTGGCTGGTACAACTAGCCACCGGTATCAAAAGAAAGATCTCCGAGTTAGTGAAAACTTGCGAGATAAATTAAACAGATTTCCAACTGGGTTAGATTTAAACATTCTACCCCTAGGGTCGTATGATGTACTGATCGGCATGGATTGGTTGGAAGAGCACCATGTCCTCCTAGATTGTTTAAACAAATCCTTACTTTGCAGGGATGACCAAGGGATTCAAATGACAATTTAGGGTTTCCCTAAGAAAGTGTTAAGAAGACAGATCTCCGCCTTACAAGCAAAGAAAAGTATCAGAAAGGGATGCAAACTCTTTGTCGTTAACATCCAAAACATAGAAACTGATAGGGAACAGAAGATCGAAGACTTTCCATTCCTCGTAGAATTCAAGGATGTATTTCCCGAAGAAATACCAGGATTATTGCCTAAACGAGACTTAGACTTTTCTATCGAACTGACACCTGGGTCAATACTAGCTTCTAAATCCCCGTACCGCATGAGCACACCAGAATTGGTGGAGCTCAAACTTCAGTTACAAGAACTAATTGACAAAGGGTACATCCGACCTAGTGTGTCCCCTTGGGGCGCACCGATACTCTTTGTCAAGAAGAAGGATGACACGATGGAGATGTGCATCAATTACTGCCAACTCAACAAGATGACCATTAAGAACCGCTACCCACTCTCTAGAATCGATGACTTGCTTGACCAAGTCGGAGGAGCGAAGATCTTCTCGAAGATCGACTTACGATGCGGATACCATCAGGTAAGGATGCATGATGAGGATATAAACAAGACCGCAT
Organism: Larix kaempferi; assembly: GCA_027924585.1. Taxonomy (NCBI): domain Eukaryota; kingdom Viridiplantae; phylum Streptophyta; class Pinopsida; order Pinales; family Pinaceae; genus Larix; species Larix kaempferi. The sequence goes on from BSBM01000084.1 coordinate 4,742,363, forward strand.
TTCGAACCCATTACAGCCACTACGAGTTTGTAGTGATGCCCTTTGGGTTGATGAACGCACCGGCCAACTTTATGTGCATGATGAATAGTATCTTTAGTAAATACCTCAATAAATTCATTCTAGTCTTTATTGATGACATTCTGATCTACTCCAAGAATGAGATATAACATGAGGAGCACCTCCTAATTGTTTTACGGATACTAAGAGAACACGAGCTTTACGCCAAGTTTAGTAAGTGCGATTTCTACAGACCTCAGATTCAATACCTAGGACATATCATATCCGAGAAGGGAATATATATCAACCCCGAAAAGGTCAAAGCTATCGAAAAATGGCCCACACCCACTTGCGTATTCGACATAAGGTCGTTCTTAGGATTAACCAGCTACTGCCAAAAGTCCATTGACAACTTTTCATGGATCGCATGCCCCATGACCACCTTATAGAAAGAGGCAAACAAGTCATCTGGATGTATAAGTGCGAAGAGAGCTTTCAAAATATAAAACAACTACTGATTAGTCCACTGATTCTGCGTATTGCGGATCCCAATGGGGACTTCGTCATTTGCATGGATGCAAGCAAGGAAGGACTCGAGGGAGTCCTTATGCAAGACAATTGTGCCATATGCTACGAATCGAGGAAACTAAAAGAACATGAGCAGAACTACCCAACCCATGACCTAGAACTAGCTTCCATCATCCATGCTCTGAAAATGTGGCAACATTATCTCATGGGAAAGAAATTCTTATTGATGACTGATAACATGAGCTTGAAATACCTTTTCGATCAACCCAACCTAAATGCTAGGCAGGCCGAGTGGTTAGCCTTCCTTAGTGAGTACCATTTCGAACTAAAGCATATAAAAGGCAAGGAAAACAAGATTGCGGATGCCTTGAGCCGTCGAGCACATATGCTTTACAAGGTTACGGTGAGCCAAACCAACTTAGACTTACACCACAGAATTCGAACGGCATGTAAGAGTGACCGTTATTATATGGAAATCCTCGCAAAGATTCAGGAAGATAGACTCTTTCAACAACAGAAGGAGTATAAGATGGATGAATCAGGACTATTGTGGTCTAAAGACCGACTTTATGTCCCAGAGAATGGAGACATTAGATCAAACATTCTCACCGAATTTCACCAGAAACCCTATTCAAGACACCCCAGATATCAAAAGATGATATCAGCCGTAAAGAAACATTACTTTTGGCCTAATTTGAAGGCTGACATCGCCATGTTCATCGTGAAAGGTCAGGAATGCCAATTGGTCAAAGCAGAACACCAACACCCCTCTGGTTTACTACAACCCCTACCCATTCGGGAATGGAAGTGGGATGTGATAAGCATGGAATTCATTACGGGCTTACCCAAAAGTAAGAAACTGAACGATTCCATTTTTGTAGTGATGGGCAAATTTTCTAAAGCGGCCCATTTCATACCAGTAAAATCCACCTACAAAGCAGTTCACATAGTGGAAATATTCTTGAGAGAGATCTTTCGATTGCACAGGATACCCAAAGCAATCATTTCCGAATGAGACACAAAGTTCACTAGCAACTTCTGGAGAGCATTATTCTTCGGTTTGGAAACCCAGTTACAATTCAGTACCACGTACCACCCTTAGACCGACGGACAAACGGAACAAGTAAACCAGATCCTCGAGGACATGTTGAGGATGTATGTCATGAATAACCCCACCAAGTGGGAAGATTATTTGCACCTAGCGGAGTTCGCATACAACAACGGTTATCAAAACTCGGCCAAAATGAGTCCTTTCAAAGTACTTTATGGCAGGAAATGTCGGACTCCCGTGACTTGGGATAGCCTAGTAGACAGACTTATGTCGGGACCCGACTTATTAAAGGACTTGGAACAGCTAGTCTCCAAGGTGCAACTAAACTTAAAAGAAGCTCAAGACCGCCAAAAGAGTTATGTGGAAAAGAAAAGAAAAGACAAGGACTATCAAGTCGGCGAACATGTGTTCCTAAAAATAAAAGCAAAACGAAGCTCATTGAGCTTGGGATGTTACAGGAAACTATCTCCAAGATTTTGTGGACCTTTCGAAATACTGGCCAAGAAGGGGCTAGTAGCTTATGAGTTAGCCCTACTAGCTCACATAAAATTTCATAATGTTTTTCATGCTTCACTATTAAAGAAATATGTATACGATACTAAACATGTTATTGATTGGTCCTTATTACAGGTTGAGCCCCAAGGGGAGTTCACGCCAGAACCCCTCCATATCCTGGACAAGAGAAAGGTCTAGCTTAGGAGGAGGACCATTACTCAGCTGAAAGTTCAATGGAGGCACTTTGGATCAGATGAGTCTACTTGGGAGAATGAGGCCACCATGAAAGAGGCATACCCCGCCTTGTTTCAGGACCTCATTCCTAGTCCCTAGAAACACCGGGACGGTCTTGTTCTAAGCGCGGAGGGATGTAATATCCTGAATTTTGGACTGACTATTTTATGATGTTATATAGGGCCACAGCCCCAGCACATGTGATTTATTCTGATTATTGGGCAGGAGCCCTAGTACAAATGATTTATTCTTTTGTAGACTGACATATTGGGCATGGACCCTGACTAAATTTTATTATTTGATTATATACTGGGCAGGGAAGCCCCAATGTTCTGATTATGTTTTGATGTGGGTACGAAACCCTAATATACCGAGATGACCTTTTCTTACATACTGTACAGTGTTGTGAATGACATAATTGAATTATATGGTGTGTTGAGCATGGACTCAAAAACACACAAATTACCTACGTACTGGGAAAAATCCCCGATGTACCTAGAGGAAATATGATGTACTAGGAGTAAGCCCTGATGTACATCGAGTGTTGGGCATAAGCCCTGTAGCACTCCAAGCTTGATAAACAAATACAGGATCCGAGACAACTTAAATATTCTAGATGTGCCTCACAACCACATTCTAGCACTAGTGCCGAGTAGGGACTCTGGAATTGCACTAAAGTAACGCCCATGTGAGAGTGTTGAGTTAAATTGCTTTGAAGAGCACTCAGGGTTACAGAATTTCAAGTGTTGAGTCAGAAAGACTCTGAAGAGCACTTTTATCACATTTATTTAATTAACTAAATGATTCTTCTTTTTATCCATCATCACCTACTGCGGGAGCTACCATGTTAAACGAGGGAATCCAACATGCAAAGAGAGAGATTAGAGGTACCTACCCAAGCTGACCAAGACCGTCCAAAAGAAGTCGATCGTGTCCCTAAAAGTTAAAAAGAAAAGAGTGTCATGTAATGACACATAACTAAATCAAAGATAGTTATCAGTAGTCTTCTATGACTAACCAGATTAAAGGCCTCCAAGTTATTATTATTGTTGTCATTATTATTTATTATTTGGAGCTTGAAATAATAATAGGACTTATTATGTACCTATGGGATATAATTAGTATATCTAATTTATGCCCTATTTAATATTTTAAATGATGTGTTAAGTGAAACAAATTCAAATATAAGAATAATTATTAGTATAATTATTGTTAATAGTAAGAGCATAAATCAAAATGGCTGATAGTCAAACAGTTGGAAAAGTCCTAGTTCAAGAGGACCAGTTAATGAATTAAATAATATCTTTTAAATTATTAATTATTGAATTTAAAGAAACTAATCACTCCAACAGTCCTAATACAAGTTTTCCCCTATTTAAAGAGGGTAGATCCCAAGTTTTGGGGGCATCTATCATTCTTGGTGATTATCACTCTCTTATGGTAGTCCAAGAAAACTATTCTGCTCCAAGAAGCTAAAGCAACCTTACCCAAAGAAATTCTCAGAACTGAACCAGAAGTGGGTCTAGGGCCTCTACCTCTCATTGCATGTTGAAACCAAGCTCGGGGGGATCCAGATAGAACCAGAATGGTCCAAGGGTCAAGGTTGGGAGGAATGTGGTAGTCCCAAATTTATCCCGTTAAGGAATCGTTCTAACAAGTCAGAGAAGCACAACAATTTTTACACTAATTATTATTTGAGTGTGTATTCCACATACAGGAGAGGAGCAAGTCACCAGTCGACCAACAGGTTTCTATAGGAATAATTCAAGTGTCAAGCAGCTAGGTTTCTACAGGAAGGGATCAAATACTCAAGCATCCACGTATGGAGTATTTAAATGCTTCAAATTCCAGTTATAGTAAGTTAGTCATTAAATTAGAGTAAATACTGCAGCATAGATTTCATTAACCATATTATCAAATTCAAGGTTCTGCCCAGAACCTAGTGGAGGGTCTAGCAGGCCTAGCTAAGCTAGCCTTTGCTAGACAACGTATTTTGTTTTCTAGGTTAGGGTCTCTATAATTTACTGTTACAAGTAGCTATCTACTCTCAAATCGTATTTCTTATTCACAGTACATAATTCCATCTAAGCATGCTAGTTCTTTTATTTCTTTTCCATAACCATTATCATACGGAAATCAAACAAAACATACATCGAACATTCAGCTACATTACTCTTTTAAACTATTCAAACATCGATTTACCACACCAGACAGAAGAAACAAGATACAGTATGAATCGAAATCTTCCATCATCAACGTATTAATCCAACACTACTATGAAGACACCACAGTACTTTCCCAAGGGTCAATCTTTATCAACAGTCAACTCCTCACAAGAATTTTAAACGCATCTTCCAGGAATTACGATTTATAAACTTAGCATCAAACAATTTCATTCTTGCAAACAGAAACCCAAAACGTTTATCAATTCAGATTTCAAACAACCACATCATACAATAGTTAACATATCATCTTACGGGTCAGGGGATCAAACCCCATCCAAGGCTCTGCTATTCCACTAGATGCCACAAGAATAGAAAACATGTGCAGCAACCCATACCCTCTAAAAAGTCAATCGAAGTAGTAGCTAGGGCTACGACTCTTACCCAAAACGCAGAAGGGTTACACATTATACTTCAACAAACTTTACCCGATGACATACAGAGAAAGCGTTATTCATAAACGATGGTACAGGGATCGATTCCCACAGCCATTCATTTGAAACCCTTTTGTTTTCTACCTACTTCACATAACTAGAAATATAGCAGTACATACCCAAATCTTAGATCATGACAGGCATAGTATTTTAGCCTCAAGATTACGATTCACGCCATCAAAATAATCACATTAGCAACCAACATTTCTAGGCATCATTCTTAAATTAAAATGCAGAGTTTAAATGGAGAACCAAATCCTGTTAATGCTTACACAGAAGGACATTCAAGGGCCCAGACAATTATAGTTTCGCAAACGTAGATCTCTGGGGTAAACCCCAATTCATTTTGAGCGTTATTGCCAACATCAAGAGTTCAACAAGATTCAAACATAGAGCCAGATAGCCAAAATATCTCACTACCACTTTAGGCCTGCAAATGACTTTAGTTACATCTTTTCACAATAGTCCAGCCAAAATGGCGACTTATAGGAAACTCAAACTTGTCATAGTGAAGAGAATCGAGCTCACCAAGCTCCCCATAACCAAATGCAAGATACTCCACAGAGGCGAGAGTAGGAGAGAAGTAAATGTGGACTCAGGACTTACTAGTTGCAGTTGCCTCCAAGACTAAGTCGTGGCCATTAACTAGTCCCCACGCAAATGAAGGAGATCAAACCACTTACCTGTCATAGCTAGTAAACATTTCAAGTCAGAAAACGTTCATTATCATTTCTCTCAATGTAAAAATGGTAAAGTAGAACCAGGGGGATATTACCTTATCTATCGCCATGTCTGCATAATGAAACCTTTGTGGTGGGATGACCATGAGCCAAGCTCAGGTCAGAACATCAAACCCTCAGATGCATTCAACATACAGACAGGGGGAAAATGAACCACGAATATTGAAACCCTTGATGGTGTAGTATCCAAGACCACCTCCACTATCCTAGTTGGCAAACGTTGCCATGTGATATCATATGGTTGCATTAAATGCCACCACCAACCCCAAACATTTCTCTATAGGTCATGATCCCTATAGTGGTGAAGGAACTTACGACCTTGAATTAATTAAAATAAAAGGGTGTTACCAAGACCCTAAGTTTGTGTAACCTCAACAAGTGATGGCAAGGGTATCATGGTGTGAAAGTTCCACAAAGGCTGCCAACTTCCAACAAAGATTTTCGAAGTGACAACCACCACACTTTTTAAACCAATAGTATTATTTAAATGTGGATTTTGCGAAGTGAACACCATAAGCTGGTATCTCCGTAGATAGACCTGCAAACCAAGAAAGTAAGAGAAGGCATTAGCGCAAGCACTAAGTAAGTCAAGAGCCTCCATTTTCTTACCCCTACCTCTCGGCAGCCCTTCCAGGGTACCTTTCCCTTCTTAAAAAAAGAGACAAGTATCACATCATGAACATCAACCGCCACCATTAAAGGATCCCATCCACCTGAATTACCAATGAAACTTTAATACACATGCATGCAAATTCTTATAACCATAAGGAGAAGAGTTACATTTGTTACATTCAACACATATGTCCACAAGTGTCAGTTCATACATCTCATTCTTATAAAACACTTTCGCAAAGCAGTAGAATCTGAATTCAGTAAACACGGATACTTAGGAAAAGGAAGTGAGACTCTTATTTTCTGCAAACAAGTACCAGTACATTTCTTATTATTTTAGCAGTGCTGAAGTTAATTTTAATCATTGACTCTGAAAATAGCTTTTACTACATTAACAGAAAATTTTAAATTTTTATGATTTTGGGACATTACACCATGGTTGAAACAACAAGATGGCCGAATTGATAAACTGCAAGAGATCATTTCTTTTAAAAGAATTAATTATATGTCATTATGAGTGACAATTCTTTGGAGTAATTGCAAGGAATGAGTAATGGAAATTTCAATATAAGATGTAAAGTCTTGGAAAACTTAATACATTGATTGATGTTGAGTTGGAAAACTATGGAGCATCGAAAGTAATTGATGTTGAGTTGGAAAAATCTAGAGAATCAAAGAAAACTAATGTTGAGTTGGAAGGTTCTAGAGCATCAAAGGTAGTTAATGCCGAGTTGGAAAAATATGGAGCATCAAGGGTAATTGATGTTGAGTTAGAAAAATCTGGAGCATCAAAAAGTAATTGATGTTGAATTAAAAAAACTCTGGAAAATCAAAATTTATTAATGTTGAGTTGGGAACTCTAGAGAATCACCGATAAAGACTAAAGTAGTGGTTGTCAATTTATAAGAGTAATCGTTAAAAGGAATGAATTTAATGTTATCAAGATAGTTAAAACTCACTCACCTACTAACGAAAGCAGAAGGGGCAGGGGAAGCCCTAGCTAACAAATGAACCAAATAATAGCTTGCAAATAATATTAAAATAAAATATGTGTGAGTGATAATGTTAATGTATGTAAATACAAAGTGAGTATTGGTTTGGCATTGGCCTCATAAGACCAATAATGTATTGGCTTAGCATTTGGTTTTGTTAAACAACTGTGGGGATGCTGTAACATACCTCAAATTCAACCCCTATTGTTAATATATTTGTAAATGTAATTGTAAATTACATAAATGGCCTTGGTGAGGAGCTCAAGGCCAAGGCCACACCAGTGGACCTCGAGTTAATGTTATATTTTTAAGTCTTGGATTAAACCTAGGAGGATAAAAGATGTTAATAATGTTAATCTATGGAAGAAACAACCGAAGTCACAAAATTTGAAGTAACAACCTTATCCACTATATCATCAACCCCAAATAGGTCTCTTCTAATTAATGAGTTGATTGGATTCTCCAAGGACCTAACAGGGGGTTTATCATAATTAGGTTGAAACCCTAGTTTTAGAACTACCTCTCCAGAAGCAATACGCTTATCCAGAATGCGTTCAACATCTAAAAATAGGTCTAATTCATCATTTGAAATAATTGTTATGGGTGTTTCAGTAGAGGGGGTGACTTATCCAAAAATTCCGCCAACTTTGTCAGCTTTACAGGAGTAACCGTAGTAGTTTCCATCCCATCAGGCTTAGCAGTGCCTATGTCCCATTCAACAGAAGAATTCAGACCAGGAAAAAACTCCCGAATATGTCTCATTTTGTGACAAGAGTAACATCTAAATGGAATTTTAAAATAATCTAGGTGTTGCTTCCAAATTCTTTCCCCCTAGACCAACTCAACTTCTGTCGGAAAGCCCTTCTTCATCTCAAATTCAACCATCACCTTAGCCATTCTCTTGTCAAAGCCAAACAAATACCTATTATCCAACCTTACAAAGAGGCCTACAGAGTTTGCAATTCCCATCAAAATATATTCTATCCAGAGTTTTATTAGGAGTCCAGGGATGAGCATCCAGAGGTGGCGCTTATTTTGGTTCTCTTTCACAGGGTCAAAATTTAGGTGCCATCTTTTTAAACAAAACGACCTATCTTTAAACATCCAATACCTCTTTAAAACAGTGTCGACATGTTCAGGATTTGTAAAAATAAACTGTAACCACCCATTAGTCAGAATGCTCACACGAGGAATATCTCCAATAATGGGTGTCCAATTTTTCCGAACCCACGCCAATAACTCTGTCTGGTCTCCCCCAATGAACTCAAACTTACCGACCACAACCCTAGTGGCCAACATCTCTATCCTGTCCAAGTTTAACTCTGGTGGAATGCAAAAATGGTCCAAGCCTTCCCAAACCCTAACCGCCTTAACCTTTCTCCGAGAGCAGGACTTAACACCCATTATCCTCTAAGGAAAACCACCACCGAATACCATAGCCCTGTCCAGCAATACAGTAGCAGCCAAATCCTCCCATCTGTCAAAACCCTCCCACACATTCTCAACAGTTAAGGTGTTAGGAGATTTTGCCTCCGATAGCCGTGAGGTAAACCCTGGGATAGAAACTAGGGTTTCCATTTAGCCCTGTATGGCCGTAACTAGTCGGTAAAAAGGATCCTCCACTTGTGTAAAGAAATTTCCAAATGTCAAATGAGTGAGTGATCTGGACATATGGCATTAGGAGGTACTAAATGTCAAAACTTGCCATAGCACCAAAATTCACCAAAAATAGCAACTATAGTGGGTCAACCGAGCAAAGGTAAAAAGTAGCTCACGCTAAACTAGCACCGAGTCACAAGACTGAAAACCCTTAGGGAAAAAGCACTAAAAGTGGAAAAATGACCCTAATGTCAATAATCAAGAAATTCTCTCTCGACAAATCTGAAAAATGTCGAACATTCAAAAATCTAAACCAATCCAAATGAAAACCACCAACAAAACTGATATCAGCTGCAGAAAAATAATTATTCTTGTATCAGAGCTCTTTCTTGGGCTCGTTGGGTGGAAGTTCTGCCAAAATTTGTTTTTGCATCTGTTGCAGGTTCGGATCTAAGAATAATCCCTATGTGCTTAACTATGGGAAGTAGTTGGGCATAAGCCCTATAAATCATTTTGAGGAGTACGATAGGAACCCTAAAGTAGCTATCCCATTGAGAGGACCTACTAGCGAAAAGGGCAACGACCCCTACCCGATTGACCACTTCCCACCCATGAGGTAAACCAAGAGATGTCGTTTGTGGCAAAGCAGTTATCAGTTTTACCTGAGCCGTGGAGTGAGGGGTACTTCCCCAATACGCAAGCCATCAGACATCATTAGTGGCCAAGAGAAACCCCTGAACTGTTCGGAAGTCGAGCATATATGGGGTCCATATCTATTTTCAGTTGAATTGTTGCTGATCACTTCCATGCCGTTTCAGATCCAGGTGTATAAAAAAAAGGGTATAAAATTCTTTTTTTTCGCCTTATACGGAAGATTACAACACCTTATCTTATGTTAAATACCTTTAGTACTAAATTTATTAAGGATTTTCTCTTTTCCATTTTATTGATTCTTCTTTACTCTGGATAGCAAGGCATTTCTATTCATTACATTACCAAATTTTTATCATGTGATCTCCACTCTAGGCTTGGTAATTTCCTATTACTTTTTATGTGATGGCTACCTAAGGATTTACCTAGCTTAATTCATAATAGTCCTATAAACTTGTTATATATATATATAGTGTTTCTTCCTAGTCGATCATAGGTTGAAATCCAGAGGGGGGTAGGGTATGTACACCTATGTACACTTTAGGAGTTACATCGGTGCATAGAGGGGGGTTCTGTGTCCTACAAACAAGGGATTATGATACACCAAACTAGTGTCTTTCATGGTTGTGACCTTTATATATATTGTTCATTATGGAGCATCATCTACTTTATTCAGAGATTTTGTTGTTCCATGTTTGTACCCTATTTTTTTATGTTGTGCAGGTGGACTGTACACTCATCTCGATGAGGGTTCAGGGGCGAGGCCCCCAAAATAATTTTTTTGGGTTGTTGTGTTGGCCAACAATTTATGGGCCCATGGTATTGGGTAGCCCGTGGTATTTTCCCATGGTAATTCCCCTTTAAAATGAAGACATTGTAATATGAATGTGTAATGTATTGTATCATTGTAAAGATCTCTATGATTGTGTAAGAGAGAATGTGAGAGAGTGAAGAGGAAATTGCAGCAGATGTGTTGTGGGTTGTATCCCTTCATTTTGTTGGATGGTATAATAATAAAAGGACTCGCAATTTCCGTGTGGACGTATCCCATCTTGGGTTAAAGATGTTATATTGGTGTCTCTCTTGTATTATGTTTATGTGTTTTATATTTGCATATTGTTATTGGTATTGCTCTGCGATCCTGTTTTCTAACAATTGGTATCAGAGCCAATTGTCTATTTAGAATATAAACTAGCAGGAAAGAAGGGTTCCTGGTTCGAGTGGGAGCACTAGTGGAAGAAGGAAAGTTTAAGGTCGATAAATTTAATGGCCAAAATTGCCAACTATGGAAGATGTAAATGGAGGACTATCTGTATCAGAAGGATCTATTCCTACCGTTGGGAGGAAAAGGAAAAAATTATGTGACTATGAAGGAAGAAGAATGGGAGGTTCTTGACAGAAAGGCACTAGGAACAATATGGTTGTGCCTGGCTTCGTCAGTGGCTTTCAATATATCAAAAGAGACAACAACGGAGGGTCTGATGTCTTCATTGGGTAAACTGTATGAAAAACCCTCAGCCTCCAACAAGGTATTTCTAATCAAAGTGTTTATTTAATATGAAGATGTCAGAAGGTGGATATGTTGTTGATCATTTAAATGAGTTTAATATGATTTCAAATCATCTAAGTTCTGTAAAAGTGAACTTTGAAGATGAGGTTAGGGCTCTTATAATCTTGTGCTCATTTCTAGAAAGCTAGAATGGCTTGGTCATGGCTGTAAGTAACTCTGTCGCTTGTTCAAAAACTTTGAAATTTGATGATGTTGTTGGTGTTATTCTTAGCGATATAATGCAAAGGAAAAGAATAGGTGAGACATTAGGTAATGCGTTGACCATGGATAGCAGGGGGAGACAAAGGGAGAGAGGAAAGAGTCCAGGTATTCACAACAAGTCTATGAAGGGAAGATCCAAATCCAGACTAGGAAACATAGAGTGCTAGAAGTGTGGAAAGAAAGGAAATATGAAGAAATACTGTACATCTCTAAAGAAAAAGGAGATGGACAGCAAGATACTAATCAAGAAGCAAATGTAGCAGCTCATGTGTTACAAGATGCTTGTATTCTTGCATTAGATAATACTAGTGATTACCGGGTAGTAGATTCAAGGGATTCATGTCATGCTACACCTCATAAGAAATTATGTTCAAGGTGATTTTGGACATGTTTTATTGGGTGATGATGAACCATGTAAAATTGTTGGAATGGGTAAGGTATGGATAAAATTAAATAATGGAGGTGAATGGCTATTGAAAGATGTAAGGCATATTCCTACTATGAAAATAAATATGATCTCAATAGGGAAGTTGGGATATGGTGGTTGTTTATCTATGTTTGGAGAAATGTGGTGGAATATTGAACCAAAGGATCAATGGTGATAGAAAAAAAAGACATGATAGGTGTGTTGTATTTATGTCCTCATAATACTATATATTCTATCTCCTTAACTTCCACATGAATAGATAACATTGTGGAATCATAGGCTTGGCCACATGAGTGATAAGGGGATGCAGATTCTCCAATCAAGGAAGTTGTTGCCAAATCTAAAGAAAGTTTTGAATTTTGTGAGAACTATGTTTATGGAAAACATAAGAGAGTTAGATTTCTCAGGGTTGAGAAACAGAAGAAGAGTGAAAAGTTAGAGCTTGTGCATACATATGTATGGGTATCGGCTTAGGTACAATCTCTTGGTGGCTCTCATTTATGTTACTTTTATTGATGATGCAACTAGAAAAACTTGGGTTTATTGCATTAGACAGAAATATGATGTGTTTTCTACTTTTAAGAAATGGAAAGCTTTGGTTGAGAATGAGATGGGAAAAAGGTTGAAGTGTCTCATATTTGATAATGGACGTGAGTACTGTGGCAAGGAGTTTTATAGTTACTATTCAGACCATGGGATTCGTAGAGAAAAGACAGTTCAAGAAAAAGCACAAGAAAATTATGTGTCATAAAGGATGGATAGAAAAATCATGGAGCGTGCAATGTGTATGAGATTGCATGCAGGGTTTCCCTTACATTTTTGGGTAGATGTTGTAGATACTGTTGTTTACATAAGAAACAGAGAGCCTTCAAGCACTTTGGATGGTGGGATTCTAGAGGAGGCATAGATAAGTAAAAATGTAAACTACTCTTTTATGAGAACTTTTGGTTGTGAAGCATTTGTCCATATTGATAAAGAAAGTAGAACAAAGCTTGAGGCTAAATCCGAAAAATGTAGCTTTATCGGATATGGGGGTTGATGATTTTGGTTATCACTTATGGGATTATTAAAATAAAAAAAATCATTAGGAGTAGAGATGTGGTATTCAATGAAAAGGTCATGTATAAAGATCAGTTGCTGGGAAAGAAATAGGAAAGGGAAAACATAGAGTACATAGTGCGTGATGAAATCAAAGAAAATGAAATTCCAAAGGTGCCACAAAATCAAGAACAATAGCATGTACCTCAAACCCCTACAAGTATTAGAAGATCTACGAGGTCAATTGGACCCCCTGAATTAAACTCTCCTTCAACATATTATTTATTGATGATTTTCTTTGGTGAACCAGAATGTTATGAAAAAGCAATGCAGGTGGAAACTAGAAATAAGTGGGAGCAAGGCATGAATGAGGATATGGACTCATTTCTAAGAAAACAAACTTTGGATTTGGTTCAATTTCTTGTAGGTAAAAGATAATTGCAAAATATATGGGTTTACAGGTTGAAGGAATAAGATGGAGGAAAGTAGTGGTACAAGGCCATACTTGTTATAAAGGGGTTTGCATAGAAGAAAGGTATAGGTTTTGACGAAATATTTTCTCCTGTTGTTAAAATGACTTCAATTAGAACTATTTTAAGTCTAGTGGTGATAGAAGATTTGCATCTTGAATAGTTAGATGTAAAAAATACCTTTACCCATGGGGATTTAGAGGAAGAGGTTTATATGCAACAACCACAGGGGTATGAGGTTAAAGGGAAGGATAATTTTGGTATGCAAGGTTATGAGGAGCTTGTGTGGCCTAAAGAAGGCTCCAAGGAAGTGGTATTTGAAATTTGACACTTTTATGACATAACAAGGTTGTAGTAGATGTCATTATGACCATTGTTTTTATTTCAAGAGGCTAGATGATGGAAGATATATTATCTTGCTATTGTATGTGGATTACATGTTGGTTCTACGGTCTAACATGCAGTATATAAATGTGCCCAAAAGGAAGTTAGATAATTTATGTGCGATGAGGGATTTGGGTGCTGCAAAGCAAATCCTTGTTATGAGATTAATAAGAGACAGGAAAATCACAAATTGACATTGTATCAGGGTGACTCAGTACACAAAAAAGGTGTTGGAGTGTTTGAGAATGCAGAATGAAAAACCAGTCAGTACACCTTTGGCCAACCATTTGAAATTAAGTAAGGAGATATGTCCCAAGACATAGGAAGAGAGAGACTATTGGTTTGGCATTGGACTCATAAGACCAATTGTCACGTTCCCCAACCTCCCTGATGTCCTTCAGAGGACATGGAAGATCTATGTTACATTTGTTTCTCCAAATTCATTCACTTTCACACACAGCCGCAATGGGATCAGAAACACAATCCACCATTGCGATCCGCAATCCATGTTCTGCATTCCGCAATCTGCATGCGGGAATCGGAAGTCAGATTTCCAAATCCAGCTCTTCATCAAAATCACGCTTCTGACTTACGCAATCTGCAATGCGGAAGTCGAAATTCGGAGTCTCCATTTGCCATCCAACGAAGTTACCTCCCGCAATCAGCATTCTGCATTTCCATCCAATCTGCAATATGTAGTCGGATTTAGAAGTCGGATTGCGGAATTTGGAAGGGAGAAAGTCCAATTCATAGCTCCGAAAATATCTCACTCCCAAATTCGCTATCCACATTCTGCATTGCGGATGCGGAAATGCTGAAGTCCAAATCTCCATTCTAGGAAAAGCTACATCCTTCAATCCACATTCCGCATTGCGGATGCAGAAATGTATAAATCCAATACGCTAGTCTTATGGAAGTTGACCTTCTGACATCCACAATCCGCAATCCCCATTGCGGATGCAGAAAGGTCCTTGCGGATCCAGAAAGGCCAGTACCACAAATACCTGCTCCAGCAAGCTTCCAAGGAAAACTTCCAAGGGTCATAAATCCCTCATCCTTGGTCCAAATTGGGCAAGGTTGGTACTGTTGGAAATATACTGGAGATCTATATTCATTGGTATGATCCTCCATCCAATCTAAGCACTCTAACCTAGTCCTTTTTCCAGCTGAAACTATGTTCTATAACTTCACCTAAGTGTCTTTTTCTCTTCTGCAATAAGCTCTGCTGCAATTCTTCCACATCTTCTCTTCTTCATATGATCCTCAAAGTGCCCTTTCTCTCCAAGTCCTAGATGGAGTTCCCTTTGCATTTATCGGACTTATCCCTAATTCATCAATGAAGAATCCAAGAACATTCACTAATGAAAATACAAATGTGCAATAGTGTAATAGCTCATTCACATAGGAAGGTTCATACACCCAGTAATACAGAGAATGAAACCTTATGCGCACACAAAAGGGCATGACATCAGTCCATTTCTTTTAGGCAGATTGATGATATAACATGCAGGTACTTAGTCCTATTCCTTAAGCCTAAATCCATATGAGTTCTATCATCATATATAGGTGCAAAGGTGTAGAGATAAGGCAATGATATGCACAACAGAATGAACAGAATGCTTATGAATACAAACCTATTCATCAATTGACTATATCCATAAGTAAATAGATGCATGCCTACACTTAACAACTATAACTGAAGTAGCATCATTCACACTCAAAGATTCATGCATTCATTAATGAATAACATGTACAACAAAATGGACATAAGGCATGATCATTCAGCCCCATAAATCAGCTCATACAAAGTCCCCTATTGATCCAATATCATGTAGTTCATCAACCAATAACTTGAACATAATAAGCATAGCATAAAGACATGAAATAAAACCATTTAAACACCACAAGGGAACTTATATTTTGCCTTGAACCTCCAAGCAACAGGTTATGGACTGCAACTTTCCAACCCAACCATAGATCTCTGCCTAGCCTATATTATTTCAAAAATCATAGATCACCCCCAAGATGGGGCTATGTATCTACTAATTATTCCATCTGAGGTTCACTGACAGAATGGATTCACAACCAATTACGATATCCAACCAATAGTTACCTTAGTCAATAAAATGGGGAAGGCATGCAAGGTTTTATAGATGAATAAGCTTCTCCACAGAGCTATGGGCATATCCCAATAATCTTAGACTAGTCCAAGCACCCCCATCACCACACTCCCATTCTAGGCAAGGTTCCCTCCACTATTGCAGATTCCCTAGGGCACCCTTTTTCCTAGCACTGACCTAGGGAGTGTTGCTGGTCAAGACCGCTAAATCAAAGCAAAGAAACCCTATCAGGATTTAATAGGAAACCTAAAACCTCTTGGTTCCTTCCCACTTAGGTTTTCTTCTCCTTTCCTCTAGCCTACAGCGCTATCCCGCAGCTGGGTTCTCAACCACTACATAGGGTTCTTCCTCATGGTTTCTTAAGCATCTCACGCTCTACAAATTTGGCTTACCGAGAACCATAATTTTCTCCCTTATTTTCCTTCTCCGCTCAAACTTCTCTGTGTGAATGAATGAGGTCCTTCCTCCACTATCAGGGTATGTATTAGGATGGGAAAATTCCCAGGTGTGGAGTTCCTTAACGGACAAGCAAAACACAAGGCCATACTCTGCCATGCGGAATCCCAGGCTGCCCCATACCCCATCAAATTCATGGGCCAATTTTCTCAACCACCTTCTTACAGTTGCATTAATGCCAGCATGGTGAGTCAAATGGGTTCACAATTGGGCATGTGGTAGCATGGGTATCAACCCCATCACCCCGTCACCTCTCCCTAGTGGATACATAGTCCCCCCTCATTTTTGTTGCATTCCATAGCCAGCCCTTGGTATTTTTTCACATAGAATTATTTACATCATTCACAATCTTCCATGGCTTAGCATCACATTGATTATCAAATACTTGCCTATGCAATTAAACTTAAGCATCCACTAGTGGGGCCTTGGCCTTGAGCTCCACACTAGGGTAAACACACCTTTCAATATGTACATAATAGCCAAAATAGCCTAAGGTCAGAATGAGGGATATTACATCCTACCTCCCTTAGAATAACACCGTCCTTAGTGTTCCAACACTTACGATTACATATACAATCTACACATGTCCCAAAATTTGCTATGAATATTTAATTAATATTATTATTTATATATTAAATAGATTATTAGGTTAATAAGCGAAAGGGTGTAACCCTTCGCTATTCTTGCTCAAGCCCTATAAAGGCGAGCTTATTGTATCTTTTATCCTATCATCAAATATATTATTCTTACTTATTATTCAATATGAGAGTCGGATTCGACTATTAACTTAGTGAACGGATATGTTCATTGCATTTGGTATCAGAGCTCGGTTTCGACTCTCCCTTTAACTCCAACCGGATACGGTTGCTGAGAACGTTTTCGGCTCACATTATTTCAACTCCACTCTACACGCTCGGATTTGGCTACTTCCATCTTTGAGCTCGGTTTCAGCTCATATCGACCACACATTCTCCCGCTGCTCCATTTTACCACCTATCACTCCTCACATCATTTGTCCTTCCACGCCTACCATCACATGCAACCACCCTCCACCTGCGGACTCACTCTCCCATCTAATCCTCTCCCTTCCACGCTTCCCCACACCACAACTGCCTCCTCCTCATTCTGCTCTCCCTCTCACGAGAACGTCCATTCTACACCCTACCTTCGCCCCCCAAGCTCTCAGCGCTGCCTTCTTTCCACTTCCTACCACCCATTCCATTTCCCTATGCACCCTACCTGTGCGTTCCCTCTCCACCATCTTCTCCATTCGCCACACCACTCCTCACGCCGGCGATTACCTCCACTCTAACACCCTTCCCATTCCTCCTTCACCAGCGCCCCCCCCCCTTTCCAGCTCATACTCCACGCCTGTATCACCATTTCCCTGCTTCCTCACGCCACTGCTCCAACGCTATCCCCCCAGCCGTTGCCACCCTGCCCTTATCCTTTCGCTGCTCTATCTCCCCATCATCTCCCCTCCTTCCCTTCCCGCGCTGTTCCACACAGCTTCCCCGTTGCTCGCTCCTGCACGCCCCACCCCCTCTTCACTACTCCGCCACACTCTCACGCTACTCCTGTCGCCGTCGCCTCCACCTGCCCACCTATGCACTCTCTTTTTCCCATGCCCATCTCTCCAACGTGACCTCCTTCCCTCACTCCCTCGCTGCTCACCTCTCCCATCCAGCGCCACCGCTCGGCTCCTCTTCCACCTGCGATCTCCCACAATCCCTATTCCCTTCCTCCACTCCCCGACCTTCACTATCATCCCTTCTTCCAACATCAAAAACCCTAATTCAAAATAATAATAATAAAATTTTTTTATTAATTTTATTATTATTATTACACTAAAAATTAAAATTTATATAATAAAAATTAATAATAATATTATTGTTAATATTATTATAAGTTATTGTTTTAAACTGGGAAAGCAGAAATTTTTTTTCCTTCTCCAAGACCATGGCGGAATTAAAAGGCAAAATTGAGGAATTGGAAAAGGACATCAAGGCCCTCGTTGTCAACCAAGAAAAATTCAGAGAAGAAACGAAAAATAACAAGGCACTTGAGAAAGGAATTAAAGAAGATGTTGTTCTAGTACTAGGAAGAAAACTTGATGACAAAGTAGACATCATGCATGAGAAACAAAAAGAGTTAGATAACAAGATGTGTGTGATGACATAGAACATAAGCACCATGGCACAGAACTTGAGCATCATGATGCAGAACCAGAATACCATAATGGAAATGTTACAAAAACTAAGGTCTAATACAAACCATATCAGTAACTCAGATATGTTGGACCACTATGTCAACAAAAATGAGAGTAACAAAATTGATCAAGCAATAAATAAGACAAAGAGACTAAATATCATAAGGATGACCAAAATACCAATAATATTTTTTTTAAAGATGAGCTCAACCAAGATCATAATGAGAGTCAATCTAGTATCATTGACAATAAGGACGATCCATACAATGACAAAAGATGGATCCTACAATATGCAAAGGAATCCAAGTCAAAGGAATCAGATATCGTAGATTCATCTTCTACCTTAACTCTTCTACCACCCTGGAGAAACCTAAAAGTAACACTATCAGGTGACTTTGAGTGTGAGAAGCCTCATGAAACGCCACTTCTCGAGATAACTCATAAGGATAATAAAATGAAAACATTACGTGATGACAGCCTAAATATCGTAGGACAAGCGACTTCTAAAACAAGGCTTGATATGGTCAGTCACAAAAATACTCCTCGTATTCATGTACAAGGAAAATGGGATAACAATAATAAACATAATGGAGTACAAAATCAAGTTACAAATGAAAGGAAGATGACAAACCATTGCATAAATACCGAGCATATACTTAATACCAGCTCTAAAAAAGACATAAAGGAAGTAATGACATTGTTTCAACACAAAACGAGAATGAAAAGACGTCAACAATAATCTAAGCTTTGAGGACAAAGATTTCCTAAGGGGAAGGCAATGCTATGAATATTTAATTAATATTATTATTTATATATTAAATAGATTATTAGGTTAATAAGCAAAAGGGTGTAACCCTTCGCTATTCTTGCTCAAGCCCTATAAAGGCGAGCTTATTGTATCTTTTATCCTATCATCAAATATATTATTCTTACTTATTATTCAATATGAGAGTCGGATTCAACTATTAACTTAGTGAATGGATACGTTCACTGCAAAATTGCAAAAAAATGTTACAGGTCTACCTGCATTTCATCCCTTTACTTTGAAATTTCAAGACCAATCCCTTTGGCTTCCACAAGCTGCTCCGTCTGGCTTTGATCTTCTAGTTCTTCAGGTGGGCATTGCTCCACAACAATCCCTTCTTTTTCCTTGCTTCCCAACTAATTGACAAGCCTGAAATCTTCATGGCCGTTAGCTTTCTTGTTGTTTCTTGTTGGGAAGTTGCGAAGGCAATGCTCTTCCCCACATTCCCAACATTTCATCGGTTGCTTTATCTTTACCTTCTCAATTTCCTTGGAGTCTTCCCACCTGGAACATTTCTTAGTGGGATGAGTGGATTAAGGTCTCTCCATTGGTTCACTGCCCTTTCCACTACTGGTTGTTTCCATAATTGTTTTCACCTCCCTCAGCAGACATTTAGAGTCCTGTAAAGCCCTGTGGTTCATCTCATGCTGCTGCCTTTGTAGCTTGATCATTTCTCCAATATTCTCTTGAGTCTTGGCAATTGTTTGAATGAGTTTTTCAGCCAATTCCAATAGTATTTGGGCTATTTCCATGGCCAATGTACAAAGCAACCCACTCTTTGCTTGCTAGTAGCACTGTTTTTGTAACAGATGCAACCAATTAACCTCAATTTCTCACCTGTGAAATATATCATTGCAATTTTGTTAGGTTAAGCATAACATAACATTAAAATCAGTCAATTAATTGTTTGATTGTCATGAAAATCCCATGCTTATTCATGAGACTTTCACACTCTTCATTCTTTCCCAACATACACATGAACTTATTCATGTTTATCC
Organism: Larix kaempferi; assembly: GCA_027924585.1. Taxonomy (NCBI): domain Eukaryota; kingdom Viridiplantae; phylum Streptophyta; class Pinopsida; order Pinales; family Pinaceae; genus Larix; species Larix kaempferi. Next base: position 4,762,596 of record BSBM01000084.1, read on the forward strand.
TTTCGTAGGGATATTTCTATTTCAACAATCACAATTCATTTTAAGCAATTAAACACAGTTAATTTTCAGTCACATCTTGCATTCAATAATTTTTTGTTTTATAAATGCATCAATAAAAAGGAAAGAGAAGAGTAAGAGTTTTCTCTTCTTAGTCTTGTTCCAATCTGGAGTCACACCACCACTATGGTTTCATACTCCTAGCCTCTTTCACTTTAATGTGAATGCTTGACTTTCCCTTCCTTGGCTATGACACTCAGTGTCTAAGGTCTATCCCAGGCCTCTCATCCAAGGAACTCTTCCCCTTGATTTCCTACAGAACCTTTGGCTACTAGGACCCACATGAGTCCACTAGCGCCACTTCCATTGCTGCTCATACTGAGCTCTCTAGAACAGTTGCATGTCCCCATGCATCCTTAGGATGCCTTCAACGCTTCTTGCTTCCTGCATTGACCAAGGCTTCCAACACAAAAACAATAGCGTATCATCTTGGTTGTTATAAGACTTATACATGAAATCTTTCATTATTCAGAATGAGAAATAGATGACAATTGAATACTTATTTGTATTGAACATTTCCTCTCTGCTCCATAGGGTCCTACTTTACTTTACAAGCCTTGGGATCACCTGTGGAATAGGATGTTGGCTAGCCCGTAGGCCACTCCACACTATCCAAATAGTGAGATTGGATGTTGGCTATCCTGCAGGACACTGCACACCATCCAAATAGTCAATTCCCATCTAGTACACCGACTGGGTTATCAGGCATTGATCGTACCAAACCAGTCCCTTACCTAGTTTGTCCTGCACCATGACCATTTATAGGTTAAGGCTCTACAACGGAGCCATAGGCATGACTCAACCTTTCACACATACAACAACCCTTCATTCACATAAAAGCCCTTCATACACATAGAAACCCTTACCCACAACCCCTCATAACACCCTCTTCACTTTGCTTATTTAGTGTGTAGCACCAATTGTATCTATTCAAGATGACAACACAAGAGGGGTAAGCAGGCTCATTAGTACTCTTGTTCTGAAATTGTAAACATATATCATACATTCACTATCATATATTGAAACACCAGGAATGCATCCATTCCTTTAGGGTGTATTTAATATTGGTAACCCTAACATAACTCAACACCAGAAAGGTGTGCACCCCTCCCTGATGTGATCTATGCAGGTCCTAATCATACTTCAAGCAGTCTAAAATAATATAATAAAATAGAACATGCTCCGCTTATTAACACTATTAAACAGACATGTATATTTTAGTTAGGGTTTACAGAACACTTATCCACTTAGCAGGTGCATCTTCTCTTTATTTGCGAGGAATGGGGGGATCCCTTCTCTGAGTTGACAGTCCCTCAGTTTTCCACCTCATTCCTTTTTATGTTCCATAAACCACATATGTCTCATTGACATAAACTTTACCATCTCACTCATATTGTTCACCAATCATGCAGTGCAGATGAGATATCCTCATGTCATTGGGCTCTTGTAAGTGGCACCACCCTGCTCATTAGGGTCTACGCTTGCTTCCATAGCATAGGCATCCACCTACAACATGTCCCTTTGACACAGTTCAAAATTATCGAAACAACCATTAGTAATTGATTAGAAAAATTCTAGATCTGATATTTGTAAATCGACTCTCCTGTAGCAATTATCAATTTTACAAATATGTTTCTAGAAATCTAGGTTCTATTACCACAACGCAAACTTTCCCTAGAACGTGTCCCTCGGACACCAGTAATTCTCTCTACGACATAAATTGATTTGCAGTCATGAGATCCTTCTCATAATTCTCGGTCTTTGCACATGGTGGCTTTCAGCTTCTAAGATGAACATACCCTCACTTCCATGGCCAATATATTTCTTCATGAAGTCTGAAAATTTAGATCAGTCCAAATATTTGTGAGTTTTCATGTACATAATATTTCATTGTTGCAATAGTTGTTGAAGTGTTTTCAAAATCATAACACTCAACAATGTAAGCACTTTTAGCTGTTAACATCTTATTACAATGAAATGTATAGGTGTATTTTATATGCATCTTTATCATAATAAAAATTAAAGGACACAATCACATTATTTATGTAATTTAATAAACCTCCAATACCCATTACTTCCCAGCCATATCCTTTATGAAAATTTGTCCTTCCACAGAGCATTCTGAGAGCCCTCTCGTCATGACTACTTCCACATAATCCTTCCTGCATTCACAGTAGCTCATGAAATGCTATTAGAACTACCACTAATTCATCATTTCCTCTGTTATCTAATTGTAATGAACACATGCGTAACATCACCATGCATTCACACAATGCATCTCCCATGTGCACACATACCCATGTATGCAAATTTACAACGTTCACATAATCCTTTAATGTGCATTCTCCCCATGGATAACCACAAATTTACAAGATCTTTTAAAGCATATTGATTCATGCAGACTACACTATCATGTCATGCATTCTACCATTCAAACACATTATGGTCTAACTAGGGTTATCTCATATAGCAGGTACTACCGTAGCACTACTATAGCAGGACTATAAGTCCTTACTTTCCCTAGATATTAAATTCGTCACTAGCATATTGTAACGTCCCCTCCCATCTTACCAGTGCGATCGAGAGAACGTGATACTAAAACCGGGAATCTAGCCCCATGTTTATTAAGTAAACTCATTGATAATATAAAAAGACATATGCAGATGTATATATATATATTTGCAAGAAACACAATGGAATTAAAATCATCTACATATCTAACATACATTCAACATTTTCATAACAGATATTAAATAAAGACATTGCAAAATTCATACAAGAGAGTACTTATCTTAGAACAAAGTAGTCCTGAGAAACTGGCTATGCAACTGCAACGTTCCACCCAACCATAGGCCAATTGTGCTCATCAATCTCTCAGCACAACTTCCACCCCCAAGCTGGGCATGATTTATACAAGGAAAAAGGAACAACAGACTCACACAGAGCCAAAATACACCAAAATCAGCCAAGCCAATCCACAGTTGGGTTTATCAGGCTACTAAGGCAAAGGGGAGGGAATGAATTGCTAAGCTAGTGAGCTCAAACATAGAGCCAAGTATACCTCTACAAGATCTATCTAGCTTGGCACCCACAATGCCTACACACCCCACACAAGGAAGTATTCCCTTCACCAATACACAGTCCCTTTGGCCATACCTTCCACTCTAGTGTTTTTGAAGGTGTGCATAGAAGAGTAGCCAGCCCTTTTGATATTTTTGAGAGGTTACTCTCCTCACTAGGTGTATCAAGCCAATTCTGATTCTCTTCCACTCCCAGTTTCTTTCTCACAAGTTCAAACTAAAACATCGATGCACATAACAACAAAATCACAAGTGTTTGGTATGAACAAAAATGTGGGAAACCAAAAATGAAATGATAAATGGGGATTCACCCCTAGGAAGGAAAATTCGTTTTTAGAAAACGTTTATGGACATTTCAGGAGCAAAAACGACCTCCATCACACCCCCAAATCATGGTTCTCCTCTCCCAGTCACTGTACCAACAAAAAACGAGTTCCCAGTCATGGAAAATGTAGGAAAATGATGCAAAACGTGAAGGAGGAAGCCCCAGCTAGCTCAGACTGCGTGAGAGAGCAAAGGCCATGGGTGAAGAATGTCTTTGGGCACAATTTTGTGGGTGTTTTCTTTCCCAAGAAGCAAAATATGATTTCCCAAATTAATGGCTTGCCCATACACGAAATTGGTTACCATACCTCTCCAATCCCAATGCATTAACTACCTCAACCAACTCTTGGAAGAATTAAATGATTGGGTGCATAAGTCAAAATGGGTAGTTGAGGGTTTATGGGTTTTCTCATGAAATTTGGCTTAACACTATTGGCTCAAGGGTTTGAATAATTTCCCTCCCTATTCCTTATAAAAATCATGCCCCCTTCTCTTTGTTGCATTGCATAGCTAGTTGTGGGTATTTCATTAAAATTTGTATTTACATGATGTATTAATTTACATTGTGCCTATCTAGCACAAGAACCATATGCACCGATTTTTAATTGCCAATACATAGAACGATAAATCGATGGCGAGCCTTGGACTTGAGCTCCTCACCATGATTTAATAATGATATTTACATCATTTACAATTTTAATGCAATAGGGTCAAAATCAGGATATTACACATACACATGGAATGATATATCTTTATATGAATGCATTCTAACTTTTAAAATATTTATATGGTATGAGGCTCCTTGCCCCCATTACCCATACCTCACCATACCATGGTGGTATGGCATTCACACAATGCATTCAACCATACATGCATACCATTGTACAATATTTAAACATCGCTCAAGGGATTCTTACGCTATCCCTTTGACACGTACCATTTGCACAAACAGAACATACCTACATGACTCCCATTAGCATCTTTGATGTTACCTCATCAATCTGGCCTCTTACCACGGATTGCGCAGCCCTTTCATCAATTCTCATGCTCACAAATTGTTGTCCTAATCTTTCTCATAAGGTTGTTGGGTGCATGTAACAACATCATCAATATCTTTAGCCATTTTTTCTATTGTCTTTGGTCCTACACAAACACCAACATCAGTAGTGATTAACAACCACCATATTTAACCTAAGGGGTTCATTGCATATGCACATCTTTACTAGTTTTTTTTTTACCAACACGCCACATCATATACATACACAACATCTTCTCATGCAATATGCAATACCCAACAACATGCCCATTAGTGCATATATATTTTCAACTATCTGATGATTGGAATCATTCTCATGCTCTAATTTTATGTACATAAAGTTCACAAAACATTAATATAAGAACATGGAAGACTGGTCAAAGAGTTCTCCCTTCTCTAATACTAGCCCCATTCTCATGCCGTAATAGAAATGGTTTAGGGTGAGATATTTCCCTCTTATCAGTGTTTCCCTATTGTTCTAATTGCCCTCGTAAACTGTGGTCAAGTTCGACTCGGCCCTTCTTGGGCTTCTCTTTCCTTACCAACGCCGCAATTTATTCAACACTATTGCCCGGTACAAGGCTAGGTGTCTATCTGGAATGGGGTCGACCTCTATGTGCTTACTAGACCGTCTGTGTTGGTTGTCAGATCACATTTAGTGGAAATGTTATACGGTCATTGAACCTGATCTCTCTTCTTCTGTAGTTCTAATCACGCCTAAACCTTCTAAATTTTGCCAAAGAAGCCCCAGTGCTGTAACTTGGGCTCTGATACCACTTTGTCATGTTCCCCAACCTCCCTGAAGTCCTTTAGAGGACATGGAAGGTCTTTGTTACAATTTTTTTCTCCAAATTCATTAATTTTCACACACAACTGCAATGGGATTGGATCCACAATCCACCATTGCGATCCGCAATCTACGTTTCACATTCCACAATCCATATGCAGGACTCGAAAGTCAGATTTCAAAATCCGGCTCTTCATCCAAATCACACTTTCGACTTCCGCAATCCACAATGCAGAAGTCGGAAGTTGGAGTCCATTTACAGCTTCAATAATTTATCCATCTGGCTTCCGCATGTAGGACTCAGAAGTTGGAGTCTCCATTTTCCATCCGACAAAGTTACCTCTTGCCATTCGCATTCCGCATTTCCATCCAATCTGCAATCCGCAATCCGTAGTCGGATTGCCCAGTTATCATTCTGCAAAAATCCTTTTTCTGAGTTCCGCAATCTGCATTGCGGAATTCGAAAGGACGTAAGTCCAATTCATAACTCAATAAATATCTCACTCCTGCAATCTGCAATCCGCATTCCACATTGCGGATGCAGAAATACGAAAGTCCAAATCTCCATTCCAGGAAAAGCTACATCCAACAATCCTCATTCCACATTGCAGATGTCGTAATGAGGAAATCCAATACGCCAATATTATGGAAGTAGGCCTTCCAACATCTGCAATCCGCAATCCACATTGCAGATGTAGAAAGGTGCTTGTAGATGTGGAAAGGCTAGTACCACAGACCTGTGCTCCAACACCTTCATCCTTGGGCCAAATTGGGAAAGGTTGGTACCATTGGAGAGATATTGGAGATATCTATCCATTGGTATGATCCTCCACCCAATATGAGCACTCTAACCTAGTCCTTTTTCCAACTAAAACTCTAGTCTATAACTTCACCTAAGTGCCTTTTTCTCTTCTACAATAAGCTTTGCTCCAATTCTTCCATGTCTTCTCTTCTTCATATGATCCTTAGAGTGCCCTTTCTTTCCGAGTCCTAGATGAAGTGTCGTATTTATTTACCGGACTTAGCCCTAATTCATCAATGAACAATCTAAGAACATTCACCAATGAAAATATAAATGTGCAATAGTGTAATAGGTCATTCACATAGGCAGGTTCATACACCCAGTAATATAGAGAATGAAACCTTATGCACACTCAAAAGGGTCATCTCATCAGTCCATTTATTTTAGGCAGATTGATGATATAACATGCAGGTACTGATCCCTATTCCTTAAGCCTAAATCCATATGAGTTCTATCATCATATATAGGTGCAAAGGTGTAGAGATAAGGCAATAATATGCACAACAGAATGAATAGAATGCCTAAGAATACAAACCTATTCATCAATTGACCATATCCATAAGTAAATAGATGCATGCCTACACTTAACAACTATAACTGAAGTAGCATCATTCACACTCAAAGAGTCATGCATTCATTAACCAATAACATGTTCAACAAAATGGACATAAGGCATGGGCATTCAACCCCATAAATCAGCTCATACACAGTCCCCTATTGATCCAATCTCATGTAGTTCATCAACCAATAATTGGAACATAATAAGCATAGCATAAAGACATGAAATAACACCATTTAAACACCACAAGGGAACTTATATTTTTCCTTGAACCTCCAAGCAACCAGCTATGGACTGCAACTTTCCAACCCAACCATAGATATCTTCCTAGCGTATATTATTTCAACAATAAGAGATCACCCTCGAGTTGGGGCTATGTATCCACTAAGGAGTCCCTCTCAGGTTCAGTCACATCATGGGTTCACAGCCAATTAGGGCATCCAACCAATAGTTAGCTTAGTCAAGCAAATGGGTAAGGAAGCTAAGGTTTTATAGCTTAATAAGATTCTCCATAGATCTATGGGAATATCCAAATGATCTCAGACTGGTCCAAGAACCTCCATCACCCCACTTCGAGCCTAGGAAAGGTTCCCTCCACTGCTGCATAGTTCCAAGGGGACCCTTTTTCCTAGCACTGACCTTGGGAGTGTGGCTGGTCAAGACTGATGAATAAAAGCAAATAAACCCTCTCAGGCTTCAACAAGAAACCTAAAACCTCTTGGTTCCTTCCCACTTAGGTTTTCTTCTCCCTTCCTCTGGTCGATAGCGCTATCTCGTAGCTGGGTTGTCAGCCACTACATAGGGTTCTTCCTCACATTTTCTTGAGCATCTCATGCTCTGCAAATTTGGCTTACCTAGAACCACACTTTTCTCCCTTGTTTTTCTTTTCCGCTTGGACTGATCTATGTGAATGAATGAGGTCCTTCCTCCACTATCAGGGTATGGATCCGGATGGGAGAATTCCCAGGCGTGGAGTGGCTTAAGGGACAAGAAAACACAAGGCCATACGCTTCCGTATAGACTCGTAGGCTACCCCATACTCTATTGAATTCATGGGTCGGTTTTCTCAACCACCTTCTTATAGTTGCATTAATGTCAACATGGTCAATCAAATGGGTTCACAATTGGACATGTGGCAGCATGGGTACCAACCACATAACCCCCTCACCTCTCCCTAGTGAATACATATTCCCCCTCATTTTTGTTGCATTCCATAGCCATCCCTTAGTCTTTTATTACATAGCATTATTTACATCATTCACAATCTTCCATGGCTTAGTAGCACATGGATGATCAACTATTTGCCTATGCAATTAAACATAAGCATCCACTAGTGGGGCCTTGGCCTTGAGATCCACACTAGGGTAAACACACCTTGGAATATTTACATAACAACCAAAATAGCCTAAGTTCAGAATGAGGGATATTACACCAATAATAGATTGGCTGAGCATTCGGTTTTGTTAAACAACTGTGGGGATTCTCAAGTTTGATGAACATCTTGAAGGTCACAGGTAGGAGATACACCTAAAAATATATAGTAAATTGAAAGGGTATCGTCCTCATGTTGGAAGGGAATGTTGCGTAGCAAGTCATGTCAAGGCCTAGGGAACCTTAAAGGGCACATAAAGTGACATTGGACTGCACTATAGTATAAGGTCATAGTCCCTGTAATGGTATTCATTGATGACCGATGGGGATATAGTTCTAAGGCCCGAGTTGAATGAACATGGGTTCCTCTTATGCTCACAGATTGAACTACCTAGATGTGCATTACTACTATTATAAATTAATGTGTTTTAAGATTTTGGTTATAAGTATTTTATGCCCATGTTATGTTCATGTTATGAAAGTTGATATGATTTCTTTATGTTGAAAAGAAAATTGAAAATGATTAAGATTACTTCATAAAGAAGTAATACCATACAGGAGGTATGGATGTGGGTGTAATGTATGGCAAAGCTATGTGCCATGAAATGGAAAATATGAATATTCTGTCTTAGATTATGAATTATATATATCATGGATGGTTGATAGATGTTGCATGTGTAGGAATACTATGTTATATATTAAAAAGTGAAGCTTTGTGAAGGAAATAAAACTCTAAAGGTTTTCCACGAAAAACAAGAACAATATGTTGTAAAGGAAATTTTTTATTTATATTCTTTTTTATTTTGAATAATCATGTGTTTACATATGTTTTATGTTGAGAGTTGGAAAATACCTTGTATTATTTGTGTAAAGACATCCAAAAGAGATGTCGAAGGCATAAAAGTTTGGAAAAGCAAGCAAAAGTAATAAAAAATTGTATTTCACAAAGACATTTGAAAGTTGAAGACAAATTTTTGAAGTGCACGAACATCGAGGACAATGTTATTTTTAAGGGGGGAAGGATGTAATGTCCCTCTATTAACCTAATTCTTATATAACTTAAATACAAATGTAAGTGTAACAATGTACCAGTTCCTGGTGAGGAGCTCAAGGTCAAGGCCCTATCGGTAAACTTTGTAAGTATTTTTGTGATTTACTAAGTTGTAATTTGAATTTGTAGACTTAGGAGATTGAATGCATGACACAACTAAATGACGGGGGCAAACAAATCCACTAGGGGGAGAAGAGATTGTCTAGGAATCCATGGGAATCTAGTTACTGATGGTGATCGTCATCTTGGTGTTGTTATCACTAGAGGAAATGTGAACTATGGATGTTCACTTGATGATATAAATGTTTTTCTTTTTAGATATCATCTTAAGTTAAGTGGCAATTTATCGATAGAGAAAATAACAAGTTTCTATGATCTTTCTATGACTATAAATCTAAAATGAAGCTATATAATAATACTGGCTTACTTTTGAGAATATGATTAAGTATTCTTATTAGCCTAATATAGAGAATATTATTAAATATTTGTATTATTATTAGGACAAGTTGGGCCATTATAATTACATAAAGCAATTACAAATAGTCACATGTAAAAAATGTACATATAAATTATTTGAAAGGGTCCTAAGTATATCTAAACATACACAAATCATTATTATAATACAATAATTATAATATTTATAAAAGGGAGATTAAGCACACTTATTTATTTATTTATAAAGAAAAGTAAAAGTTTTATTGGTCTAAACTTTATAAACATTTATAAGCAAATGCATACGAATGAATGTATGTATAGAAAATAAAATAAAGTGTATACATTCATCTAAAAAATATTTATAAAATGTGATGAATGAATATATGTGTGAGAGAGAAAGAGAGATTAAAATCTTTAATCAAGAGCGCACTTCATATTTAGAGGGTTCTTCTAAAGGGGATACACATTGAATTGAGGAGATGTATTTATAAAGATGGCCTCGATCCACATAGGGTGGATCTCCTTGTTAGTTAGGGTTTACGTAATGGAGAAGGCGGTTCTCCAAATTGGCTTAGATTGTTATGTTGAATGGAAATGAATAAAGCATTTTGTTTTGGTGGCCTCTAGTGAGAGTGAGCTAAGTTTCTTCTGTCGAAATTATTGTTTATTTTGGAGACTTCCAGCCAGAGTGGCCCGAGTTCTTGTGTTGATTTTATTGTTTTCCTTTCACGGACTCGCTTGAGAGGGAGCTGAGTATTTGGTGAATCGAATATATTACTTTTCTTTATTAGGAACTACTTATTATTACTGTTTTGGATTGGGTGTTACTCCATTGTGGGTAGCATAAGTTGTGGAAAAATTGTTTCCCATTTATTGTTCTCTTGTTATTGCTTGGTTAATTCATTTTGTAGAATATGTTGAGAGATCAACGCCTTTTTGTTGGGTATAAGGCGATCATTGTTTCATTTTTTGTGTGGAGGATGACTCCATGAGGGGGAAGTTCGCTTGGAATTGTTTGCTGGATGAGTGACTCTATCGCGGATGGGTGACTCCATAGTTAATCGCACAAATATTTATCACATTTTATTGTTTACACTTGGTCCAAAATATTGTAACATTCTATGACTTTCTCCCTATTTAATAAGTCAAAGGACTTTGATATATTATTTCAAAACAAAAGATGTTATTATGTTTTCAAATAATTCAAAAAGACTTGGACATGCTAAGAATTATGAACAAAAGAGAACTTTATGTGATTAAAGTGGTATTGAAATTATAAATGTTTCTACTAACTTGCTATGGGACGATTTGTTGCACAGCCCAGGATGGGGGAGATCTTGTCATATGTAACTTTCCTCACATGCTGGATGGGGGAGATCTTGTAACATGTAACGTTCCTCACATCTAACATGTAAGTTACTTTTTACTTGTCGATTATAGTGTAGATGTTGTAACATGTAACGTTCCTTACATGTAACATGTAACGTTTTTCATGTAACAAATTAAAGTTAAAAGTTGTTTGTAGAAAGTATTTGGTTGGCCATTTAGAAAGAATTTAGAAACAACAATGACTATAATTAAAGTTAAAAGTAAAGTCCCTCATATAACAAATTAATTTTAAGAGAAATAAATATATTTGGTCGGCCATTTAGAAACATGTAAATTTAGAAATGGTGACTATATATAATACAAGAAACCAAACATAATACAAAAAAATTCATACCAATTTATAAAACACAATTCTGCAGAGAAGAGAAAGCAGCCGAATAGGTAATTTTAAATCTTTTAAATTTTAAATTTTAATTTTTCTTAAATCTGAAATTATATTTACATCTTGTTGATCCACTGAAATCAAAATATACTCACTTTGTAAATTTTGTTTAATATACTCACTTTTTAACATAATAGTTTTAATTATAGTGTTTTAAATTTGAATTTAGTTTTTCTAAAAATAGAATTCTAAATTTTGTTTAATATACTCATTTTTTAAAAATAATAGTTTTAATGGCAGTGGATGTGTAAAAACATAAATTTGTTTAATATACTTATTTTTTAAAAATAATAGTTTTAATGGTAGTGGATGTGTAAAAACATAAAGAAGTAAAAAAAAATATTATAGCTAACATAAAAACTAAAAACATAAAAAGTAAAGAAGTAAAGAAGTAAAAAAAATTATTATAGTGGACATAAGAAGTGGAAACCAAAGAAGTAAAACAAATATTATAGTCGACATAAGAATAGAAAAGAAAAGCAGCCATAATAATAGTTAGATTTGCTAACTAATAATTAGAATTGATAACTAAATATAACTCCAAACAAAAAAAGATTTGAATCTTGGTCTCTACGTTAAGACAAGCCCAATCACCTCACTACTTACCAATAAATCACACACAAATGGTGTTAAGAAAAATAATATGCCTATTGATTTGATTGATTGCATTGATTTCAACAATGCATTGTTTTTTACATGTATGCATTGAATTTATCAATTTAATAAACAAACATGCTTGCATTGATTTCAAAAATGCATTGGTTTTTGTTATTTACATCTATACATTGAATTTATCAATCTAATAAAAAGATGTAAAAATAAATTGTAGCCAACATAAAAAATAGAAATATAAGAAGTAAAAAAATATTATAATGGACTTAAGAAGTAAAAGAAAAACACAAGATGCATGTTGATTTGATTTCAACAATGCAACCATAATAGTTAGACTTAATTTCAGAAATGCATTTTTATTTTGTTTTTGACTTGTATGCATTGAATTTATCAATTTAATAAATAAAAAAATCTTTCATTAATTTCAACAATGCATTGATTTTTGTTATTTACATATATACATTGAATTTATCAATTTAATAGAAAAACTACTCTGCAATGATTTCAACAAATTAAATTTTGGTGTTCTCTATTTTAGGGTATATCGTGGATCCTCATGATAATATTGCAAATAATGAAGATATTGATTATCAAAGAAGAAAAGTACGACAAATGTATGGAAGAGAAAGAGAAAAATAATCTTTGTAACAAGATTTCTGTGGTTGTTGATTTTAGGAGGTTTTGGAGAATCCACAGTATCCATGTTCTTTAGTCAACATTTTGAATCCATAACAGAAAAAGAAGCATCAGAACATACAGACGAACAAAGAAAACACGCCCGTGAAGTAAAGAGATTGTGAATAAGTGTTATTTGTGCAAAAGGATTCTCAAAAGCATGAATGGGAGATAATTTTGGGGTTATATAGCAATCAATATAACTACCAATGAATATGACATACTTGGATACATGGAATGGAATGTGATAAAAATGAAAATTTGAACTCTAATTTTGTTGATATGGAAACTTCCAATCGTGCATTGCAGTTCATATCTGAAAACCGACAATATCGATACCATCTGAAGAAATGTATACTAGACATCGAAAATTTCGCGAACGAATTGATCAATTAGTTGAAGTTCAAATGTGTCATGTCTGCCAGGAATCATATGCTGGAATAAAAGTATGTAATACAAGTACAGGTCCAATGTAGATTCTCATATGATCGATATGAGAAGATGTCAAAACTACCAGGTGTGAAGACAAGAAAAGATGAAGAAGACAGACTGAGAATGATGAAGATGTGAAGCATATTTTCATTTATTTAATCCTTACAAAATTATTGTCTCTATTTTCTAGTTTAACAATTTACTCATACTTATTACTTACATTATTATAATCCTCATAATTCTTTCTGTGTTTTCAACTTAACCTGTTCCTTACAATGTTGAAATTTTTTATTGCATATTTTTTAGTGTAGATGTTATTCTGTGGATGCATTGATTTCAGTGTATGGATGCATAGATTTCAGTGAATGGACGCATAGATTTCAATGTGTGGGGTTTTTTATTGCATATTTTTCAGTGTAGATGTTATTCTGTGGATGCATTGATTTCTGTGTATGGACACATAGATTTCAGTGTATGGACGCATTGATTTCAGTGACAACAAAAGAACGAGAATAAGACTTGAAACGAAAAGCAGAAGAACAAAAAGAATTTCAAAAAAGAAAGTTGGACGAAATGGTAGTAGACGAACTAGAAGAACAAAGAAAATGAAACACAGATAGAAAAAAACAATATCGAAAAAGAAAGTTAGACAAATTAACAGCAGAAGAACGAGAGGAACAAAGAAAATGAAACATTGATCGACAAAGAGTGTATTGAGAGAGAAAGTTGAAGTAGTTGGAAGAACAAAGAAATCAAATTGCAGAACAACAAATAAATCAAAATGTACGAAATGGTGAAATGACGACAGAAGAAAAGAAAGAACAAACAAAACAAAATGCAGATCAACAATAATAAAATGAAAAAAAAAATTAGGCGAATTGACAACAGAAAAACGAGAAGAACAAAGAAAATGAAACGTTGATCGACAAAGAGTGTATTGAGAGAGAAAGTTGAAGCAATTGGAAGAACAAAAAAATCAGTTTGCAGAACAACAAATAAATCAAAATGTACGAAATGATGGTAGAAGAAGGAGAAGAACAAACAAAACAAAACGCAGATCAACAAAAAGAGAATAAAAAAAAAAGTTAGGCGAATTGTCTCTATTTTCCATTTTAACATATTACTCAAGCCTTAATACTTATTACTTACATTATGTGAATCCTCGTAAATGTATCTATTTTTTCAACTTAACCCGTTCCATAGAATGCTGATCAAACTCCAGTTTGTGTCACCGCCCATGACTGAAACCAACCTAAATCCAAATCCTAGGTTCTATCAAGCACCGAGAGGGATCAAATCTCCCGAGGTGCAAATCTGTTCTCAAGTATTGCACTCAAGGAGCTATTCGATGAGAGGTTTGCACCTAAGGAGATTTGATCCTTCTGGGTGCTTGATAGAGCCTAGGATTTGGATCTAGGTTGGTTAAAAAGAGAGACCAAGCTTACTAGGGAATATAATTGTGTGAGTGATTAAAACGTAACAAGGGAAAGATAACTAAGTTGAGAAAAATAATAATTATTGAATTCAAGAAATGTGAGGAATTAAAATAAACCCTAACTACCTTCCTAAATCAAGAAAAGATAAAAGAGGAGGAAGTAAATGGGGGGGCTCCTCTTTACTTTTTCTTCTAAATAAGTTTTAATTCTGCAAATGATATTTTAGCCCAAAAGAGAAAGGAAAGCAATTATGTAAAATGGTTAAACAAGATAAGAATGAACAGTAGATAAGGGAGATTGCAGAGGCAAGTTTGTCCATTTACATAGTACAATTCCATCCTAGTTTCCTTGCTAAGTGCTTAGAGTTTCAAGCCCAGTTTGTTTGGTGCTTAGGATGAGAAATTATGAAGAGTAAGGGAAGAATTTTATGGGAACCACATAGTTGATTAATGTGATCATATTGGCAAGTTTACTTAATTAAATATTTCACATTATAACAACCCTTGAGTCTTTTTCCTTTTTAAGCTTGGTTTGGCTCGATGGTGATCTCTACAAAAGTTGAGAGGTTATGAACTACTGCATAAATGTATGATTGGGAGGAACATGCTTGTTCCATAGTAAGTTGGCATAAGTCTATTTATTTACTGTTATTCAATTCATAGTTACAGGCTCTTTGTATTCTTATATTTTATGTGTTTTATATAAACAAATTATTCTCTGGTTAGGGTTTCAATAAAAAGTAATTTTATTTATGTTATTAAAGTTTTTTTTTTATAAACATTTACATCTATAGGATGGGATAAAATATAGGATAATTTACTTTTTTACTTCCATCAACTTATCTTTCTTTTTAGGTATAAAGAGTTAACATTCCTGATTGGGAGTTGGTGTTACTGCAGATACATTCCTATACATATAGGATACCTGAATTAATTATTATATATTTGATGTAGGATGTTTTAAATGTTTTATTTTATTTAAATATTATATTGAAGTATTTTAGAAAGTTATTGTTAGTTTATTGGTTAAGTAATATAAACAATAAAACAATTTGTGTCCACATTTAAGGAGAAAAATCCTAACATAAACCCTAACATGACAAGGAAATGGTTTAAACCCTTAGCTATGCCTAAATCCTTATATGCATGATAGAGTGGATAAATGAGAGTATAATTTCTAAATAGAATGCATATATAAACTAATAACATACATTTAAAACTGTAGTATCTGTTGGATAGAATAGCTATACTTAGCAATGAAAAAAAACACTATAAAGCAATAGTAAACATTAGCATGATTAAATGCCATGAAAAGAATAATCTCTTTATACATTCTAGATCGAATCTCAAGGCTCGAATATACTTTGTTCATAACCAAAAATATTTAGGATAATAGTTTTAATCTTCAATTGATAACGTGGGATGAGCCATTCAGCTTCTACACTTATTCAATAAAAAATCATAAACAATAAACAAGATGATAAGATTGAATGATCTTTATTTGAAAGTGGAATTATATTTTAAATGAGTGAAAGTGAAAACGTTACTGCTTCTCAAATCCATAAAGATAAACCAATCGCTTTCATAGTATGGCGATAAGCATTGAAGGTATTAATAGTTTATCCACACTAGATATACATTTAACCATACACTCAAGAAAAGTATTATTAATAGTATTAGATCCATACTACAGAATGTAATTTATGGTTCTACCATCAAGCATAGAAACAATATGAATAAAAAATTAAGGAACTAAAATTAATACTCAGTCATTAGACTACAAGTCACACTGTAAGCATACAAAACTAGAATCACTATTGTTTCGAGGCTTATAAAAAAAAGGGAGAAAGAATAGTATAACATAATAACACGAATTCCCAGGATAGCAAGAACTTATCCTGTCAATAAACATGAAACTACATATATGGGTAAACCACAATCATTTTTATAAATATACATCTCAACATTATTGACTGAGCCTAAAGGCGATAATGTATTTAAGTTTTTTTTTTTTCAAGGTGAAAAAAAACATCTTTTATTAAAAGTAAAAAGATGCGTCTGAAAGGTTCCATGCAATACATGTTGTTACATTCAGTCTAAACCCAACATAGGACATACTAATAGTGATCGGAGGATAAACAACTATCATACATCCGATTTGACTTCACGAACATAATCGTGACGCTGTGCCAGTGAAGAAATTACAAAAACATAGCAATGACCAAATGTTTAACTGTAAATGAGCGACGGATAATAGCTCTGTGGATCAAAAAACAGTCAGCAGAATGAGAGAAATGAGTCTGCCACTAGAGTACCATCCCAGTATTCCTTGAAGTAGATCCTACCATCCAATAGACCAAGTGCCAGTTTAGATAGGTCGTCGGCTTCCATATTGAAGCAGCACCGGATATGAGAAAAAATCACACGTCCAACCCAGTGAATAAGATTCCGAACCTTATCAAGCCAATGATGAAGTAGGAAAGGACGTAAACCAACACAACTATTGACCCAGTTGATGACACAGAGGGAGTCACCGAAAATGTGTGAAATCACAATATTCCATTGTTCCGCAAACCAGAGAATGCCCCACAAGGCCAGAAGCTCCGATCTCGTGTCGGATCCCTGCTCGACACACATGCAAAGGTGAATAGAGTGGGTACGAGACAGTTTGATAAGCATACCAGCCCCACATAATACCAGCTAGGCTGTGCCATCAAAAAATCCGATGGGGTACAAGATACAACCTTCAGGGCAAGGTGGGGCAATGGTGCGGTCACTATCAGGAGGTGAGACAACACCAGCATGCTAGGCTAAGATCCTCTCCAACAACAGATCGAAAATAGGATGAGAGCCACATAAGATCAAATGGTTACACGCACACCAGACTTCCCATAGCGAATAGAATACGATAATGTAATCACTCCTTGAAACCTCAAAAACTTTGTCTAGGTTCGCAAGCACAGTGGGAAGCTCCCAACCAGGAAGTGAATTTCTCCAAGCACATAGAATAACCAAATCGTCTGAAAGAAAATGCAACTGCCAAAGAGATGATTGACCTCCTCTGCGCCCCCCATGCACAGAACACATATGCCCGGACCAATTAAACCATGTTTTTGGATATTCGACCAAGTAGTAATTTTGTTCCACATGAGGAGCCACAGAAAATAGCTAATTCTCAGAGGGATCTCATTACTCCATAAATGAGCACTAGCATCAGTCACCCGAGTATCCAAAGACTTCTCCATCAGGATGACATATGCCAACCTAGCCGTCGCAGTGCCACGCAACGGGTTATCCGCCCATATAAGTCGATCATGTTTCGCCAAGATGTGAATACTAGTAGCAATCAATGGAAGTCTATAAGCATACCAATCCTCCAAAAGTGCATCGGGAAGGTCTGTAAATTCATCCAACTCCCAAGTGTCTATTGATGTATATGTAACTTCAGAATGTATTTCATCTATGTATTTCATATATATTATTGTGCCCTTATTAAGGAAGTGTCGTCATGTGGATTGACAAGTGTCGCAAGTGTGTGTACTTGCCGATGGGTTATTAGACCACCATGTGTGGGGTCAGCCCTGAAATATATATATTATATTGTGGATGTACCTAGCTAGACAAGTCGCCCCCATAAGGTCACTGGGAAAACAGGTTAGTATAAATAGAGATCAGGAGATCTCTATTTACATCATTCGAAAAGTAACATCTCTCTCACTCAGAAAGTGGTGCACTAGTGAGGAGGAGGATCATCTGATTCTAGGAGACTATCTCAAGTGTATTTTGGTTGTACTTTGGTTGAGCCATTGCTCTCTCTATCTCTGAGGATGTTGTGGGGTTTTTCACCTTAGGGTTTTCCCCACGGAAACTCTGTGTCTCTTGTCTCTCATGCTTTTGATTCTTGTGATGCTTGTCATGCTTATTGTGATTGTTATGCATTGATATACTGTATATTTTATTCTCTTAGTGAGGATCCTAGAGTATTGTGAATTAATGCTCAAAATTTAACATGGTATCAGAGCTAACCTGAGAAGAAGACATTTTGCAGTGATGGAAACTTGAGTTTCTTGTTTATTGGGTTTCTCTCCATAGATTTTGGAAAAGCAGTACAGTAGATTGACTCTACTCATCAAGGAGAATCTATCTGTCTAATCAGAATTCAATTCTGAGCATTTTCAGATTTGGCCCTAAAAATTAGGGTTTCCACAAAAATAGGAATTTCTGAAATCTGAAGACATAGCTAGAAGCTCCTTATAAAAATCAAAGTTTAGAGCTTTCGATCGAGATTTTTGGCTGGGTAGATCTCCGGGAAACTCAAACCCTAATTCAGGGCTCTCCCCAGTGAACCCGGGAGGACAAAAAGGCAAATCTGAAGGGTAAATCTTTGTTGATCTCAAATTCTTAATACATCAGGCTGATCAGCTCATCAAAGCGCATCTTTCTATCCTTTCAGAAAATTGAAATTCACATTTTGAATTTTTAGGGTTTTTTCGACAAACCCTAATACGAGACCAGATCCAGTTTTCAACATTTTAAGTGGTAACACCTAAATATTTTCTATTTCCATTTGAAGTACTTTTTAAGATGTCTCACCACACCAAGCTTGAGGATAAGCTTGAAGGAGCTTATAACTTCCGAGCTTGGAAGTATAGGATTGGGTTAATCCTGGAAGAGAATGAGTTGGACTCATATGTAAAGGAAGACATCCCTATCCCAGAGGATGAAGAGGCTAAGGTATTGCATAATAAAAACTTGGTCAAAGAAAAGAGAATCATTGCTAATTCTATCAAAGACCATCTCATACCCCATGTGTCTTCTCTAAAGACACCCAAGGAGATGTTTGACTCTTTGACCAAGCTATTTGAAGGGAAGAACATAAATTGGAAGATGACCCTGCGGAACCAATTGAAAGGAGTAAAGTTTCAGAATGGGGAAACCATTCAATCTTATTTTTCAAGGGTCTCCCAGATCAAGGAACAACTAGAAGCAGTGGATGAAATGGTGGAGAATGGTGAAGTGGTGATGACCACTCTAAATGGCCTGGCCAGGTCATGGGATTCCTTTATTCAAGGAATTTGTACAAGGAAGAAGATAATCTCCTTCAACAGATTGCGGGAAGAATGCTCTCAAGAAGAAGCTAGGCTTGTGGCCCGAGAAGAAAAGATGGGAAATGAAGATCAAGCTCTCACAGCACATGCCAAGAAATGCAAGTCCAAGAAGGAATCATCTCATAACAGAAGATTCTCACACCACCATTATCATAAAGATAAGAAAGATCTTACATGCTTCAATTGCAATGAGAAGGGACACTTTGCTTCAGATTGTCCAAAGAAGAAGAAAGACAACAACAACAACTTAAATAATAAGAAGAAGAATAACAAAAGAAGATATCATGCTCATGCTGCTGAAGATGATGAACCCCCAAAGAAGAAGGCTAGGGCAGAAAGTGATAGTGATGATGACTCATCAAGTGAAGAAGAATATGTTCTAATTTCTGCTCTCATAGGTACTGTCTCCCATGGTTGTAATGATTGGTTGACTCCGGCTTCCAAACACATGATTGGGTTTAAGGAGTCTTTTGTGAATCTATCTGAACATGAATCACCCCATAAGGTGAAACTTGGGGATGATTATCAATACCCAATCAAAGGAAGTGGTGAAGCCTCCTACAACATAGATTATGGAAAATATTTGAAGATGAAAGAAGTCCTTTATGTACCTGGGCTCAAGAAGAACTTAGTCTCCATCTCTGCATTGGATGCAAAAGGTATGAGGGTTGCATTTGTGGATGGCCAAGTCCTAATGTGGCCAAAGGGAAAGAACATAGATGATGCAGTAGTGATTGGAGAGCAAGAGGGAGGTTTGTATAAATTAAAGGGACAACCTGAACATGCCATGGTACATGAATCCGTGGAACCAGGTGAACTTTACCATAGAAGACTTGTTCATATGCACTATAGGGAACTTCCAATTGCAAGCAAGGCTGTAGAGGGTCTTCCTAAAATCAAGACCAAACATGAAGGTGTTTGCAGAGGATGTGCAAAAGGTAAGAACATTAAGAAGGCTTTCCCAGGCAGTGAAAGCAAGGCAAAAGACATCCTGGAAATCATCCACTCAGATGTATGTGGTCCTATGTCATCCAATTCTCTGAATGTGTATGTTTACTATGTCTCATTTATTGATGACTTCTCCAAGAAGACTTGGGTATACTTCTTGAAGAGCAAATATGAGGTGTTTGATAAATTCAAGGAATTCAAAACCTTGATGGAGAATCAAACTGACAAGAAGATCAAAACATTCAGATCTGACAATGGTGGAGAATTCACCTCAGGTGACTTCAAGAAGCTTTGTAGTGATTCAGGGATTAAGCGGGAGTTGACTACTCCTTATAATCCTCAACAAAATGGAGTTGCAGAAAGGAAGAACAGATCAATCATGGAAGTAGCAAGGGCAATGCTGCATGACCAGGATCTACCTATGCATCTATGGGCAGAAGCAGCTAGAACAACTATATATGTGCAGAACAGAACACCCCACAAGATATGGGATAACAAGACACCAGAAGAGGTCTTTTCTGGTAAGAAACCTGAAGTCAGCCATCTCAGAATATTTGGTTGTCCAGTATACACTCATGTCCCAAAGGAAAAGAGGACTAAACTAGATCGTTCAAGAAAGAAGGGTATCTTTGTGGGTTACAGTGAAAGCTCGAAGGCTTATAGAATATACTTTCCAGGGTTCAAGAAGATTGATGTTAGAAGGGATGTAACATTTGATGAAAACTCAGCATTCATGAGATCAAGGAAGGCACCTATCGAAGTTTATGAAGAACCTAAGGAAACTAGATTTCAAGACACTACCATGACTGAAGCAGTTCCAGAAGTTGTTCATGAGTTTGAAGATCCGCAAGAACCTGTAGATCCACCCAGTGAGGATAACTCTCACAAGAGGAAACCTACATGGGCTAGAGAGCTCATTCAAGATGCAGAAAGATTTGGCATTCCAGAAGAAGAACACAGAGCAAAGAAGAGAACCAGATCACATACCAGCTATGTTGCTTTACTCTGTGACATTATGAACAAAGAGCCTTCCAGTTATGAACAAGCAGCGGAAAAGAAAGAATGGAAGGATGCCATGGTTGAGGAATACCAATCAATAATGAAGAATGATGTTTGGGATGTTGTACCAAGACCTAAATAGAAGTCTGTTGTGACTTCTAAATGGATCTACAAAATCAAACATGCTACAGATGGCAGTGTAGAGAAATACAAAGCAAGATTCGTAGCTCGTGGCTTCTCTCAGAAAGAGGGAATAGATTATGAAGAAAATTTTGCACCTGTAGCTAGGTATACTTCCGTCAGAACAGTACTTGCCCTGGCTGCAACGATGAAATGGAAAATAAACCAGATGGATGTCAAGACTGCTTTCTTGAATGGTGTACTTGAAGAGGAAGTATATGTGGAGCAGGCACTCGATTTCGAAATACATGACAGGGAGTCATATGTGTGTAGATTGAAGAAAGCCTTGTATGGCTTGAAACAAGCTCCCAGAACTTGGTATGGTAGGATGGACAGTTTCCTATCTAGTTTGGGCTTTACCAAGAGTCAACCGGATTCCAACCTTTATTACAAGGTTGAGGAAGGGAATCTTGTGATTCTACTCTTGTATGTGGATGACTTATTTGTAACAGGAGATGACAGATTGATTGCAGATATGAAGAGGAAGCTTGTTGCTGAGTTCGATATGAAAGATTTGGGAATGATGCATTATTTCCTAGGTATGGAGGTGTGGCAGAGTACAAGTGGGATCTTCCTTGGTCAAGGGAAGTACACAGTAGATATCCTGAAGAGATTCGGGATGATGGATTGCAAGGCCATGGCCACACCTATGGCATCGAATCTGAAGCTTCTATGTGATGCTTCATCTGAGCCGGTTGATGTCTCTATGTATCGTCAGATGATTGGGTCCTTGATGTACCTGACAAACACGAGACTAGATATTTGCTTTGCTGTGAACACATTGAGTCAGTTCCTGACATATCCGAGGAGTGTTCATCTGGTTTTTGTAAAGCATGTTCTGAGGTACCTGAAGGGTACAGTGGATTATGGGCTCAAGTATGAGGCGAATCAAAAGTTTAACCTGCAGGGTTATGTTGATTCAGATTGGGCTGGCAGTGCTGCAAATAGGAAGAGCACACCTGGGTGTTGCTTCAGTATGGGATCAAGTGTGATCTCTTGGTTTAGTAGGAAGCAGTCATGTGTAGCACTGAGTACAACTGAGGTAGAGTATGTTGCAGCCTGTTCAGCCAGTTGTGAGGCAGTATGGCTACAGAAGCTACTGTCTAAATTATTTGATCTCCCGTTGGATGCTACTGGTATCTTCTGTGATAACTAGAGTTGTGTGAAGCTGTACGAGAACCCAGTGTTTCATGACAGGTCGAAACACATAGAGATCAAATATCACTATATCAAGGATATGGTACAGAGAGGAGCTGTGAAGCTCCTGTATGTTGTGACGGACGAGCAGATTGCAGATGTGCTGACGAAGCCACTAGCTAGGGTGAAGTTCGAGTACTTCAGAGAGAGGCTTGGTGTTCTTCAGATTGATGACACTTCGAGGAAGAAGTGATGGACACATTTGCTGAAGCCATTCCAAGCATGTTGGAAGGAGAATCCTTCACATGGCTGTGGATGTAAGCGTTGGATGATGAGCATCAGGATGATGTTCTGGTTTCTGCTTTGTATGATCAGTTGGATCATTTTTATATGTATGTATGTATGCATCATGTTGGATGCTGGATATGATTAGTTGGATCATTTATATGTATATGTATGTACGCATCATGTTGGATGCTAGATATGATCAGTTGGATCATTTATATGTATATGTATGTACGCATCATGTTGGATGCTTGGACCATGTATCTGTATATGTATCAGGTAGATACATTGTATGATCAGGTAGATCATGTATGTTGATATGTATCATGTATCTGTATTTGTATAAGGTGGATACACTGTGTGATCAGGTGGATCATGTATGATGATATGTATCAGGTAGATACTTGGTATGCATCAAGTATATGCATTGTATGATCATGGATGACGAGCTTCAGGATGTTGCTCCAGATGACATGCAGCAGGATGTTGTAGTGATGATGATCAGGATGATCATGTGTACATCAGGATGATGTATGGTGAGTATCAGGTTGATACTATGTGGCCGTGGAACAGGTTGTGTAGATAAGCATGTAATTTGTGCCTTGGGAGATTTGCAGTTAGTCTTTCGAGGTTTTGCCTATGGCATGTGTTAACACCCAAAAAGTGCTCACTAGCTTATTTTCCCTATTCACATGACCCATTTATCCACTTTTTCACCATCAGAGCCTCTGAAACCAACAAAAGGTCACCAAAAGACCTTAGTACACCCCTTTTTTCCATTAAAAAAGATTATTTTTCCCAAAAAAGCATAAAAAACCCTCAAAAAGGGTCCAAATTCCCAAAAATATTAAAAAGAGAATTAAAATATTATTTTTATTTAAAAAAGGAAAAAGGAGGGAAAAGTACCTAAACCATGTTGGTCAATACCATTTGGTTTCCACAAAACCACAAATAGTATTTCCCACCACCAAAACCTATAAAAAGGTGGTAGGGGCTCCTCATTTCCCATCCATCCATTATCTCATCCTTATGCTGCTGAAATCTCCCCTGAGCATTTTAGCCATTGCAAACCACATTGGAGAAGAGACCATTGGAGATTGGAGTTGCTCGTCCTTGGAGCCATTCAACATCAACCTTCACCATTGAAGGTATTATCGCAAGCACTTGCTTGCCCCCTATTTTTCAATACAAGCTCTTTCTTTAATATCTTCTTGTTCTTGATTTCAAATTATTTTCATTATTTGCTTAATATCTTTGCTTAGATCCATGAATAGTCTTGTTTAATTAGTTTATTGTTATTTGTTTTCATTGAAACTGCTGCTACTAGTTAGCAGGTGCCCATAGCACTAAGCCTGGTTGCAAAACCGGGCCAACAGTTTTTGGCGACTCCGCTTTGGTTTGAACTATAGATCTCTAGTTTTGCCTTTAATTTTAGTTTTTTATGAGTTTTTAACCTTTAGATCCATAGATCTGCCATCTTAGACAGCAGATCCATTGCTGCTCTGAGTTTTGGCCCCATAAACAGCCCAAAATTTTCAATTTTCAGGTTCGTTTCTCGGTTTCCGTGCACGGCTTCCGCCTCGCGGTTTTTTGCCAGACAGTCGCGCGGTCCATCGCGACTTTTCTGCGTTTTTCTGCGCGGTCCATCGCGGCCTCTTGCCAGACAGTCGCGCGGTCCATCGCGACTTTTCTGCATTTATCCGCACTGCACACCGCGGCTTCGCGGCCAATTTCCGCGCTGCCCATCGCGACTGTGCGACCAAAACCTGCGCGGTCCATCGCGACTATGCGGCCAAAACCCGCCCGGTCCATCGCGACTGTGAGTCCAAAACCTGCGCGGTCCATCGCGACTGTGCGGCCAAAACCCGCGCGGTCCATCGCGACTGTGCGGCCAAAACCCGCGCGGCTGAATTTTTCATTCGGCCATCCCGATTTTGAAATTTTTTTTTTTTTTTTACTGTACTTTCTGCCCATAGCACATTTTTTACAGTATTAAATCCTGCATATTTTACAGCTTTGAAAAAAAATTTACTATTTAAAAAGTGCATATCTATAAATCTTTTTAAAAAATCTCAAGAAAGTGAAAGAAAGACTCATTTTGCATTTTCATCTAGATTCAAATTTTTTCTTGTTTACTTCTTTAAAATCTTGCCCTTAGCAATTTTCCTGAACGAAGAAATCCATTTATTTCTTTTAAAAGAAGTTTATTATTTGCTTTCATAAATCCAAAAAATCCATTATTTTTTGAGTTGTTTTTTTGAAAAGCATTTAAATTCCTTTTAGTGAAAAAGTCATAAATATTTGCTTTTTATTTTCGAAAAATCCTTTATTTTTTGAAAATTTCCTGTAAAGCATTTAATTCTTTTCAAGTTCAGTTTACAACACCTCACGTGCACTCACACGATCACTTAATTGAACTAAGCCTTAAAACGTACCTTAATTTGAACACACTTTTAACCCCACTTGGGGAACACTAAAAGAATTCTTGTAACTAAATAGTATTGGGGGGATAGGTGTTCCAATAACACCCCTCAGTTCATACATCTGAGACATAGAAGTTGTCCAATTAGGGAGCTAAAATCTCTTAGTACTTTTTGGCGCGGTCACAACCGGTTTGTGGGAAGGCCTCTCCCTTAGGAGGGTTGAAGTCGCGAGGATGGTTCCGGAAGCCTGAGTGGAATACCGAAATCCATTCAGTAACCGAAGGGCTACCATTCGCAGTTCTCGGGATATCCCTGTATTGGGATATTGCAATCAAAGGACCAAACGGCAGATTTACCTTTTCTCGACGCGTCATGAACGGAGTATCCTAGTAGCCTGTCTTTAGGATTGATTACCCGGTGTCCCTCCTGGTAGGGGGATATCTAGCCGTTGTCTCAACATTCATATTGTCTGACTTGGATTTCATCACCTTGCAGAGGATATTGTCTGTTTGAGTCACAATACTTTTAGATTAGGTGTTTGCATGATTTCAACCTACCTGTGGTCTAGTTACACCTATTTTTTCTAGGAGCCATTTGCATGTTGGTATTCTGACCAGTTGTTGCATTCCTCCACTTATTGTAGCACAGCTGCTAGAATAAGTGCCTTTTTTGAGGATTGATTTTTTTGGCCTGAGAGCCTTCTTTTTTCACTCCCCTTCTTGCACCCCCTTGGTTGCATTAGTGTTTTGAGTCTTTTATATATATATCACCACCTGATACTTAAATAAATTTTTACATCAAAAACTTATATTCTCACCATTGAGAATACTAGACGTTCTCGTCGTCTACAGGGAGAACTCCCAGAGTTTAGTCCACTTGGCTCTCCACGTCACAAACGCAGAGCCCTATCCCTTGATTCGACACATCGTCAATCAACTAGGCAGTCATCCGATTCTGACACACCTCACTTCACTTTTGATTTAGAGGTAGAATCCGAACAACCCACAGAGTTACCACCAACCACCATTATGGCTGGAACACCATTTGATCCATTGTTTACAAGCACCATAGGTGAGACATCCGCAGACCCTTCTGCTGTAGTACCATCCACGGCAACAACCACCCCCCTGGGTATTCCCAATATGGGTAACACTCCACATTTAGGAATGCCCAACACAGGGCCAACACCTGTCATAGGTATACCCAACATGGGGGTCATACCCCCTTTGGTTTCCACAAACCCCATCCCAGGAATCCCTAGTACGATTCCCAACCCAAATGCAACCCATGTTGCACTTGGGAGTGCTATCCCAGGAATCCCTAGTGCAATTCCTAACCCAAGTGTAACCCATGTTGCACTTGGAAGCGCTAACCCATACCAGCCCACACCCATGGGAGGGCACATACCTTCCATACCTGGCGTACCTTTAGGCGCTACTGGACCCCTACACCATACCACAATGGCTAGGCATGTCCCCGCCCCAGTTACCACACCAGCTAGCCTACCATACATGGCAAGTCTGAACCTGCCAGACCTAGCTAGGTTAACAAATGACCCCATTAGACATGATCCTGCGTGGCCCCATATGCCCACCAAACTTCCCTCTGACATCCCTAAGTTTGAGGGTAAGGCAGGGGAAGACCCCCAAAACCATATCATGTCCTTCCATCTATGGTGTTCCTCCAACTCCATAGTGGACGACTCTGTCCGCCTCCGTTTATTACAGCGCACCTTCACTGGCTCTACAGCCAAATGGTATATCGAGCAACCCCATGGGACGCATTCCACATTTACCTCCCTTGCCTCGACCTTCCTGCAGTTCTTTCAGCTACCTGTCCGCTATGATGCGGGCGTCGAAATCCTACTGTCTTGCAGACAGAACACGGCCACGCATATCACTGACCATATTCATGATTGGCGCCGGCGCCGAAGCCTATGCAAAATCAAATTAGACGACCGAATCTTTTTAGACTGGTTCCTTAAATCCCTCCTTCCTCTCATTGCGAAGGATGTAGCATCTGAAAGACCCCAGTCCGAGGAAGAGGCCATCCTCAAGGCCCAACAGTTTGATCTCATCTATGCCCAGTCGGGTTACTTATACACGATCATACCGGATGCCCCACGAGGTGACTCTGCACGTGGTGACACACCGGGGGCATCACATGCCGCTGATGGCATTATTGGCCAAATTACACCGCAAGCAAAACATTTCAGTATGGTGAGCACCATGCCCGCCCCAGACCTTTCTAGGGCTACATCGAGTTCCGGAGCGACAACTTCTTATGCTCCAACAAACCAGACCCATCACGTTCATGGACCCTCTTGTCCACAACATTGTTATGACCAAGCGCCATCAGCATATGTACCTCCTACATACTATGCTCAACCTACGGTACAGACCCCCATGCAGTTCCCACAACAGCCCATGCATTACCCACAACCGGTTGCACCAGCTAACCTCACACCTCCACCAGCTCAGGGGTACCAACAACCCCAACAGGCAACTGGACCACCTCTAGCTCCACCTGCATACTACCCACCGCAACCTGCTCCCGCACCTGCGGCTCCCCAGAATCCCCCCAATGCTCAAGGGCATGTGTACGCACAACAACATCAGCCCCAATACCAAAATAACCAACGCAACCAAGGTGGGCAACCAAACCGCGGAAGAGGACGTAACCGTGGAAACAACCAAAACCATAACCAAGCTCCACAACCTACCCATCCTCCGCAAAACAATAACGCGGCGCCTACTCATCAGAATCCCGATCGGCCACCTAAGTAAGCCAAAAATGCTAATCTACGAACAAACCATCCTTGTTCCATTTGCGGTGTCTATGGCCACTATACCCACGCTTGCCCACATCTGGAGCGAGCTCGACAACTATGGACAGATGACGCCCATCGTCAAGGGCAGGCGGCTCCTCAGTCGCCACCCAACCCTCCACCACCTCAACAACAGCCTTTGGTGCTACAAAACCCTTTTCCCACACAAGGGGTGGTGAACACTCAGCCGTTAGCCCCCCCACAGGGCAACGTGCAACCACAACAAATCACTTACGCCGCTCCTGATCAAACCATGTTTGATACAGGAACTCACCACCTATTGATGATGTCCACTGCCGACGTCAATATCCAAACCCGTCGAAACCAGTATGGTCCTACCTCTGAGGCTCCCCTCGCCGACAAGGATACTAACGCTAATCCCACCGATCAGACGTTACGGATACCACCTCTTCCACTCGATGGTGCCTCTAAAGCACCTCGTTTCCCTCTCCGTCGTATCAACAACAACCCCAATGCATGGGCTGCGTCAAATTACAACATCGTAGATGACCTAGCTCAATCTCCCGCAGCCATGTCTGCGTTAGAAGTCTTGAAAAATTGCCCTACGCAGCGCAAGACTTTACTGTCCGCCATTGGGGCAATTGACCCAAATGATTCGAAATTGATGACCTTTGATTTGGACCAGTCCGAACCACGTCTGCCTTCCACCATAGCAGTCCAAGTTTCCGTTTCTATCCGGAATCTTGTCATCCATCGATGTATCATCGACGAAGGTGCCTCCACATGCGTCATGTCCACATTTGTTTGGCAGAAATTGGGATCCCCTGCTCTCCAGCAATCCACCACTGCATTGCGGGCCTATGACGGCCGGTCAGCTCAACCTCAAGGTCTACTACCCAAGGTCCCCATCCAATTGGGTGGGAAAACAGTGCTCATCGACATTGAGGTCATTAATGCCCAACTCGATTATAACCTTTTACTTGGCCGCAGTTACATGTACGCCATGAAAGCAGTTGCCTCATCCGTTTTTCGTACCATGATGTTCCCCCACGAGGGACGCATGGTCAAAATCGATCAACTCACCTACTATGATCCCAATGCCCCTGCAGCACCCGAAAATGTTCTTCCCATGATTGAACAAACCGCTTCTAATGCAGTTACCTCCTTTGTGTCTTCTGTGGGACCCGGACTCTACTCAGATACACCAATGACCTCTACATTCCAGGCCATTCCACCACCATCACCAGAGACCCAGGTCGCAAACCTCTGTACTCTTTCACAGAATACACAAACACCCGGTAGTCAACCACCATTGGTACCGAGTCACATCGGTGTTACACCCATCCACACCATCCCCTTTCTATTTCCTCCTTCGGGTGTAGTAAGCGCCCCGGTTATGGCTACCCTTAGTCTACTCGGATTAACATTGGGATTACCCGTGTGGTATATTTCACCTCCCGTTCCACCGCCGACACCAAATGTCATCCTCCAACCGGTACAACCTATTGTTACCACAAATCAACCTCCTCCTGGTGTCGCAATCCCTTCGTCGCCAATGAAACCTCCTCCTGGTCTCACGAGTGCTTCGACATCAACGAATCCCCCACTCCTTGCTAAGCCCACTGGGGGCAGAGGCCCACAACCGTACACTGCGATACCACCTCCTAAGGCAGTTAAACCCCCACTAGTGTTTCGAGCTCCCCCCAAATGCTCATTATGCGATGAGATAGGACATCCAACTCATCAATGCCCACACTTACCGGCACTCCAAGAGAATATGAATATGTTGGACGATGACATCAGCATCCCAGTAGTCAGGTTAGAGCCACCTCTACAAACTCGCGACAAATCACTGCGCACTAACCATCCTTGTGCTATATGCAGTGTTTACGGCCACTACTCTCACCATTGTCCTGATCTACCTGACTATAGAGCAGCGTTGTACGAGTTAAACAACGTCGACTTAGAGATATCTCCTCCCCTTATCGAAGAGATCCACCCCCCGCCATCATCCTCGTCGGAAGAAGTCAATACAATTTATATGATTTCAACAACTTTCAAACCAGAACCCCTTGATTTATGGTCTGACTACTTCAATACTGATGAGCAAATTTTGGAGACACTCACTGCACCCGACTACCCTTGGGATGATATGCATCATCGCTCGTACTTCCTCCCGGAAGCATCTACATCCACCGCATCCAACCAGCTATCGGTCGAGTCGAAAGACTTCATACCCACTAAGGTCGATTGGTTAAAAGACCCCATCCCAGCACCGGATGCCTTCGAAGAAGGGAACATGTCAAACATTTCCCCCACTATACAGATAGACATTTCCATAACACCAGGAAAACCTGAGCTCATCTCGCTGGGCACATCTTGCACTCAAGCAGAAACTCAGGCATACAAAAAGCTCTTTCAAGAGTTCCGAGACGTCTTTGCCTGGTCCTATACCGAGATGCCTGGTCTCGACCCCGCCATTATTGAACAACAAATTGATACATGGCCTGAAGTACCCCCTGTTCGTCAGAAACAGCGACCCATTCACCCTTCCAAGCTCCCCGCTGTTAAGGCTGAGGTCGAGAAACTTCGAAAAGCAGGGTTCATTTACCCTATTCCGTACACCACCTGGGTGTCGAACCCCGTTCCCGTCAACAAAAAGCAGGGCACCCTTAGAGTATGCACTGACTTCCGCGATTTAAACCACGCTTGTCCAAAAGACAATTTCCCCACACCATTCATTGACCAACTCATTGATGAGTGTGAGGGCCATGAAGTCCTATCCTTCATGGATGGGTTTTCCGGATATAACCAGATTCACATCCGCAAAGAGGATCAGTACAAGACTGCCTTCACCACCCCCTGGGGCACTTTTGCCTATCGCGTCATGCCATTTGGCCTTAAAAATGCTGGTGCCACTTTCCAGCGAGCCATGACCTATTGCTTTCACGACTTGGTCCATATCCTGCGAGTCTACCTTGACGACCTCACAGCTCGTTCCCGAAAATGATCAGACCACCTTAATGACCTCCGGCAAGTTTTCCTGCGGTGTCGCAAATATAAAATCCGCTTGAACCCACACAAGTGTGTCTTTTGTGTCCCAGCAGGTCGCTTATTAGTTTTCATTGTTTCCCAAGACGGAATCACTGTCGATCCCCTGAAAGTCAAAGCCATCTTAGAACTTCCCCCTCCTCGCACGCTTCGGCAGCTTCAGAGCTTGCAAGGGCGGTCCAATTTTCTTAGGCGCTTCGTTCCTGATTATGCCACCAAAGTTCATGGCTTCTTACGCTTGCTTCGCACCCACATACCCTTTGTTTGGGATGAACAAGCAGACACGGCATTCGAAGCCCTCAAGAAAGCTCTCACACATGCCCCCTTGATATCCCCACCGGATTTCTCTCAAGACTTCACCCTTTATGTCTCGGCATCTGAACATGCTGTGTCCGGAGTTTTGGTCCAAGAAGATGCCTCCCACAAAGAGCATGTGATTTATTACGTCAGCCAAACCTTGTCTGGCCCACCTCTACGTTACCCATACGAGGAAAGATTAGCCCTAGCTGTAGTCTTTTCCGTACAAAAATTACGACACTACATCCTACTCAGTCATACCACGGTCGTGGCCGACTCCAACCCCATGGTCTACCTCCTCACCCGGCGGCTCCTACAAGGTCATGTTGCTAAATGGGTCATTATCCTCCAGGAATATGACCTAACTTTCAAAACTCCCAAAAGCACTAAAGCCCTTGCGCTTGCTCACCTCATCACGGACCTCCCATCCTCTTCAACATCACCCGTTATCCAAACGGACCTGATTGACGAGCAGATTTTCATCATTTCGTCTGACGACCCTTGGTACGGTGACATTTTGACTTACCTTCGTACGCAAAAATTTCGACCAAACATCGATCGTGATGGGCGCCGTCGCATACGACACCACGCCCCCCGATATCTCCTGATAGGGGATGTACTTTACCGACGCGGCGTTGATACCATCTTACGCCGCTGCCTATCCCATAGTGAGGCAGAACAAGTCCTCAATGATTGTCATAGCGGCGCCTGCGGAGGCCATTTCTCCGGTATGGCAACCGCCCAGAAAATCATTCGGGCCAGTTATTATTGGCCATCATTGTTTACTGATTGCATCACCACAGTCAAGCATTGCCAGAAATGCCAACTATTTGCCCCAAAAGCAAGAACCCCCCCTGCCCCCCTTCATCCAGTCATCACTGTTGGACCATTCTGCAAATGGGCCATCGACTTTCTCGACTGCAACCCCCCGTCAGCCGGCGGTCACAAACACATCATTGTGGCTGTAGATTATTTCACCAAGTGGGCAGAAGCCATGCCGACCTACAATTGCAAAGCCGACACTGCAGCACGGTTTTTCTTCAACCATGTTATCACTCGTTTCGGAGTGCCTAAGCAACTAGTCTCTGACCACGGCTCTCACTTCGAAGATGCCGTCTGGAAGGAATTATCAACCATGTTGAAATTTGAACACCATTTCTCTTCTGCTTACTATACCCAAGGAAATGGCCAAGTCGAAGCGATCAATAAAATCTTGAAGACCATTCTCCAACGTACTGTAGACAAGCACAAATCCAATTGGCACCACATGCTTTTCCCGGCACTATGGGCCTACCGCACCTCAACCAAAACCGCCACCGGTTTTACCCCTTTCCATTTAGTTCACGGTGTCGAATCCGTCCTCCCTATTGAGTGTCAGATCCCAGCCTTGCATATCGCCGTTGAACTCCTACCGGACACTTCCCCGATCGAGCAACGTTTACTACTCCTAGAGCAGGCCGATGAAGATAGGCGCACCGCCATTCAAAACATGGAAGCAGCTAAACAACGATCGAAACTAAGTTACGACAAACACGTCCACCCAAGAACCTTTTCTGAGGGAGACCTTGTCCTCGCTTATGATCAAGCTCATGATAAAAACGGAAAGGGAAAGTTCGTGTCTATGTGGCAAGGCCCCTACATCATACACACCTGCCTCGGGCAGGGGGCATACATTCTGACCGACTCAGAAGGCAACACCCTACGCAACCCACGCAACGGGTTGTACCTTAAACGATTTTACCCATAGAAAATCTGATGGACACCATTGTCCATTTTAGTATAGGCATGCTTTCTTTGTTCACAAAAAATTCAAAAAACCTAAATATTTGTTTTTCTCTGCATGACCACAGATGGAGCCTCTTCCACACTGCCATATCGGTTTCGCTGATGGTGCAAGCCGTTGGTCTCCCAATCTCGCCTCCGCAGCTTGGGTAATATACTCCCCCTCACATGAGTTAATCCACATTGACAGAGTCTGTTTAGGTGACGCTACCAATAATCAAGCTGAATACGATGCCGTGACCGGTCTCCTGGCCGCTGCTCTCCAAATGAGCATCCGTCACCTCAACGTTTTCTTGGACTCACAGCTCCTAGTTTCCCATCTCAACAATGATTACCAGGTACGCGATCCCTGTCTCTTCAGAAAATTCCTGTGCACTAAACAAATGGTTAGACAGTTTGAATCCATTACATTCACACATGTCCCAAGACACCTCAATAGTGTAGCAGATAATATGGCCAACAGTGTCCTCGACTGGCACACCAATCACATCATGTCATATCCATAAAACCAATATTGCATCCACGTGCATAACAGGTGCCTCCACGGGCATACATAAATCACCAAATATACTGCATCCACGTGCATAACATGTGCCTCCACGGGCATATACAGAAGACAAATGTGCATCCACGTGCATACACGACAATATATCTAAAATATATATCCACATATATATATAAATCAAATAGTCAACATGTCATAAGTGCCCTCAGCACCCGATATACAAAAAATACATCTGTCATACAAAAATGCTTCCCCATATGCTCATCAGCATTTGGGGGCAGATACAATATATCTACTCATCTGGATCCCTAGGATCCTCTGGCTCCTCCTCCGGCTCCTCCTCTGACTCTTCCGCGGCCGGCTCCGCCGGGTCATGACGACCCCGAACTCGCCGCTCTGCTGGCCCCGCTAGATCGTCCCTCAGACGTATCCTCCCCTGAGCCAGCCCTGCCGGAGCATCTTGTCTACCATCCCCGTGCCTCGCCACGAACACCGCTGCCCTCAACAGAAGCGACTGCCACTCAGGCGGCGCACCGAGACATCCCTGCAAAATGTCCCGATCAAGGTCCCTCCAACCATCCTCGAGGAGCCCAGCTACGATCTGGGCTAAGGTCCGTCGAACACCATCTATGGCGTCATCATGAGGGCCAACCCCTCGCCCACGGGCTGCATATCCTCCACCACGCAGAGGAGGTACAGGTACAGGTGGATGGGAAACCACCATCGCCCGCCCCTGCCGAGCCACATAGTTAGGTGGTGGCACTGGACCCACATCTGCACAAAGCAAGTAAGCCATCAGATACTATACAAAAAATCATCAATGATAAATCAAACAACATATGATATAATATCAAATAAAACACATAACATACCGTCCAAACTCCAGGCCTGTCCTGGGGCACGAGGCATCTCTGGGTCACCTCGGTAGTCCATGCCGGCGTAGGGATAGTCCTCAATAACCAGAGGCATCTGCTCCCACTGATGATAGAAATCCTCCGTGAAGTAGCCGCGGACACCACCACCGGCACGGGGCATCATCTGCCCCCACCTCATCATACGAGGCTCACTCGGAAGACCAGCACGAACGGGTACCCGTGGCCGCAAGGTCGGCACCCGCTCGAAGAAAAAATAGCATAAAAACGAGGCATAACAAAACTCACCTCCCTCTCTAATGGCCTTGTCTAGATCTCTCCGGACACCAGCCATGAACATCTGCGCCCAGGCATAATAAGTACCCTGTAGAACGGAATCCACCATCATCATCTGCCCCCCAGACATACGATGTGGTGCAGCAGCACCCAATATCTTCAGAACGCAGGCACCAACAGCCCGCATATCCCACTCACGTAGGAACTTCAGACTAATAGAGCTGTTTACCAAAACAGCATCATCCACACAGAAAGTCTGTAAGAGGTCCTCCATATCTACACCCGGAGGCAACCTCGGCGAAATATCACCCACCTCACCCAAGCGAGGCAACCCAGTCAAAAAATATACATCTGTGAGAGTGATCTCTAACCTCTCACCACCAATAATGAAGGCACCCTCTGCCGGCACCCACCACTGCACGAGCTTGTTCAGGAGGCGTCTCACTGAACGTATAGGAGGGATCTGAGCGAACTTCAAGAGTCCGCTCATAGCTAGGGTCTGTCTCATCCCTGCATCAGTCTCAATCCTCAGCATGAGATCACCATCGATCTCCCTCTCCCGCCACACAGACTGAGGTCTCCGCAACATCCTGCCAAAAAACAGAAAAAAAATTTAGCCCCAGCACAAAAAATTTTAGAAAAATCCCATCGCGGCTTTTCCACAGAAAGCCGCGATGACCATCGCGGGATCCATGCAAAAACCCGCGATGAACATCGCGGGTTTTGGCCGGACAGTCGCGATGAACATCGCGACTATCCCCCATGAACTCGCGATGAACATCGCGGGTTCCGACCTCACAGTCGCGATGAACATCGCGACTGTGAGCCTAAAACCCGCGCGGTTTATCGCGGGTTCAGCCCCGAAACCCGCCCGGTTCCACGTTGGAGAGTCAACGTGGAGTTTCGCGGCCTTCGGGGGCCCGCCGCCAAACAAAAAAGACATAATTGACAAGGTTAAGGCGAATAGAGTTACCTGCAACTCGCTAAATCGAAAACCAACGGTGAAATCTCCCGGAAATCGAGAAATAGCTCTGACAGCTCTATCAAACTCACACGTAACAATGAAATGTCATTTTGGGCCCCACGCCCTATTTATAGAAATTCCACCAAATTTCAAACAACCATTGCGGTAGCATACGAAGTCCATTTCTCAAACCGTTTGTACCGTTGGGATCAGCACAGCGAAAACTTCATACAGGTTCTTTCCGTTTCCCATTTTCACGGGGTCCATTTTTTGACCATTTTTTAGCCTCTATAGTCACCTCGGTTTGCGTGCCACATCGGCCGTTCTCCGTTTTAGACATGCCTTATATAGCCGGATTCAGTTTTCCGCGCTCGAGATGATGCTTGAGATCATTTCTCGCTCTCACCTTTACATTTTTCGGGCATTTTTTCCCATGCCCCCCTCGTCGCCTCGGTTTGCGTGCCACATCGGCCGTTCTCCGTTTTCGACGTGCCTTATATGGCCGGATTCAGTTTTCCATGCTCGTGATGACGCTTGAGATCATTCCTCGCTGTCACGTCCTGATTTTCAGGGCATTTTTTCTGCCCCCCTCGTCACCTCGGTTTGCGTGCCACATCGGTCGTTCTCCGTTTTCGACAATCCTTATGTCACCGGATCCAGTTTTCCGCACTGATGACGATGCTTGAGACCTTTTCTCGCCCTCATCAATCCATTGTTGTTCGATATAATTTTATCCCTTTTTCGGGCCGAGCAATCCCTTTTACGAAAAAGGCACTTAGGGAGTTTCTGTTAAGCTCTTTTCTGACTCCTAAAACAATGAAAAGATCGCTGAGCAATCTTGCTTCCTTTCATGCTTGCTAAACGTATCTGAAAGGGCGTCTACCTGGTATAAGTTTACCCCTTTTCCGGACCTTGTAGACTAATTACGAAAAAGGTATACTCTAGTCACATCGGCTAGAAGAGTTCTCCATCCGCATCATTTTATGCTTTTTCGGGCCTTGGAGACTAAACTTACGAAAAAGAAACACCAATAGAGTCCACTTACCGTTTTCAGACTCTCTAAACATGAAAGCAACCATGAGCACGAGCCGTCCTGGGCTCGCAAAATCCACAGGACCGTACCATTTTAGAGCACACTTTTATCCCTTCTTGGAGCTCATTAAAACTACGAAGAAGGAATCAATGGTGCCTCTTGACGCCACGACAGATCACCTCTACTCATATGGCAGCTTCCCCATTTTGGTCGCCTTTGTTCAGAGTATTCTGCAGTATGTCACCTTGATAATCCCTCGACAGCACATATCAGCTCGTCCTCCCCCCCAGAGTCAATATATACCATTCAGTCAAAGCAATGATCCCCACACCTACAAGTCAGTTCCCTACACTGCCAGGTCAACCATGTCATCATGCTCTGAACAAAGGAAGTTTGAGTCTACCCATTTTTTGACCTAGTTATTTTCCTTCCCCACAAGTATGTCAGTCCTACCATCAGTACTACATCACTTCAGTTATACACCTCCTGCTCCTATCAAGGAAACATCATTGCCTTGTTAGTTGCTAGTCTCCCTCTGTCGACGACAACTACATTGATTCCATAGGATAGACATAGAGGTTCATGTGTCTTGGACTCATTACCATTTATG
This sequence comes from Larix kaempferi, assembly GCA_027924585.1. NCBI lineage: Eukaryota > Viridiplantae > Streptophyta > Pinopsida > Pinales > Pinaceae > Larix > Larix kaempferi. The sequence continues at coordinate 4,800,281 of BSBM01000084.1, forward strand.
ATGAGTGACTACGAATCATTTCGAGAGGAACCCTCAGTGCCTCTCCGAATGGTTGTTTCTCACATGCTCGACTTCAACACCTTGATCGCATCGTTGAGACTCGCACAGGGTATTGGTCCATTCAGTTATGTCAAAGACCCCGGATACCACCTGACTCCTCCACATTTGAAAGTCTACCTATGGATACAACCAGTTACATTTTTTTTTTCTATAGATATCCGGGTTGCGTATGGCGACAATATCTCAGATGGCTCACAGTCATTGAGTCCATACAGATGTTGGACACCTTCAGTTTCAGCAGTTCAACAGTTATTCCAATGTATCAGTTATTGAGATCAGCCATGATCATGAGTATATCCCACAATAATGCCCCCTCTAGACCATTATGATGTACCAGTATATTTCTTTACGTATTAGATCGCCCTTCTTGGGACTAATTGTTTTGTATATGTCTTGATACGAGCATGGGAATGCCCGCCTCGTCCTTTATCAGAGATTATACCTCATTCATATTGAGGCCATGTAATATTTTTTGTTTTTGCAGCTTCCAAGGGCCGTGGCTCCAGTCTCCAACCGGTCTCTTCTCTCCCATAAAACCCCAGAAAAAGACAAATGAACTATGATGTCTATCGGCCATACGATGAGCTCCTGCCCTCACACATCAGGGGGCAATCTGTTAACACCCAAAAAGTGCTCACTAGCTCATTTTCCCTATTGACATGACCCATTTATCCACTTTTTCACCATCAGAGCCTCTGAAACCAACAAAAGGTCACCAAAAGACCTTAGTACACCCCTTTTTCCATTAAAAAAGATTATTTTTCCCAAAAAAGCATAAAAAAACCCTCAAAAAGGGTCCAAATTCCCAAAAATATTAAAAAGGGAATTAAAATATTATTTTTATTTAAAAAAGGAAAAAGGAGGGAAAAGTACCTAAACCATGTTGGTCAATACCATTTGGTTTCCACAAAACCACAAATGGTATTTCCCACCACCAAAACCTATAAAAAGGTGGTAGGGGCTCCTCATTTCCCATCCATCCATTATCTCATCCTTATGCTGCTGAAATCTCCCCTTAGCATTTTAGCCATTGCAAACCACATTGGAGAAGAGACCATTGGAGATTGGAGTTGCTCGTCCTTGGAGCCATTCAACATCAACCTTCACCATTGAAGGTATTATCGCAAGCACTTGCTTGCCCCCTATTTTTCAATACAAGCTCTTTCTTTAATATCTTCTTGTTCTTGATTTCAAATTATTTTCATTATTTGCTTAATATCTTTGCTTAGATCCATGAATAGTCTTGTTTAATTAGTTTATTGTTATTTGTTTTCATTGAAACTGCTGCTACTAGTTAGCAGGTGCCCATAGCACTAAGCCTGGTTGCAAAACCGGGCCAACAGCATGTAATTTGTACCCTGGGATATCTGGCAAATGCTCTTTCGAGGTTTTGCTTGGGAGGACATATAATTTGTGCCTTGGGAGATCTGCAGATAGTCTTTCGACGTTTTTCCTATGGCATGTAATTTGTGCCCTGGGATATCTGGCAGATGCTCTTTCGAGTTTTTGTCCTATGGCATGTAATTTGTGCCCTGGGAGATCCGATAGGTTGAGCCGTGTGCTCGTAATTAGTCCTGGGATGCTCTTTCGAGGTTTTGCCATGACCACATGTAATTTGTGCCCTGGGAGATCCGATAGGTTGAGCCTTCTGCTCGTAATTAGTCCTAGGATGCTCTTTCAAGGTTTTGTGGTGACCAAATGTAATTTGTGCCCTAGGAGATCCAATAGGTTGAGCCTTGTGCTCGTAATCAGTCTCGGGATTCTCTTTCGAGGTTTTGTGATGGGGTCACATGTAATAAGTCCTGGAGATCTGGACAGGATGAAAAAGGCCTCAAATGCTCTTTAGGGTTCTTGCTAGTCAAGAGACTCTTTTAAGGTTTTGTGATGCACGTAATAAGTCCTGAGATTTCCACAGTATGGCCAGTGATGATGAAGACCTGCAAGTGGTGGGCCTACATCCAGTATGAAAAAGGACTGGCTTTGTAGAACTTCCTATGACAAGTAGAGTCAAAGATTGGTTGAAATAGCAACAACAGTGACGATGATGATGACGATGCATCGATGACGATGATCCCGAGAAGAAGACTTGTCTAGCAGATCTGTGTCGAGAAATACCTTCCTTGTTAAGGGGGAGTGTTGATGTATATGTAACTTCGGAATGTATTTCATATATATTTATTGTACCCTTATTAGAGATGTGTTATTCCTCTATAAGGAAGTGTCGTCATGTGGATTGACAAGTGTCACAAGTGTGTGTTCTTGCCGATGGGTTATTAGACCACCATGTGTGGGGTCGGCCCTGAAATATATATATTATATTGTGGATATACCCAGCTAGACAAGTCGGCCCCATAAGGTCACTGGGCAAACAGGTTAGTATAAATAGAGATCAGGAAATCTCTATTTACATCATTCAAAAAGTAACATCTCTCTCACTCAAAAAGTGGTGCACTAGTGAGGAGGAGGATCATCTGCTTCTAGGAGACTATCTCAAGTGTATTTTGGTTGTAATGTGGTTGAGCCATTGTTTTCTCTATCTCTGAGGAAGTTGTGGGGTTTTTCACCTTAGGGTTTTCCCCATAGAAACTCTGTGTCTCTTGTCTCTCATGCTTTTGATTCTTATGATGCTTGTCATGCTTATTGTGATTGTTATGCATTGATATACTGTATATGTTATTCTCTCAGTGAAGATCCTAGAGTATTGTGAATTAATGCTCAAAATTTAACAATGTCGGACTGTTCAACAGATGAGACCCACAAATGATTAAGTACATAAAATCCACGATCATGAAGAGCCTCAATGAGTTCGTTAGATAAACGGTGGTAATCTCCAATCCCCAGGATCAGATCAATCCTAATGGATATCATGTTTCCATGGCCTACCTCCCAACAAAGAGAATTACGGAGAATAGGAATAGTAGTGAACAGACCACACCAGATCTTGGATCCATAGCCTCGAGCTCGAAAATAAGTCCCCAGCCATACACCTGCAACCAAACCACTAACGTATTTATCCTGAATAATGGATCCCCGCAAACCTTTTTCAAATAAAGCATGCCATAAGATTTTGGCACATAAAGCTTTGTTAAATGCTTGCAGATCCTTGATGCCCTAGCCCCCCAGGTGAATGGGTCTAGAGAGGTTCTTCCAACATGCCATGGGAAGTTTGAAATTCCCAGGCCGACCACCCCACAGGAAATGGAAGAAAAACTCACGCAGTTTGTTAACAATGCAGGGGGGGACAATAAAAAGACTGAACCAATAGACATGGAGGGAGAGTAAGACCGACTGAACCAGGATGAGACGACCTCCCAACGTTAACCATCGAGCCGACCAAGAACCAATCCGACGAGCCACCTTTTTAATCAACCATAACCAATCCACCCAACTATAAGAGTTGAGTTTAATAAAAAATCCCAGGTAGAAAAATCCTTGATCCAGCTTCACCAGTTTATACGGAAAGAGATCCTTCAAAAACTCACAAACCGACTGATTATCACACTTGTAAGAAAATGAGGATTTTGAAGCATTAATACAAAGCCTTGACACGACACAGAAATTATTCAAGAGACAGTGGTACTGCATCCATTCAACTATAGTGCCCATCCCGAATAGGAGAACATCGTCAACAAAAAAACATATGCGTGATAAATAATGATCTAGCCACATGGATACCAGAAAGTAAATCCCGACTTCTCGCCTTTAGGATCAATTGGCTTAATCCTTCCATTTCCAGGATAAAAAGATAAGCCGATAATGGGCAGCCCTGTCTAAGCCCTCTGTTGCCATGAAAGAAATCTGTGGGTGATCCATTAATAAGCACAGTGAAACTGGCCGACAAGAAACATGCATAAATCCACTTAACCATGTCAGCCGATAGGCCAATCTCGATCAGAATGTACCAAAGGAAGTCCCAGTCTACACAGTCATAAGCCTTCTGCAAGTCAAGTTTGAGAATGAAAGCACTTAGCTTCTTAGATTTAATGGAATGTAAGCATTCCCGAGCAACACCCACCGCATTTGAGATTTGCTAGTTCTGAAGAAAGGAAAATTGTTCCTTGGATACATATCAGCTCAGGATCGGCTTAATTCAATCAGTTATTACTTTGATTATAATCTTATAACACAGGTTGCATAAAGAGATGGGCCGATACTCATCAAAATTTGATGGGTTGTCAACTTTAGGGATCAAAGTTATATAAGTGCAATTCAGCTGATGTGGGATCCATGCTTTAGAACAGGAATCGTCGATGGCCAATGTCAACTTTTCCCCCAAAAGGTCGAAAAAATGAAGATAGAATTCAATCGTCAGCCCATCAGGACCGGGGCTTTTGTCACAGTAAAAATGTTTTAATATATTCTTGACCTCCTCCTTAGTAACTACACGATCAATCCCACAGGCATCCTCCTCAGAAAAATAATGAGGAAAGTTACGAACTATCTCGAGTTGCTGTAACAAATCAGGCTCACCCTTCTTAGTGTAGACCCCCCGAAAGTGATCATGAGCAACTTTTTTAATGGAGTTTTCATCAGACACCAATCGATTGGCATCATCCACAACATCCCAGATGGAATTCTAAAGTCACCTCTGGTTAGCAAAATGCTGGAAGTACTTAGTGTTTCGATCCCCCGCCATGAGCCAGGTGGCCCGGCTTTTTTGCCTCCACTCCTCTTCAATGGATAAGGGGATTCGATTCTTGGTGGCAAGGAGGTCAGCCAGATGACAGCGCTGATCAACCGAAATCGGGTACAAATCTGCAGCAGAGTGGAACTTTAGGATCTTTTCCTCAATGACCTCCAACTCAATCTGGTCCCAAGTTTTCTTACTCTTCACCCACAACTGAATCAACGGGTTCGATAACTAAAGCTTGTGACTGAAACCAGCAAGACTTGTGGCACTCTACGCAGGTTTCAGCTTCACTGATGTCTCCCAAAGCTATATATGAAATCAGGGTATTTAAGTTAGAGCTCAATGGCATCTATTTGATCACAAAATATAAGAAGGAAAGGGCTCACTGCATTATTATACCCTGAGGCCATTTATATTTGAAAACTATTCTAACTCAAATACATAGTGTTTTCGCAGTCATTATAATACACAAAATCCATGTAGATTAAATACCTAGCTACACACTTAATCACATTAAAAAATTATTTGACCAACAAATCAATTTAACAAACTACCAATTCGGCTTCAGCCAAAGGGAATTTCCATTTTCCATTATATTTATAATACCCATAAAAGTATATAGAATAACTATAACATAATTTATCAAACGAACCAAGGTATAAACCCTTTTAGAATAACATTAATAACCTAACTACAACTAGGATGAAAACCCTAAGAGCTATCTCTTCTCTCAACAAGAATTACAAAGGTTTTGACGAGCCAAACTCAAACAACAAAAAGATAGCAAGGTATTCTTACAAAGGGGTTATAAACCCTCTATTTCCTTTTATGGAGAATGAGATGTTTGGGAGTGAGCTTACTCGAAAAAGGTATCTTCCTTCCATTTCCAGTTGTAATCTCACTTTTTCATGAATAAGTTGAATGTAACTTGTTCCTATAAACAATAATCCTTGCATTAGTAACTACTCATGGTAAACAATAAATGGAAGAACATATAACTAAATAAACAAAAGAATATAAGAGAGGCAAGCTTGAAAACTTACCAAGACTGTGTAGAAGAGGCTACGAATTCTCTGCCATCTAGGGAATGCACAGTTAAAGGTATTTAGAACTACTAGAGTAATGTATTGAAATTTACTGGACATGATTTCCAAGTCTAATATTGGAACGACTATCATAAGAGGAAAGAGATAGAGCTCTACTCCAAACCATTGCACAGCAGAGCTTGATGTCTGAACAAATGAATTACCAATTTGTTTTACCAATGTAAAACCCTTACACAACATACCATGTATTATACTAACATTTATGGTCAAGATCCAGGTGGATGCGAGGTGCATGTGTAGTACACATCCCTTCCTGACATACAAGCTAGCCCTCACTAGCTGCCTACTTTACTTCATCATATTGTTAAACTATAGCTCAAGTGTTGACCCTAGAAATAAATTAGTGTCATTGCGCTAGGATAGTTGAACTTGCATGCTTGTACAACATTGTAAACCTATATATAAAACATTGTGTTAACACATACGTGCTAAGTAAGCCACATGCCATGGCTCCGAATATCTTTGAGGAAGGTTAATAAACCTAGTCCAAATTCTTAAAAGTAAGTCATACATACTCCATTCAATAATGATCCCAAAGGTATTTACACGTTAACCTTGCGTTGCAATGTATATATATAAAGTAGACAATTAAATAAATATTCATCCTTAGTATCAAACCAACAAGAATTGGACAATGTATATATAGTAGGTTAGTTAAATATTATGATAATACAAACAAATTTAAAAGATTATTAATAATAGTTGCACATTTACTTCAATACTTGTGAAGAATCTAAGAAAATAATTAACGTCATTATTAATATATAAAAAATTTAAGTGCTTAATTGATGAGTTGTTACAAAGATGAGGGCGTAGCCTTGGGATTCTTTGGTTATTGGTTACATTCCTTTGAAGGCCGGATATGTTGTTGAAAAGAAAGGGCGTCTCTCTTTATGAGATGACGACCGGCTCAGTCTCATTGCTGATCATTGTGTTGTATACACTGTCTCTTCTTAAGAAGATGGCTCTTTTATTTTTTTTCTATGGAAATTGTTTAATCATTGATTTTGTGGAGAGCGCCTCTCCCGAGGAAGGTGATTCACAGCGTTGTTTTAAAGAATTATTTTGAGTTTGTTTGTAGTTACCTGTGAGAGGAAGGACTGCATAGCCCCATTAGAGGGATGCTTTGGCACTTTGGTTATTTGTTCTTATCAATTATCCACGAAAATAAAAGAATGCATGTATGCTTGCATTTGTTTATTATTATGGTTGTTCTTGTTTTCCATCTCTTTGAAGGATAGCACGAAAGGGAACGACCCTCTTTTGCGATGTTGTATGTGTTAACAGGGTGTTGTGAGAAGTGGAGGAGAAGGGCATGGCCCTAACCCTATCTCTTTACTGTAGCTTTGTTTTGGTATGCATGGTAGGCAAATCCTGTGGTTTGGAAAGCGAGGCTGGATTAACATTGTTTTGTTGTGATTGTTTTTCTCTTTTGCGGCATAGAGTGTGAGTCTATTGACTAGTGATTGTATTCTCTTATGAATTTAGAGTGTGGCTATATTAGGAGCATGACTCTAGTAAACTTTGCATTGTATTTATATTTTTTTTCTCTTTTGGAGTGAGGAGAGTGTAATCTCTTTTCCTCCTGTATGCATGACTGTGCATTCGTATGAGCGAAGGGAAGCAAAAATTCTTTCTCTTAATTTACTTAATTTACTGTAATTGCATTTCATAGATAGAGGAGAGTGTGGGGATCCTTCTTTTTGTATGCAATGTTTATTGATAGTAGTATTCTAGTTGTTAAATATTGCAGAGATCATCTCTCTCTGGAAAATTGTTGGCTTACCTCCTTGAATTGGAAAGGGTACAATTTCCCTATTTAAATTATTTGGATTGGTATTCTCCCATGGATAGGGAGAGACGGTGTAACCCTCTTGTGTTAAAAATGAATGGTCTTTGGTGAGAATTTAAAGTAGGTATAAGTACACCTTCATACTCTATCTCCCTAGTATATTCATTCCCCATTTAGGGGTGGCCTTTCAATTGAAAAAATATATGCAAGATAGAAAGCCAAAATATTGGGTGGAGCATTGCAGTCAATCCTTCTATCTCACAAGCCTACCCAATTGTGTTATATGTTCTACACAAACTATGTAATTATTGTTGGTCAAGTTGTGTAATGATATGTTCTTGTCATATTGAAAAATTGTTATGGGTATAATGGTATACATGTTCTTTGATTTATGTAACTTGTTAGTATTATAATTTAGTAAGTAACATTTCTATATCTTATTCTTAAATATAATTGTATGTTTCAATAAAAGGGATTTTTTTAGAGAGACTATCCTAATTGTATATATGTATATAATTATATCTAGATTAATTACTACTTCGTATTTAAAGTGTTTATAAATATAATAATAGTATTGCTAGTAATGGCAAGTATATTGTGTGTTAAGTTAGCTAACTCAAATGTCAAATAGTTCATCGTTGGAAACTGAGTATGGTAAATTTAAACTATTGATACTAACCAAGAAAACAATATACCATGTCCTAAACTTAAGAAGACATATCGTCAAAAGAATATGGAATCAAAGGATATGTTTTGGGACGCTATTAAGATTGATAATGAGCTGATTATTTTAGAATAGATATAATGCATAAGTGAGTACTTGTAGTTAAAAGGGATTATTTATCATTCTTAATGCATGAATAAGATAGGCATAAATAATTGAAGGAACTTTATATTATTAATTAGGCATAATAATGTTGCTCGTGGGGGGCAGAGCAAGTTGTAAAGTTGAAAAGTTGCGAATAGTTGTAAATGGAAGGTCTTATGTTCAAATCAACCCAAACTTAACCGTGCGCTATGGTTAGGGCCTTGTGGATGAAACTAGGGGTATAATGGTAGTGGGATTGGATCCTTGGACCTTGTGTCATGTGAGTATCAATCCCATCCCTAGTTGCCAGTTCCCATAGTACAAAAAAAATGCATAATAATGTTGACATTTTACTAAAGGTTTGAAAGATGAGTTTAGCCCACAGAGATTAAAAATATTATATGTATGGCCTCCATTGGTTATAAATCTTAAACCAATATATGATGAAAGGTTTGAAGAATCAATTCATATGTCTTGTTATATGTAAGATTGTAGGAATGCACTTTATGATCATAATGTCATGTGAACAATGAATCTAACATATTTGGTTGTTGAATGAAGTTAAAGGAAAAATTTATATCACATTTCCTTAAAAATGTATTGATGATTTTGGGTACATTATAAACTATCTCTTCCATACTTGCAAGGTTTCTTCTTTTGTCATGATAGATTTTTTTCTTTTCATTATGAGCAACGTCATCTCGAGTATGAGCAATTTTTTTAGGTGTTGTCTTTTATAGTCTATGATTGTTTAATGTATATAGGATTTTTAAAAAATCAACACCTTATAACAAAAGAAATTATGAGATTAAAATAATCACGTGAAAAAAAATTCCCTTGGAGTCTTTGTGCCATTTGGAAAACGCATTTTAATATAAATTGTCTTTGAGTCTTTCAAGTCTAAAAAAAAGTCTTTGAGTAAAAAATCACCTTAAAAAATTTCCTTAGAGTCTTTGAGCCTTTGAGAAAACACCTTAAGAGAAATTGTGTTTAAGCCTTTCACCTAAAAACAAGTTTTTGACAAAAAAAAATAATCTTAAAAAATAGCTTAGAGTCTTTGAGCCATTGAGAAAGCACCTTCAGAGAAATTTCCTTTTAGCCTTTCACCTAAAAAGGAAGTCATTGAGAAAAAAATCACCTTAGAGAAAGTACCTTAGAGTCTTTGAGCCTTTGAGTATTTTCCTAAACATAATTTCCCTAATTGAGCATTTGACCCCCAAAAAAGAGTATTTGAGAAAACATCAACTTAAAAAAAGGTCCCTAGAGTCTTAGAGCCATAGAGAAAACACGTTAAGAGAAATTGTCTTTGAGCCTTTGACCTAAAAAAAAAATATTTGAGAACAAAATCACCTTAAAAAATTTCCTTAGAGTCTTAGAGCCATAGAGAAAAAACATTAAGAGAAATGGTCTTTAAGCATATCACCTAAGAAAAAGTCTATGAGAAAACAATCATCTTACAAAAAGTCCTTATAGTGTTTGAGGAAATACCTCAGGAGAAATTGTCTTGCAGCTTTTGAGAGAATACCTTAAGAGAAATTGTTGTTGAGCCTTTGAGAGAACACCTTAAAAGAAATTCTCTTTGAGAAAAAAAATCACCTTAAAAAAAGTCCCTTAGAAAAAATAAACCCTTAAAAAATCTTTCATAAAAATCTCTATGAAAAAATGGACGTGAAATTGTGAATTGGTAAGCAGTGTATAAATACGATTTGAGTGTACTTTCCTATTATATTCTAGTTTGCTCGCAAAAGCCACAATTGCGATCCTTGACATTAATAATATTTTCCTCGTTCCTTTGAAGTTGCTAGATAGTTGGAAGTATAGTTTGAGCATTCCAAGATCTCTATAGTGCAAAATACTCTAACCCTTCCAAGGTCTCTATAGAGCAAAATATTCTAACCCTTCCTCCCCCTGTATGTACAAGACCAAAAAAAGAGGAATAAACACAAATGAACCATCTGCTAAACTCTCCTCAAGGATTACCTATATATTGTGAGCATACAAGCACCTCGTCATGATGCATAGGAGCTCCTTTTCCTCCTTGTGCTAATGCTTGTACTCACCAATCGCGGTGATCCGAGCATAATGTTCCACATGAGTTGGTTTGGCTGCCTTGCACAAAGTTTGATGATTTACCATAACGACCACAGCCACCCTTGCCTCCGAGTTTAACCTTCGTGCATTGATAAGCCAAGGTGGGATGCCTAGTGTCCTAGGGGAAATTGTGCTCTCAAACGTAGACTTAGTGTTATACACGAGAATGGGAAGGGGTTGGCCATTGATCCGTCACATGCCTTGGCCAATGCTAGGTTCCTTTTCATCATTTTGACGCACCTCTTTTGATGACAAGTGACTAATCACTAGACAACTAGTTGATTGCTTGACAAAGGGGTGGAGATTTGGCTTGTTGTCACAACACCCAACTTTGGGAACATAATTATATGTTAAATATCCTAGAAAGTTTTTTTTTAAAGTTATAAGATATGAAATATTATAAAATTAAATCAAATTTATAATTAATAACGGGTGGGTGCACAAAGATGGTCCCCATTTTCGTTGCAATGGGGGCGCGCTAGCAGAAAATAAAAATGGTGTGTACGCACCTAAGGAAGCACGCACGCACCTCTAGGTTCGGTACCGAACTGAGGCATATGTGCGTGGATGGCGTGTGCACACAACGATTGCGCACACGCGCCTCTGTTAAAAATAAAAAAAAATAGAGCACAATTTCCCCATTGTTCCATTTGGCCGAGCGCGTCCTCCTCCTCCGCGTGCGTGTTGATTCAACCACCAAAGGAGGCCAAATCGACTCTGAAACCACCCAACAATACCCACAAACTCATCAACACTTTGATTAATAGGTAAATATCACGTTTTTTTTTCATTTTATTTATTATTTGTGTCAATTTTTTTATTTTTTTGTTTATTTAATTGTAAATAATTCCCAAATTTTGAAAACAATGAACCAATTTTCTATTGCAGATTGTAAGATGAGACAATGAGTGAACAAGATGTTAACCCCGAGTCTGATGGAACACAAGAAAACCCAAACCTTGGACCCAATGCCGAACAAAACCAAAACCCCCAACCCAATTTTTAACAAGATGACCTTAACCATTATGTAAATGAAATGTCAATGCACACTCGCGAACTTAGAAACTCAGGGGAACCATCTCGATTGTCTCTTGCCACATCAATTGAGAACTCAATTGACTCCCTCATCCATGCACACCAGCAATTGACCGGCATGACTCAATTTAGAGCTAGGATGCGGGAGTACTACTCCACGGGCATCTCCAAGGAAGCAATAAAAGATTTGAACATTACAAAAGCCCAATTATATAGTATGTTCACCGATCCGAAAACAAACCAACCACTGAACATTACAAAGCCACGTGTCTGCATGGATTGGTGTCATTACCAACCGTGGAGGGACAATTGGATGCGGAGGTGGTTCATGGTGTATGATAAACCTCCATGCAATAATAGGGAGGTTCCACAGTACTTCCTTTGCCAACTGTGGGCTGAGTTTTTCCTCGGTTTACATGTCAACTATTTTGACATAACCGAGTTCCAAGGTGTTGGGCATGGCTTGGCCCAAGATCGACCTGCTACTAGGAGGAACCAACTGAGAGGGCCACCAGCTCAGAGGCGCGACCCCAACCCCTCTCCCCAGCCACCTCAGTCGCCCCACAAGCTTGATTAGATCGAGGTGGCAATGAGGAATGTTGCTCGTGGACTCCTTAGACACACCTCCTTTGTAGCAACAACTACAGTGGAGAGGTCGAGTGACCTTGATAGAGATCCAGGTGTAGGGCCTTCACGATAGGGCCAGGATAGACCCATGACTGATGGTAGCCATGCTGGGCATTCCAGTTCGACAAGGACAATGCCACATCTTTGTCCCCATTGCGGGCACACTTTCCCTGGCCCGATCGAGGGCTGTTATATGGATCAGGTTAGCACTTTTTTTAATGTGTTTTCAATCATCACTTGATAACTTGTAAAGTATTTTTAAAGTATTTTTGTTTGACTTAAACTATTATTTCAATGTACAGTTATTTAGAGCTGATACACCAAGATGGGAGAACATAGGATCTCCCAACCTGGATGCAGCAATGGCAGCTGCAACTGAAATTGCGGCACCCCACATAGAGGTATTTTCAGTACCTGACACAATATTGTTATTACTTATGTAATTTATATTACTCAAGTATTTATATTTATGGCATACATGTTGATAGTTCGTACAATGTTTTTGAATATCTTGATTTCCTAAATAATGACTTGTTTAACATGTCCATAACATGCATGCATTTTGTTGTCCACAGGTGTTCCGTGACTATGGTGATCAACGACCCCCGCAAAGGATTGGCACATCACCATATACACAGGTACAATGTGTAGTTATAAGCATGCTTTTAATTTGATTTGTTACGACTTACTATGGTTTAATTTATTGTTTGTTTACTAAATTGTGATATTACAAATGTATATGTAGGTGCCACCAGCAGCTGCATCTCCCCATTTTAGTCCTATGTATCCACCCTCTCTCATGAGTCCCCTCCCTTGCTTCCATCTAGAACCCTCCCTACGTCCACCCCCTCCCTTCCATCTAGCCCCCCCTCTCCAGCCATACTCCCCCCTACATCCATCATCCCCCACTCGCCCCCCCCCCCACGCCCATACATCCTCCCCAATTTATCCACGCTCCCATGTCTACCATCCTCCCCCATTCATCCACACCCCCCCTTCCTTCCACCTTCCCCTCTTCATCCACAACCTCCCATTTGTCCATCCTCCTCCCTCCATGTAGGACTTCCCTCCCATGCACCATCCCTCAACATCCACCGTAGCCCTTTTTGTTCGATACCCTCTATCCTACAACCAACAGGGGTTCATCGTCCACATGGTCCTCCTCCACCCCATACCACCGTGTCTTCTCCCACCATATCATCCCCACTTCCCGCCATTATTGTGGAATCTACTCTTCCAATATCCTCATCAGTATCTCCAGTGGTTGCACCTATAGTGGCTGCCACTACATCTGCAACCAACCCATCATTGCATCGAAGCTAATTGTCCGGCCATCTGCTCCACCTATTAGCCCAGAAGCCCAGCCATGTCCATTGTCGGAGGTGTTCACGATGAGAATCAAGCTAATTTATGAAAATATTTTGATGCATTAACAAAAATTGATTTAAGCAATTATGAATTTTCAATGAAATGATTGTTGTAAATGTTGTAGGCTGGAATCACTGAGAGGCTCTGCAGATCTAGGACACCTATCCAACGTTTCCCACTCATGTCAAAGGTGATTTATTTAAGATTCGAAATCTACATTTGTTTTATAAATGTGGTAAATGTTGCAAATGCTTGAAAATGACGATATCTTATATCATTTGTTCCAGAGCCCAGTGAGACGGCCTAGTCCTAGATGGAGCAAGACCCGAGGCACTGGTAGCTCAAAGAGTAGGAAGATTGACTTTGGATCTGCACCTGGGAGCGACGACGGTGGTCACAATGCTTGACACACCACGTGTTATGTACATTAGCCACGATGTGGCACTTTTGTGCACCAGTTTTTATGTACTTTGTATCTATGACATGAGTTGCCATGTATTTTGTATCTACGACATGAGTTGTCGCATTTTGAGTAGGGCATGAGTTTCCATTGTACGTACATTGGGAACCATGTTTCACTATTCACCAGAAATTGTATATGTTTGGATGAGTTTTGTAGCCTCGATGTACATGGATTTTCAGTTATGTGATTTATATATCTCATTGTCTAATGTGGTTGTCTCATGTTGTGTGTATCATGATGTGATGTTGTGTAAATTTGGGTTTTACCTAGATCTTAGAAGAGAAGTTGGATATCATAGTTCAGCTTGGTTTATCTTTCCACATGTAAAAGCTTCTAATGGTATCTATGTTAAGAAAACATTGTAAACATAGGCTAACTCAAACAAAATCATGTGTGAGAATTAATCTAAAAACAAACGGAATAAATGGATGGACAAATCACACCTCATGGCACATAAGGTATATATTGGGAACTTGAGTACTAGGAAAAGAATACTTGAAATTAGAAAATGTCCATTGTCGTCAAAAGGTTAAAATGAGATCCAACATGATTTTCAATAGCTCTACATAATGAGATCCAAAATGTCCATACTCTACATAACGAAATGTTGTCACTAGTATTTATTTTGACCATTTTGTCCACTTAAGATCATGCAACAAATTAATAACCAAGTTATGGAATCATTTCTTAATCAATTGTCACCATACAAATAGGACAACCTTGAGCATGATGTATAGCTAGCTCATTAATTCTCACTCACGGGTATAGCCACCTTTGATTTGATGACCATCACATCCACTACCATTTACAATTAGGACTTCCTTAATTTATCATTATGTGACAGCGATCTAATTTTATGTAGACACGTTGACTTAAACACATGTATAGTTACAATAAATGACTACTATGAGGTGTATTTTTTAGGCTATATCCACCTCAACACACCAACTTGTTACCCCAATACCCCAAATGTTGTTGAATTTTGTCTGGAAGGGATAGAGGGGTATTAGGACATCATAATTCATCTATTGGACACTCAGACACTTGTTAAAGACATTTAGGACAAGTGCATTACATCAATGGAGTCACAAATACACCCTCATCAAGTTGCATGCATCCATTAGTGCGCCATCAACACTAGAACATGTAAGCATTACTACATGTTGGAGTAAGCTTTACTAATGTTATGATAATATTAGGTTTTCCATCCATTGAGAAGGTTGACATAGGTGTTCATATCCACCATATAAAAATCTTCATGGTACAACCAATTTCAAACCATTACGTTTCTAAATTAGGTATCCGGTGCTAGGTACAACGGTTTTCTAGTTGTATGCACCCTTGCTATATAGATGAGAAACTATGCATATATGTGTATAGTGATTTGGATTCAAATGTATGCACATGAATATATATGTACAATGAAAATGATTTAATCTTTACATGTATGGTAATTTAGGGCTAGATCTTAGGCTACATAATAGGGTTTCATTGTGATTAGAATACAAACTAGGGTTTATGCTACCAACTAGGGTTTTTAGGCTAGGATCTCATTTTTTCTAGGCTAGGGTCCAAGCTCTAGGGTCACCATCTTAATGTTTAATTCCACTATCATGACATCATTGTCACCAATACCATGCCCACCACTACAATCACCATCAAGCCTCTCAATCCCACTTTGAACATTTCCCATACTTCCAAGTTAAAATTGATACATCTTGTTGCTAAAAGCTTTTCACTTATCTATTCACATAGACAAATCCACTCATGTGAAAGATTTGTTGTAGCCTGGTATGTGAAAGTTCACATGCAATAATACTTGAGAGATCATTTTACCCCATGATCCATGGAAGATTCATTGGAGTCATATGAACCTCATTATCATCACCCCAACCATAGTCAAGACGCCAAGATCCATCCTTAGTAGACAAAACCTCATGTTGGCACCCATACCACACTCAAAGATAAAAAAATTCTTTGAAAGGGCATGTTTGGGGGTTGAGGGAATCTTGATTTTTTTATAATCACACATGAGAGGTTCTTAGAGTCAAATACATTGGATATAAATAAATTCCCCAATGCCTTCATCACCTTCATCATCATCTTCATCACCATCACCATCATCATCAACACCTTCATCATCATCACCATCTTCATCATCATCACCATCACCATCACCATGACCGCCAACTTCACCACCATCGCCATCATCATTAACGTCACCATCTTCATCATCATTACCATCTTCATCATTATTACCATTTCCATCTTTTGGATGTGAGACGGAACCATCACCATCTCCATCATCACCATCACCATCACCATCACCATCAACCTCACCACCATCACCATCATCATCAACGTCACCATCTTGATCATCATCACCATCTTCGTCATCATCACCATCTCCATCTTTTGGATGCAAAACGGAACCATCACCATCTCCATCATCACCATCACCATCACCATCAACCTCACCACCATCACCATAATCATCAACATCACCATCTTGATCATCATCACCATCTTCGTCATCATCACCATCTCCATCATTTGGATGTGAGATGGAACCATCACCATCTCCATCATCACCATCAACTTCACCACCATCGTCATCATCATCACCATCTTCATCATCATTGTCATCTGTAGGTCCCTCATCACCGTGTCCATCATCATCACCATCCTCATCATCTTCATCATCATCTTCATCACCATCGCCATCATCATCAACGCCTTCATCATCATCACCATCTTCATAATCATCACCATCACCATCACCATGACCATCAACTTCACCACCATCACCATCATCATCAACGTCACCGTCTTCATCATCATCACCATCTTCATCATCGTCACCATATCCATGTTTTGGATGCGAGACGGAACCATCACCATCACCATGACCATCAACTTCACCACCATCACCATCATCATCAACGTCACCATCTTCATCATCATCACCATCTTCATCACCATCACCATCTCCATATTTTGGATGTGAGACGGAACCATCACCATCTCTATCATCACCATCACCATCAACCTCACCACCATCACCATTATCATCACCATATTCATCATCATGGTCATCTGTAGGTCCCTCATCATCGTGTCCATCATCATCACCATCACCATAATCATCATCATCACCATCTTCATCATCATCACCATCACCATGACCCTCAACTTCACCACCATCACCATCATCATCAACGTCACCATATTCATCATCATCACCATCTTCATCATCATCACCATCTCCATCTTTTGGATGCAAGACGGAACCATCACCATCTTCATCATCACCATCACCATTACCACCAACTTCACCACCATCACCATCATCATCAACGTCACCATCTTCACCATCATCACCATCTTCATCACCATCACCATCTCTATCTTTTGGATGCGAGATGGAACCATCACCATCTCCATCATCACCATCACCATCATCATCAACCTCACCACCATCACCATCATCATCACAATCATCATCAACGTCACCATCACAATCATCATCAACGTCTTCATCATCATCAACATCATCATCATCATGACCACAAGTGCCCGGTGGATGATTTTCCAAAGTTGACCCCGGTGTGCAAAAATTGCACACTCCCTCACTGAGCAAAACCCTGGTTTCCAAGATGGATGTACAAGATGACACCAGGCCCACCGAACTGGAGGGGAGGAGCACCCCTTGCACTATCCCGACATCCTGAATCCAACGAAGTCGACGGTTCGTCCATCCAAGCCACGGTCTTCATTCTATGGCTCGTTCCATCTCGCATCCAAAAGGCCTTCAGGGGCACCTGTTGGATACCTGTCGAGGGCATAGAACTCCAACCGTTCAACAAAACCAGGTTCCGGGGAGTCATGCAAGTGTGTCTAGGTAGGTTCCGGCTGGGAAAGCTACCCACAAGTGCCCGATGGATGATTTTCCAAAGTTGACCCCCATGTGCAAAAATTGCACACTCCCTCAATGAGCAAAACCTTAGTTTCCAAGATGGACGTACAAGATAACACCAGGGCCACCAGATCGGAGGGGAGGGGCACCCCTAGCACTACCCCAGCATCCCGAATCCAAAGGAGTTGACAGTTCGTCGATCCGAGCCACAGTCTTCATTCTATGGCTTGTTCTGTCTTGTGTCCAAAAGGCCTTAGGGACACTTGCTGGATACCTACCAGGGGCATATAACTCCAACCGTGCAAAAAAACCGAGTTCCGGGGATTCATGCTAGTGTGTCTAGGTAGGTTTCAGCTGGGATTGCTAGCCACAAGTGCCCAGTGCATGATTTTCCAAAGTTGACCCCAGTGTGCAAAAATTGCACACTCCCTCACTGAGCAAAATGCTAGTTTCCAAGATGGACGTACAAGATGACACCAGGGCCACTGGACGGGAGGGGAGGGGCACCCATAGCACTATCCCGGCATCTCAAATCCAACGGAGTCGACAGTTCATTGCCCCAAGCCACGATCTTCATTCTATGGCTCGTTCCATCTCGCATCCAAAAGGCCTTCATGGACACCTACTGGATACCTGTCAGGGGCATAGCATTCCAACTGTGCAACAAAACTGGGTTCCGGGGAGTCATGCAAGTGTGTCTAGGTAGGTTCTGGTTGGGAACACTAGCCACAAGTGCCTGGTCGATGATTTTCCAAAGTTGACCCCAGTGTGCAAAAATTGCATACTCCCTCACTCAGCAAAACCCTAGTTTCCAAGATGGGCATACAAGATGACATCGGGGCCACCCGACCAGAGGGGAGGGGCACCCCTAGCACTATCCCAGCGTCCTGAAACCAACAGAGTCGACGGTTCGTCGATCCGAGCCACAGTCTTCATTCTATGGCTTGTTCCATCTTGAATCCAAAAGGCCTTCAGGAACACTTGCTGGATACCTGTCGGGGGCATAGAACTCCAACTATGCAACAAAACTGGGTTCTGGGGAGTCATGTAATTGTTTCTAGGTAGGTTCCGACCAGGAACGCTAGCCAGAAGTGCCCGGTGGATGATTTTCCAAAGTTGAACCCCGTGTGCAAAAATTACACACTCCCTCACTCTGCAAAATCCTAGTTTCCAAGATGGACGTACAAGATGACACCAGGGCCACCGGACTGGAGGGGAGGGGCACCCCTAGCGCTATCCCGGTGTCCTGAAGGCCCAGCGTACCTTGAAGGCTCAGAAGCGGTGCCAATGGGCCATCTCCAGAGCTAGGGTTCTCGTCAGTGGTGGCCACTCCAAAGTCGCTAAAGGGGTTGCATTTCTCCTCCGGAGGCCACAGGCATGCATGGCCATCATGGACCTATGGGAGCCGACGGAATCCTTGTCCGCTTGACGGTTTGGGTTCCGTGGCCGTGGGGCAAATCCGCAAAGTGTCCCTTAATGGCCCGAGGGTGCCCGACTAGAATGCCCGTAGCGCTCAAACCGTGGCTCGGTTCATGAATCTGTCGATTCCGGTGGGTCCGGGGCACCAAATTTCAACTAGGGGACCCCCCATAGCGTGCCTTGAAGGCCCCGGAAGTGGTGCCAATGGGCCATCTCCAGAGCTAGGGTTTTGCTCAGTGGTGGCCATTCCAAAGTCACTAAAGGGGTGCATTTCTTGTCCGGAGGCCCCCGAGTGTGCATGGCCACCGCGGAAAGGTCCACAATGGCCACGTGGACTTGTGGGAGCCAACAGAATCCTTGTCCACTCGGTGTTTTGGGTTCCATGGCCCTAGGACAAATCCCCAAAGTGTCCCTTAATGGCCCCGGGGTGCCCGACTAGAATGCCTGTAGCACCCGAATCGTAGCTCGATTCATGAATCTGTTGATTCCGGTGGGTCTCGGACACCGGGTTTCAGCTAGGGGACCCCCCACAGCGTGCCTTGAAGGCCCGAAAGTGGTGCCAATGGGCCATCTCCGGAGCTAGGCTTTTGCTTAGTGGTGGCCATTCCAAATTTGCTAAAGGGGTGCATCTCTCATCCAGAGGCCCTCGGGTGTGCATGGCCACCGTGGATAGGTCCATAATGGACATGTGGACTTGTGGGAGCCGTCGGAATCCAAGTCCACTTGGCAGTTTGGGTTCCGTGGCCCCGGGGCAAATCCTCAAAGTGTCCCTGAATGGCACCAGGGTGCCCGACTAGAATGCCTGTAGCGCTCGAACCATGGCTTAGTTCTTGAATCTGTCGATTCCGGTGGATCCAATACACCGGGTTTCATCTAGGGCCCCCCCCACAGCGTGCCTTGAAGACTCGAAAGCAATTCAAATGGGCCATCTCCGGAGCTAGGGTTTTGCTCAGTGATGGCCATTCAGGGACACTTTAAGGATTTGCTCCGGGGCCACGGAACCCAAATCGACGAGTGGAATTTGATTCTGTCAGCTCCCATAGGTCCATTTGGCCATTGTGGACCTGTCCACGGTGGCCACGCATGCCCGGGGGGCGTCCAGATGAAAAATGCACCCCTTAGCGAATTTGGAATGGCCACCACTAAGCAAAATCCTAGCTCTGGAGATGGCCCATTGGCACTACTTTCAGGCCTTCAAGGCACGCTATGGGGGGTCCCCAAGTCGAAACCCAACATCCCAGACCCACCAGAATTGACGGATTCGAGAACCGAGCCACGGTTCGAGCACTATGGGCATTCTAGTCGGGCACCTCGGGGCCATACAGGGACACTTTGGGGATTTGCCATGGGGCCACGGAACCCAAACCTCCGAGTAGACAAGGATTCTATTGGCTCCCATAGGTCTACATGGCTATTGTGGACCTATCAACGGTGGCCATGCACGCCCAGGAGCCTCCGGACGAGAAATGCACCCCTTCAGCAAATTTGGAATGGTCACCACTGAGCAAAACCCTAGCTCTGGAGATGGCCCATTGGCACTGCTTTCGGGCCTTCAAGGCACGCTTTGGGGGGCCTACTAGCTAAAACCCGGCGTCCCGGACCCACCGAAATTGATGGATTCACGAACCGAGCCACGGTTCGGGCGCTACGGGCATTCTAGTCGGGCACCCCAGGGCCATTTAGGGACACTTTGGGGATTTCCCCCGGGGCCACGGAACCCAAACCGTCGAGCGGACTTGGATTCCATCGGCTCCCACAGGTCCACATGTACATTGTGGACCTGTCCACGGTGGCCACGCACACCCGAGGTCCTCCGGACAAGAAATGTAACCCCTTTAGCGAATTTGGAATGGACAGCACTGCGCAAAACCCTAGCTCGGGAGATGGCCCATTGGCACCGCTTCCAGGCCTTCAAGGCACGCTATGAAGGGTCCCCTAGCTGAAACCCGGCGTCCCAGACCCAACGGAATCGATGGATTCATGAACCGAGCAATGTTTCGGGCACTATGGACATTCTAGTCAGGCACCCTGGGGCCATTCACAAACACTTTGGGGATTTGCCCCGGGGCCACGGAACCCAAACCGTCGAGTGGACAAGGATTCTGTCAGCTCCCACAAGTCCACATGGCCATTGTGGACCTATCCACGGTGGCCACGCATGCCCGAGGGCCTCCGGACGAGAAATGCAACCGCTTTAGCGACTTTGGAATGGCCCCCACTAAGAAAAACCCTAGCTCCGTACATGGCCCATTGGCACCACTTTAGGGCCTTCAAGGCACACTGTGGGGGGTCCATTAGCTGAAACCCGGTGTCCCAAACCCATCGGAATTGATGGATTTGCAAACCGAGCCACGGTTTGGGCGCTATGGGCATTCTAGTAGGGCACCCAGAGGCTATTCAGGGACACTTTGGGGATTTGCCCTGGGGCCACGGAACCCAAACCTCCGAGCAGACTTGGATTCTGTTGGCTCCCACAGGTTCATGTGGCCATTGTGGACCTGTCCACAGTGGCCACACATGCCTAGGGGCCTCTGGACGAGAAATGCAACCCCTTTAGCGACTTTGGAATGGCCACCACTGAGCAAAACCCTAGATCTGAAGATGGCCGATTGGCACCACTTTAGGGCCTTCAAGGCACGTTGTGGGGGTTCCCCTAGCTGAAACACGGCTTCCTGGACCCACCAGAATTGATGGATTTGTAAACCGAGCCACAGTTTGGGTGCTACGGGAATTCTAGTCAAGCACCCCAGGGCCATTCAAGGACACTTTAGGGATTTGCCCCGGGGCCACGGAACCCAAACCACCAAGCGGACTTGTATTTCGTCGGCTCCCATAGGTCCACATGGCCATTATGGACCTATCCACGGTGGCCACGCACGCCCGGGGCCCTCCGGACGAGAAATGCAACCCCTTTAGCGACTTTGGAATGGCCACCACTGAGAAAAACCCTAGCTCCGGAGATGGCCCATTGGCACCATTTCCAGGCCTTCACGACATGCTATGGGGGGTCCCCTAGTTGAAACCCGGTGTCCCAGATCTACCTGAATCGATGGATTCGCGAACTGATCCATGGTTCGGGTGCTACGGGCATTCTAGTCGGGCACCCCAGGGCCATTCAGGGACACTTTAAGGATTTTCCTCGGTGCCACGGAACCCAAACCGCCAAGCGGACAAGGATTCCATCGGCTCCCACAGGTCCACGTGGACATTGTGGACCTGTCCACGGTGGCCATGCATGCTCGGGGGCCTCTAGACGAGAAATGCAACCCCTTTAGTGACTTTGGAATGTCCACCACCAAGCCAAACCCTAGCTCCGGAGATGGCCCATTGGCACCGCTTCCAGGCCTTCAAGCTATGCTGTGGGGGGGCCCCTCGCTGAAACCCAATGTCCCAAATGCACTGGTATCAATGGTTTCATGAACTGGGCCACGGTTCGGGCGCTACGGGCATTCTAGTCGGGCACCCCGAGGCGATAACAGGTTTACTATCTGTTGAGTCTGATACTACATCTAGGAGCCGCTCAACAAACTTTTTGATAGAAAGCTCTGTAATTTTAGGATACCGATTCAACCACTCATACAGTTTCTCACCTTCTCAAGGATCGAAATTTATAATTGCCTTTAGGGTAGATTCAGGCATTCTCGAGGATCTAAATTTATAATTTCCTTCTGGGTAGATTCAGGCATTTAATAATATTTGGTGGCACTTCCAAGCTCCCCAGACCATTTGGTTAGCCACAATATGTGCGACTCCTTTGACGAAAGATAAATTCTAGTGTGGGCGACAGCATTTGATACACTAGCCAAATCTATGTTGTTGGAAGAAATTACATATTTCAACAAAGCAGCATTTTGTAGGTGACTTGAAAATCCCTTCCAATTTTCATCAATAAAACAAAGAAGTTCAAAGTACAGATTTTTAGGCAAGCTTGTCAACCAATCAGACAACCGAATACAGGGAGATAACGACTCCCAAAGAGTTCAAGCTATTATAAAACTCTTGTTTATCAAGATAAGGATGGACTATGTGTACATTACGAGAATACAGATGAATGAAGTCGCTTTGATGAACTTGTCCTCTTGATTTCTCTAGGATGTGTTTAAAAGCAGGGAGTATTGTTCGAGCTTCTATTGGTTTACATAAACATTTATTCCCAAAGATGACTTCACATAAAACCACTTCCTTAGCCTTCAATTGGGTTTGAATGGCATCTATAACTTGTGTTAGTTGTGGATAACGAGGAATATGAAAGGGAAAGTACCTATAGACCCAAGTTTTCGATGATAGAGGTGAATTACCACTTACTAGAGCACGAAATGCTGAACAAAAGGCTAATGGAACACAACAAAGGATTCCCTGGTTCCGGTAGGTATCCAGCAGGTGTCCCTGAAGGCCTTTTGGATGCAAGATGGAACGAACCATAGAATGAAGACCGTGGATTAAATCAATGAACCGTCGACTCCATTGGATTCATGACGCTGGGATAGTGCTAGGGGTTCCCCTCCCCTCCGGTCCGGTGGCCCCGGTGTCATCTTGTATGTCCATCTTGGAAACTAGGGTTTTGCTCTGTGAGGGAGTGTGCACTTTTTGCAGATGGGGGTCAACTTTGGAAAATCATCGACTGGGCACTTGTGGCTAGTGTTCCCAGCCGAAACCTACCTAGACACACTTGCATGACTCCCCGAAACCCAGTTTTGTTGTACGATTGGAGTTCTATGCCCCTGGCGGGTATCTAGCAGGTGTCCCTGAAGGCCTTTTGGATGTGAGACGGAGCGAGGCATAGAATGAATACCATGGCTCGGATCAACAAACCATTGACTCTGCTAGATTTAGGATGCTGGGATAGTGCTAGGGGTGCTCCTCCCCTTCGGTCTGATGGCCTTGGTGTCATCTTGTACATCCAAATTGGAAACTAGGGTTTTGCTCAGTGAGGGAGTGTGCAATTTTTGCACACCGGAGTCAACGTTGGAAAATCATCCATCGGGCACTTGTGGTGATGATGATGATGATGGTGATGATGATGAAGACGTTGATGATGATGGTGATGGTGATGGTTATGAAGATCATGGTGATGATAAAGATGGTGATGATGATGGACACAGTGATGAGGGACCTCTAGATGACAGTGATGATGAAGATGGTGATGATGATGGAAATGGTGATGATGAAGATGGTGATGATGATGGAGATGGTGATGAATGACCTCAAAAAACTCAAGCATTAAAATGGGTGAGGTAGGTCTAAAGCCTCCCTCAAGGACATTTCCAACCATTAGGTGACAATGATGAAAATGTTAGTGTGACTCAATCATATCTCCCAAATGATCCTAATATTCATCCAAGTACTAGACCAATATTGAAACAATTCCTAAAGATCCAAATGGAGAGAGTGGTAGAGAAAATGGGGGCAATATCCAGATTTGGGTGCTGCAGGCATCTTGGTAAGACCTAGGGTTTGAGGATCGAAATTCCAAGATAGACATGTAGACTTGGATTCTATAAGTTGAGTTCTCTAGTGGTGTACTTGTGTGATGTGACAAACCCTTCTAATAGTGATCCTATCCCACTTGGAGTCCAAATACCCCCTATTGAGGGTACGTGCGGTGGGTCATGGATTCTAGGGCTAGAATAAGTTAATAGGGCTACATTAGGTTTATCGGATTCTAGATTAGTTTCTGAGGGTTAGATTAGTGTTTCTAGGGTTAGTTTAGCTTTCTAGGATTTCTAGGACTAGATTATGTTTCTAGGATTCTAGATTAGTTTCTGAGGGTTAGATTGGTGTTTCTAGGGTTAGTTTTGCTTTCTAGCATTTCTAGGGATTGATTATGTTTGTAGGGTTATATCAGTGCTTCTAGGGTTAATCATGCATGAATAAACAATCACATGGCTATAAATCATAACTTAATCATAACTCAAACATCAAATAAACGATATAAGATAACGATATGAAATAAACTATCTAACATGAATAACATTAACCGTGCATGAATAAACAATCACATGGCTATACTATGTACCTCAGTCAATTAGGCCTTCTGGATCCTCTCGGTTTTTTATTGTCTCGAACAACCTCTTAGGCTCCACATGAGGTAGTAAGTAGCGCAGCTTGTTTGATGACTTCGTTGACATTGTTTTTAGTTGGATGTTTGTACCCACGATCAAGTGCGTAAAGTGATACACCTGCGACCCTGGTCTATAATCTGTGTATGTGTAGCCATTTCTCTTTGGTCCCTTTCTATCCACTGTAAGATATTCCCCCTGAACAACCATCGAGCCAGTCGGAAAGGTAATGCCTTCACTATCCATTAATGATGCGAGGAGGGTTTGCTTCCCTTGGATGCATCATGCCAACCAATAGTTCGTCCCAATTGCACTATCTGTCGAGGCGACAACTGCGTAGATGTGTCCTGCAAAAATGCATTTTAAGGTCATATTCCAATAAGTAGTGGTTTGATAACTTGGATAATTACAAAAACAAGGAGGGAACCAGGATATGCACGCAGAAATGTTTACCTGGCTATATAAGATCATATATATGATCATATTCATTCGAAATAGAGGATTGGCCTTCCTCTAACTGGATTATTTCAGCAACTGCACGTGTGTCCACTGCAAGTGATACATGATCCCATTCATCAACCCAATCCATTGATTCACACTCATCCCACTCACAACTGCTGCAAGACCCACAAAAGCAAGCAAGTTTTCGCATCCATATTTAAAATAAAGGGTTGTTTGAGATTCGAACCGAATGAAATCCATGAGTGCCTTGCACAGTACTACAACTATAAGAACGCGATCGATCTATATCAACTACATTACAGAAATTTCTGACAACATGTCCTCTACCTGTTGGTATGTGTTGCTCCGTGGTTCGATCTGACATATTTTCTTTGCACCATCAAACTGTGGATTTGGAATTCCAAATATGAGGGCCTCCCATGCACCTCATCTCCTCCCTTCGTAGGGCAGTTTTGAGACATGCTCCAGCCCCATCATGCTCTCCCTTTCCATGCCCGGTCTCAAAATAGTTCCATACATGCAGCACATCACAAGTCTTGTGCAAAATACTCAACCACTGGAAAACACGTGCATTTTTGAACTGGCCTGCACAACCATCTGACCATATCCAATGCTGATCCATCTATATACCTCTCTTCTTCAGCTGATCATAGAAAATTTTGAAGTAATGCTGCACATAATGCAGGTCGTGGCACCTGTCGTCATTGATGTAGAAGTTGGTCTCTTTCAATATTATCCTCATGTCGTTGCTGCTCTCTAGCGCGTGCCTGTACGTGATATGGACCATTATGCTAACTTGGTCTGAATGGTAGTATTGACTTTGAATCTCATTCTGTGGCTGTAGGGTGTAGTTTTCTACAAAGTCCACAACCGACAATATTGTGCCCTTGGAAAAGGTGTCTCTGCACTGTCTGTACTATTCATCCTTCCATCGTGCTACATGGACGTGCTATACATAATGCTCGGTCTTTTAGTATAATTCCTTCATGAATTTGCAAATTTGTACCTGGTGCCACAAAACCAAGGGCATTAATACAACGTGACATTTTCAATCTGAATATATATGTACAAATTCAACATGTACAGTATGAAAGCATGCAAACTTAGATTACCCGTGACTTCACCAATGCAACTTTTTTGCTTTCCTTCGAACTATGTACTTGATATGTTATGTACTGGAAGTTTTGCATTTCTATAGACATCCTCACAAATTCGTGCTCCGTGGTTGCATGGATGCAGTGGCGCAATAATGCCAATCCACTGGAACTGGAACATGTCCCATATAAACATGATATTTTATAGTATTTTTGTCCTTCAGGCCTTCGAAACATTATGCTATGTATAAATTATTTGGATGGATTCGGTGGTTGTAACGAAGGGCAATCCTACATAATGTTAGTATGCAAACCAAAAAATATATGTCTATATGTATCATAATGGTACTTAAATTCTACATGGTATCTACAACAACATGTATTGCGATCAATGCAAATTCTAACATACCAGGGTTTGCATTTTTCAAAGGACCTTTGGCCCAAGTTCAATTGTGTGTGCTCATTCTTGAACCTCTCATAGAGTTCTATTTGCGTCGTGTCAAGGAAGTGCTTGAGATGGGGTTCAGCCCCCCTAACACCTTTTCTCAATGTTAAAACATCTCTTTTATTCTATGACGGTATAGTGTTATCATGCCAAAACTTTTGCACTAGTTCATTAACAACATCAATGAGCTTCATGTCTGAATGAGGTAACCTACCAACAAAGGCCCAACAATATTTTTGGCCTGGGGTCTCAAGTTTTTCTCTAATGGCAGAATACTTTTGAAGAGTCTTTCTATCTACTTTAAATATTTTACATTTGTGTGATAGTAGGCGATGTCGCCTTGTGGATTTGTCTACAATTGATTCCGACAGTACACAACGAGCCGCATTAAAATCTTTTGTACAAGAAGTTTTTCCAATCAAATTAAATGCAGATTGTAGATTTCTAACAACATGATTGTTGGCCTCTGAACTTCTAACTACCTTTATGCCCAAAATTCTCCTAACATGAGCTAGACAATGTGATTTTAACAAAGCAAGAAACAATTGACATTTTTCTGCATCGGTTTTGGATTCAAAAAAATCTTTGATTATCTTGTTACAATCGAAATCAATAGTGCGTTTGGGCATCTTACCTTCAAGTCCAGAAAATGAACTTTCATCCACATGAATACGTCTGGGAGTTCTTCGTCGTCCGGTTGATAGTCGAGGAAATGGAGTCGGCAAGGAAGTACGAGTCTCGTCAACGGTTTGTTGTGGCCTTTTGTTCACAAATTGGTCCTGCAATGGAGTGTGTTCGCCAGGTGGATGCTCTTCTTGGGGTGGTTTCCAGTTAAGAACTTGTTCAACACCCATCCCTTCATACTCGACATTAGGCAAGATTTGATTGACTTCAACCACTTCGTCATTGCTTATTGATGGATCTAAGGCACTAACATTTTGATTTCTACGGTTTTGCATGTACAACCTGGCATTTTCTCTTATCTCATGGGCTTTTCAGGGGGCAGATGCATCCTTCTAGACTTTCTTTTATTATTACGTCTGTTGCCCATATTCAATGCATTTTTTGGAAAAATAAAAATATGACCCCTGCAAGAATGAACAACAAACAAGATATTAAAATTTGATGTGCATGATTATTAAAGCTCGATGTAGCAATTGATTATGTACAACAACATCTAGTGAGAATGTTTTCATATGATCTTAAAAGCTATTGGGAATGCCCTACATATAAAGTTACAACTTCACCTCTAGGAATTCAATAGGATGGTATTGGATGGTGGTATGGGATGTTAGTAGGAGCAAATTCCCTACAAGGGAGAAGCTCATATCACTTCATTTTCATGGTATGGATGAGGGAAAATAACCCTAAAAGACTAGGAGTTTTCAATTGTTTAGGTGTTTGTGTGAGTTGTTGTAGTGAAACCATGAAGAATTCAACAAATGTTTGTCTACTAGATGGAGGAATGTGATTATGAAATGTTATTGGTGGTTATGCAAGTAATTTTTTTTTATTATCTTCATGAAAGGTTGAAAGCATTGCTTGGTGCATGTTGTAGTTTTTTTTTGGTAAGATGTTTTTATTGTCTATGTTGAAGATTAAGAAGACTAAAATATATCTATCATACAATTCATGAGGAAAAACCAAAATAGATGCCATTCAAACAAGTGAATGAAGACTAAATTACATTTAACAAGATAAAATTATCACCATACCTCAAGGATTATGATTGCTCTTTTGACATGTCCACTATATGTAAGAAGACTTCATGTGTGTCCAAGTAGCATGAGAATTCAATCCAAGGTGCCAAATAGAGTCCAACTATTGTGTATTCACTCATTTGATCCAAATAGAGCCCAATAGGTGTGTATTCAATACAAAGAGCCAAATAGAGCTCCAAATGTTGTGTATTTTATCCAAATGGTGAAGGAAGCACCAAATGGTGTCTGAATTCAATCTACCATGTAAATGCTTGTCAGAATGTGCATGAAACTAGCGAAGAGAACGCAATGAATGAGGAAAAAAATGCGGGAGAAAGAATGAGGGTGATTTTCTAAATTTTATGTTCAACAGGGACGCGCACGCGCCAGATGTGCTTGTGCGCATCTAGCGTGTGCGCGTCCTTGCTGAACGTTGTAATGTTTGGTGGGTAACGTTCACTGTATTTATTGCCCAACAGATATAAATGTGTCGGGTTATGCCTAGAGCCCCTCCCCATAAAGAGCCCCTCCCCCATAAAGGCATTTAGGACCTTTTCTAACCCATAATCCCTAAGTGCATTTAAGTGCTTCTAGGTGTTTAGGGGTTTAAGGGTATATTTACAAATTTGTGTCTTTTGATTTCAA